>WHYT01017433.1:311850-383633 GCA_009806455.1 Tetrax tetrax
GGAGGGGTGGGGGGAGGTTATCTTGTTCCCTGTCTCATTCTCCTGCTAGTTTTAGTAATAAATGAATAGTTTTTCCCCAAGTTGAGTCTGTTTTGCCCGTGACGGTAACTTTAAGAATTCCTCCCTGTCCTTATCTCAAACCTAGAGCTGTTGGTTTTTTTCTTATATTTCTCCCCCTATTCTTTCGGAGGGTGGGGGGAGCGGGAAAGAGTCTGCGTAGTCTGGTCCCGATTGGGGCTGAACTACGACAGTAAGTAAATACATAAACCAGTATAATACATATATGTAGGTACATACAAGTTTGTTTTTTTTAAAATCTGATACAATTTTGCCCACAGATTTAGATTTTCTGTCAAGCAAATTCAAATGACAGATTTAATTTCAAGATGTTCTGATTCAGCTTTTAATTAATTTTACCATGAAGTTTCAAATCATCTGACAAACAAATAAGCTGCATCCCTCTATCAGTACATTGCACTATGGGGGCTGCTTTTATAGACCAAACTCCAACAGGGTTAATACATTCCTACAGTGAAGTTTGAATTTTCCCCTGATTAAGTTTTTTGGCATAGTGTGGAAGCCACAGTATTCTGAATGAATGCTGTGAATTCTGAAAATGTTTGAACGATGCATAGGTTTTAAGTGTAGATTTTAATAAGGAAATAACTTTTTTTCTTAATGCAGCTGAGATAAGGGATAATAAAAATATTATAGTCAAATTATCCAATTCATTCATAAATTATCTGTTATGAAGATAGATGTAAACTATAAACCATGTTCAATTATTTGGTTTAATGTAACAGTAAAGGAAGGTTTGTTTGGTTTGATTTTAACCTGCATAAAAGCAGGTATGCAGGGATTTTTCCCTCTACGTGTAACTAACTTTAGCTAGTTTAAAATATAAATATAGGTTCTAAAAAGAAAGAAGAAAATTGGAAATATGAAAATCAAAAAAAAATAATTCCTTTCACTGTCAGTTAAACTTAGGATTCTTTACACCTAATCAATTACTGGAAATGAAGCTTGAGCTTGTTTGTTCATTCTGTTTACCTATTTTATTTTTTTTTATAAAAGGGAAAAAGGTGTGGCTCAATGAAACAAAACTGTCCTGAGCCAGATTCCTCTCCATCCTCAGAGACCACCCTGGAAATCTTCCTAGAAATGTCAGATTCATGTAATATCTCACATAATGATTTCCAGCTATTGCATGCTAAAATAATGTTGAGGTTACTCTAGACTCAACTCCTGGAAGAGACAGAGCCTGGAAAGCACAGAAGTGTCCTGTACTGCAGTCTTCTTTTCCTTTCGGTGTTACAAGCACTGACCATGCGCATGTTGCAACTGACGATACATACTTCTACACTTAAACTGAGATAGATTTTAGAAATTTGCATCTGCTACCTCCAATACCTCTTTGCTGATCCAGCCACTAAATATCAGCCACTCAAACCCAAGCATGCCCAGGGAGCAGTGGTGTGGGCTGCACTGCAGGGTTCAGGGAGCTGGGAGCAGGAAGCCAGAGGTGGTAGCATGGCAATGCCCTCACCCACACAGGACATAGTCCCATAGTACCCCAGCAAAAAGAGTAAAGCAGGCCCCGTGACAGTACCCAGGGCCACCCACAGTTCAGACCATCAGGCAGGACCATAGCGATGGGGCTCGTCACCAGGTCAAGTCAAGAGATCAGGATCAGAAGTACACAATGATAGGAACAGACACAGCTACAATGTTGCTCAGGCAATGATCAAGTACAAAGATCTGAGCTTACATGAAGCTTCTGAGCAAAGAGGGGCTGGGAGAGATGATGATGATCATCTCAGCCCCACAAGACAGCTGTTTCCATGCTGCCCAGGGTTACACACACCTGAAAGCTAGCCTTGAGCATCACTAGCTAAAACCAGGGCTTTGACAGTATTTCACTGGTATTGAAAAGCATTCAGTTCAACCAATGTACTCTAATACTTGCTGATTTCTAATATCAGAATGAATAATTATTAAAAAAAAATACATCTCAGGAGTTAATGATTTAAAGGCTGTGCAATGAAATACATGACAAGGAGCAATACCAACAGAGTTTTGTTTGATGACAATGGACAGTTATTTAAAAGGGAATATATAAAGAAGAAATCATTATCAGTTTAGTCCTCTCGGTACAACCACCATGCCTTTATAAAAGACTTCATAAAGTCTGCACAGAGCTATCAGCCATACCTATATGACATAATTATGTGTGGCTCTCCAGAAAAGTGTTCTCTTATTGGGTGTCATTTGGTATCAAAACTGAAGGGGCTTTTTTTTGAGGAAAAGTGAAATGAATCAGATATATTTATTCTCCCCACACAATAGGAAGACCTGTAGGAAAGAACATACTTTTCTTTCTTGGAGGTAGAGTGTAATGAGGCCCATGTGTTGTTAAATTCAGGTAGCCCACTGCACTGCCTGTGATTCTGATCACTCTTGAGACAAATATGAAGAGCAATAAAAGGCTTATAAGACATGAAAGAAAGAAGAGTATGGACCCTGAATATCAGCAGTAACTGCCCAACAGTCAGGACGTTAGAAAGTTTCAGGTTTTTGTTCTATATATTAAACCAATGGAATTTTTAAGCAGGACATAGAGATTGCTCAGGGGTTTCAGTTTCACTGCATGAGTCACTTAGGCAACCCAGGACAAAACAATTCCGAGTGTACAGCTAGGAACAACTTAGTATTGGAAGAAGAGAAAGATTTTGTAACATAACTCTTATGGCTCCCTTATAGTTTAGTTTCTTTGTGACAGTGGCAACTTGTCTGAGTAAAAAGGGTGTAAGAACCACGGGATTTGGTCTCCTCCTCTGTGCCTGTCATTTTCCAATCCAGTATGAGTTATCACAATGTCTCTCAGTAACTATCGTATGTCATAAACCCCCAGGAAATGTGTATTAAGACAATTATTTTTAACTATATTCTTAAGTCTCAAGAAGACATTGATTGAATTTTATGCTCTTTTCTCCCCCTCCTCCAATTTCTACTGAGCTCAGCTTCTATTTTCCACTTGTATTTTAAAATGCCAGCTTGCTTGTTTGAAGCTAAAGTGAAGAGTTTGGGCAATAAAGCAGCTCTTCCTTTTTTCCTCCAACTTTGATTTGAAAGGAAAAAAAATAGATTTTGCACTTGATAAAAATAATGTTTTGATGGCCTGGAACACACAGGAGATTGCTGCCTGTTTTATGAAGTTGAACCATTACCCGTAAATGGTCACAGATGAAGAAAAATAACCAAACTATGGATTGATACTGAGGAGTGATCTACTGCTTGACAATGCATTGACTCCATGTTTGTAGTCAAGTAGTCAAGTAGGGACCAGAAGTCACCTACTATCCATTTAATTTCTCCTGGAAGGTAAAAACCCTAATTCAGCAGTTGCTAAAGCTTGCTTCTCTTGTTTTTTCCTCTTCTGACAAATATTTCCTACTTCTGTTGACTGTTTGGGTGATGTCTCCCAAAGACAAGTTTTTTATTGTAATTTCACTGCTGCTGAAGGTGTGATCAGCTCATTTTGGAGCTTCTCATTGCTACCTTGGCACATCTGTAGAGGTGTTTCCTTTAAAAGCAGTCTTTTCCTCTCTGAAGAAAATGTTCCTTCCCTGTAAGGAGATTCATAATTTTTCCCAGACAGACCGTATCATTCTAAGAATTTGAGCTTGGGACAGGAAATGAATTTGAAGCCTCTTGAAATCCTCTTCAGTTGGCAAATCCTTTTTATCTCAAGATCAGATAAAGGCTCAATTATTTTCTTGATATAATTGATATTTTAAGAACATTTGTTTTAAAATTTCCATTTTCCTAATTACACGTTCAGATGTTTCTCTTTTGGTTGGATTGAAATATCTGAATACACATATTTCTGCAGAAAAAAAAAATCAGGCATATATGCAGAAAGAAAAAAATAGTCTAATTCCATTTACAGAATTGCATCAGTATCAGCTTTGAACTTTCTTCATATTTTCCAAAATACTAAAAAGATTATTACATTTCAGTGATCTATATAATATCACTTCTCACTTTAGCAGCTCTTAATAGTTCCTCTGCATTCAGCCGTTGGAATTTCTTGATGGCTTCCTGACATGTTTTTGTCCATTTTTGCAGAGAGTTTATTCACTCAAGAGCACTGAGGCTTTACAATGAAGAACAAAATTATCAAGCAAGCTAAAGAAGATCTGCAGACAATTTGGTTTAATCTTGTATTGTTCACAAAACTGGGAGCCTGGAGTAGACTTAATTTACAATTTCCAAACTATGTGTAAAATTACCAGTCAAACCAGAACAAATCACATGGGACATAGAAAGGATAGTGGATCATGGTAAAAACGAGCCTACTTGCACCTAATAAAAAAGGTCTGGGTTATGGACATGCAAAAATAGGGTTGGAAAAAAAGCCCTGAAAGCATGCATGCTTGATTTTTAAAACATGGCTTTACACTGAAGTAAATATTATTAGTTAAAATAATAATCATGGATTTATTTTTTCCTATGGATTTAACTGCAGTAAATGCTTTCTATACAAATCTATTGTACAGAATAACATGCTTTTTTTTTTTTTAATCTCAGTGGCAGTTTCAGTACAGAGAAAGAAATTTTTCCCCACTTGCAATCATTTTTTCTTTATCATTAGTAGAGGTTCTGCTTCGAATCTTTCAAAATAATTCTGATAAGGCAGCAGTGGCTAGAATAGAAACCAGTTTGCTCTTATTTTCTGTGCTTTACTAGTTGCATGGTATAGTGGGAAATACTAGAACTTACTTCTTTGCTCAAAAGGAAATCTAACTTCTTCAAATTTAGTGTGGCCTAGAGAGAGAAGTGAATTACACATCTTAGCCCATATCTGACCTGGTTTCAAAACATAAAATTGTGTTTCTGGTCAATTAGTGCCCAGTGCATAACTCTATTTATGTGGTTAAACCAAAAGGCAAGAAACATTACCAAAAGGTGTGCTGTTATTAAAACTACTAATTGTTGGGGTTTTTTTTCATACAAATGGACAAAGAGCACTAGGGATCCTGAAACTTAGTAAGAAACTGCAGATCTAAATATACTTCTGCTTGTAACTCAAGTAGGTCAGATCTCACCCTAGGCTTGAATTTTCCTATTGGAATGAACATTAGTGCGGTGAAATGTGAGGTGAGTCATTCCCTTATGCAGGTGCAGACTAAAGAAAGAATTTATCTTTGTATTGAATAGAGAATTTTCCTCAAAGTCACCTAGGATGCCTAAATTCCTTCCATGCCGTTGACCTTCTATCAGCAGAGGGAATTCTTGAAAGGTTTTGAAGAGTGTTGAGTGGGAGTCGAATAATAAAAGTCCTTGGGCACAGAGATTTAGGGAGAAAATTTGACCATCTAAAGATGGTCCCTGGTTTTCAAAGATCCATGTGTGGAGCAAGGAAGGAGTCTCTTTACACACACAATCCCATCAATTTGTTCCATCAATAGGAACAGCAGTGAGCATGGAGTGCTCCTCAGTGGTCTGATGGAATATGTACCCAGCTGTGCACTCTCTTTCTGCAAGCTTTGTGTAATGCATTTTGTCTGTGCTTTTGATGTTTCATTGAAAGTTACACAAGTTAAGTGGTAGCCTCCCTGGAAAAGGAAATCAAAGCAGTCAATACATTGGGGTGGAGGAGGAGTCTGAAAATACTTGTTAAACTCATAAAATGACACTGAACTTGATTCTTATTTTTGGTAATAGCTTTTTCCTCATAGTAATGCCAAAGTGAGCTAGGAATAAGGGGTTTTAGAAGTTTAACATGTCTTTGCCGACCAGCCTTAGTGCATGTTATTGTTATTGCTCTATTTATCTAATACTTAGATTAAAAAAAAAATAATAAAAAAAATTTTATCTCTAAGTTATTGGTACTGGTAAGTCAAGAAGTTTCTGTTTTGGCAAGTATTTTGCAAATATGATTTCATTTTACCTTAGAGCTGAAAAGGAAAATGGTAGTTCTTAGGTTCAATTGCTTTTTTATCTAGAAAAATATTGATTTATGGAAAGCATTGTTATACAAAATATTTTTTTTTGACAAAAATACAAATTTTGTACCATTTTAAACTTTTTGAGTAATACAGGTGAGAATCCAAACAAGATTGATTGTGATAAAGATAATAACTTTTAAGAGTGAAAAATGGAAATAAATACTTACTGTAAAAAACCACATAAGTAGACTATATAGTACACAGATTTAAAAAATGTTATTATTTTTTAAAAATTCCAGTGCATCTCTTTTAGCATGCATTTGATTTAGATTAGACCACAGATGTTTCATGCACAGCTGCTACTACTGTTTGCTTTTTTAATGATCTGTTGGAAATATATTAGTAGCAATTTAAGATGGACCAATTCAAATTAGAAAGGGAAACAACCAGTTCCCCTTCTCCATCTTATTTCTCTAAATGTTGTGATTCAACATAGGTTAACAAAATGGATACAGTTTAACAAAATGGATACATTCTGCTGAATTTTCTTCAGTTAGCTCTACTCAGTTTATTTGGCATATTTGCTTACACCTTGCTGAGTTTCTTTTTCTACCCAAGGATATTCCATCATAGTCTATAATATTTCACTTTACTGTGAGAGCAACTCAGTATCCTGAAGCAAGAGCTAGGGTCCATGTCTTCAATATTACAGATCATCCACCACGTCCAACATCCTTCGAGTACTTTGAAACCAGTTTAAGGTTTTAAAGACTCTCAGTCCTGGTCTCAGCTAGCTTAATGCAGCTATCTGTGGACTAGAATAGGGGAACTATGCTGTGCAAGAAATTGCAGTAGAAGAAGAAAAGTCACCTGGAAATGCAAAAGGCTTGAAGAACTATGGCTCTGAGTGTCTGAAACTATCTGCCTTTGCAGAAGGCTATTTTGAGGCCTTTCTAGAAATGATGTTGTACTGTGTTATTTTATCAATATTTCTCATCTAGAAGGGTAATTTATAGAAACACCTTGTCCAGGCCCAGTAGGCTTAGACAATCCATTTTGAGGGTGAATGTGCATGGGGATTTAAACCAAGAGAAAAAAAAAAATGCTTGATAATCCATCTTGTTCTTTGCTAACCTTCTTGTTCACAAAACAGGGAAGCTTACCCCCAACTCAGTACCCATTTGAATGGGTACACAAAATAGACGCATACAGAGAGCATTTTGTAAGTCTTATTTCTAGGTACTAAAAAATTCCAGCTGGATGTTCAGAAGTGACAGTGATTGCAGCCAATGTTAATAGCTTTTGTAAACAACAGGTCAATCCTGAAATGTAAATATGTCAAATTGTTGAATCCAGTGTTAATCATGAAGTGAATTTCTCAAATTTCTAGACATCAGCAAATAAGCACCTGTTATGCCCAGAAGCGAAAAGCTCAGCATACGATTATGATCATAGAGGAACACTGCTGTGATTCACAGCTACTCTTGTTTACTTTTGCTTATTATCTGCTGAAAACATACTAAGAAAATTTAAAACAAGCTGGCTGAAACTGGAAAGGGAAACTTTAGTTCTCCATCTTAATTCTCTGAAATTGCTTTAACATAGCATACAGGTTTAACTATGACCAAAAATGATAGCTTATTCTTTGAGTCATTTTGCCATGTACAGTAAACCCGGGATTACACACTGCAGAACTGACGTCTGAGTTCTTTGGCTGGAGAAAGTATCTTGCTCCTCACCTGCTTCAAGATTAATAATATCACTCCAACAAGATTAGAGCCATTACTCTTCCTGACTTGACCCAAATGGTACAAATGGGATTTTAAAGACAATGTCTACTGAAAGATCCAGCAGAATGATGAGGTGCACAGAATAGCTACCATGAGGAATCAGCAGTGATAGACTGTCAGTGTTATAAAGAAGATACTCTATTAGGTTTAGCTATTATGCCAGCAGAAGATTATAGTCATAGATCCTGACCTTTAGTTAAATGGACAGCACAAAGAGAGATAGAAAGATAAACAAACTTGTGCAAAAAAAGTGGCAACTTTTACTGTCTTGGTAGTAAGTCAATGAAGTGGAAAAGGGATGGTGATCAATTGGAGATGGTGCAGATTGCTTTTTCTCTCATTTTGTGTAGAAGCAAAAAGTGATAATGAAATAGAACAAAAAGTCATGAAAAATTCTGCTTTATTGGCTAAACAGCAAAATAATTATAGATTTCTGCAATTAGGAAAGGAAGAAAGGAAGGAATGAAGGAGGAGAAGGAGAAGAAGAAGGAGAAGAAGAAGGAGAAGGAGAAGGAGAAGGAGAAGGAGAAGGAGAAGGAGAAAGAAGGAGAATTCTTCATTGTTATTTTTTTTTCCATTGTCTCCAGACCTGCACTATGAAAGTTGCAACATACAAAAATGCCCCATGACTGAGAACCTTGAAGGTGACAAGACTAGAAACAAGACTCAGTTTCAGTGAACTCCAAGATGAAGATTTGCATCCACAATAGGAAAAAAGATACAGCTATTGATGCGGTTGACAAGTAATGAACCTTGTCGGTTGATTTAAAACAGGTTCCACAAAACCTAAAAAAACCTAAACTAACAAAACCAAATTATATTTATTAACGGCAGGTCTTATCGCACTTATCCAACATATTCTGTTTAATATTTTATATTTATTGGGAAAGTCTAATGCAATTCACTGTAACTTACTTCAGCTATTTGAGTTTGAGAAGATTCCCCAGGCATTGTGGGGTAAGCATATGTTTCAAAACTGTTTTAGCTGACTGAGTAATAGGATTTTTCTTTTTCAACAAAACTAGAAACTGCTACTTTAAGCAATCTGGAAGTTTCTGCCACATCTACTAAGTTCTGGCACAATTATGGGTTCTTGCACTTCTGGATTCAGCTGTAACAACACGTGGTGCAGTGAGTGGTACCTCCTGCCCTATGTGTAGAGTCATGCTACCATAGCAAAGTGTATGGGTCAGTCCTGTAGCTCCAGCTGTAGTACTCAATGCTTTTATCAGTTGAAGACTCAATTTTCCATCCTAGGTCATGACCAAGATGGCAGTTGTCACATAATACAATTGCTTATTATAGTAACCTAGTGACTTTCATCTGAATAAGAAAACATTTGTGGAGTTTGAAATGAAATAACAGCAAAGATATGTGATACAATAATTTAATGGAATGTGCTTTCACCTCTGGAAGCTTAACTGCAACTCCTGAACTGGTCATCTGAATCATCCATTATAACAAGTCCCTGGTCATTTATTTCATTTCTTTCTTAGCAAACAGTAGCTTTCTTCAAAAAATTGCAACATACTGGCAGCTTCTACATAACAGAATCAGAGGTCTGGAATAATAGAAACACCATTCAGGATTAAGATATTTTAATATCTAGGTAGACTGGCAAAATATCTGCCTGAAATATTCACTCTTTCAAGTGTTTCTCTTTAGTATATATCAAATATATGTATGCATGTTCTCACTCACGTAGTGTCAAATGATATTGACAGGCAGCTTTGATTTTTCATAGCCAGAAAAGATTATTAATAAGTGTTTTAAGAGCCAATAAAATTTCAAATCAAGTTGCACAGAAATTTTCATTTAGAAAATAATTACATTTAACACTTATAGGCTCCTCCACACATACAATTATTTTGAAACTAACCTCAACAAAAAGAAAAAAGTTAAAGAAGACTAAAGAAGGGATGAGGTAAATAAAAATTACCCATGCAAACCCTTATTCATGTCAATAATCTCGTCATCAAAGCGTTCATCAAAGTACTCACATAAGTAAAGTTTTGCAAGATCAAGCTACTATCTTGCTGACTATCCTTAAAATCAAGGACATTCAAGAAATGAGGGACACAGAACAATGATTCCACAGTATTAAACACTAAATCAATGATCAAATATTAAATGAAGGATTACAGAACATGACTAAGATGCATTGCTCTTTATTGTGTAAGTTATGGACCCAATTGCTGGTTTCATTGCAAAAGGGAAATAATTTACAAGGTTAATTGCAGAGTCACCTCACAGCCTCCAGTTGTTTGGTTTTTTTCATGTTGTGCAAAGCAAGTGTGAGCAGATGGACAAGAAGAACATCTGGCAGAGAGAAGCAGGATCAATGCTGCTGACAGTCTCGACTGATCTCCTTTGGTGTGCGCACAAAATAATTGGTGACAGAAAGGGCAGTCAGAAGTAAAGCTCCAAGCCTAAAGTGAGCTTTTGCTGATGTTATTAGGGAACAAACTAACTTCTATAGCCCTCCCTGCTAAAGTCTGGAAGACTTCAAACGTCTTCCAAAAACGTGATAACTGGCTTTTTTACAATGTACGTCCTTAAAACGAGTGACAGTATCATGCAGTTTTCTTCATTCACATTTACTTTGATCTCTAAAACTACCAGGCTCTAATTTAAGCTTCATTTGTGGAAAGATATGCCTGTGAACCAACTGTAAGGTTATTCCTTTTCATCCATATATCACTGTGTCAAAATATGGTAGATATAATAAACCACAGGTCTGCAAAAAGCATCCAAGACTGATAAAGAAAACTTGTAGGATGTACAATATTATAGTGCAATTATAGTTCTTTCAGGTATTTAATATTACTTTGAAGCTCTTCTTTTTATGTGGTTGTAAAGTAAGAACTTGGCAGATGTAATTTCAAAACCACTCTCCAATATCTTGGAGGGGTTGTAGCAATGAGAGGGGGGTCTCTGGTTTGCACAGTAGAACAAATGTAACACCTATCTTCAACAAATGCAGTAAGAAAGATCTGGGGAATTATAGACTAGATAGCCTCACCTCAGTCCCTGGGAACAAGTCCTCATGGAAGTCATTTCCAGATAAAAGAAAGAAAAAATGTTAGATGGAAGCTCATAGTGCAGACTTCCTGTGGGGAAATCATTTTTTTATCACATTGATTATCTTTTGTCATAAAATGACTACATCTATGAGCACAGGGAAGACAGTGGGTATAATTTATCTTTACTTTAACAGTCCTTTCAACATAGAAGGGAGATAGTGTTCAGAGTGACCTTGACAAATTTGAGGAATTTTCCAAAAGAAACCAAATGAACTTCAATATGGACAAATGCAAAGACCATCCTGCAACCTGGAATGGAAGTACCCCAGGCACTGGCACAGGCTGGAGACCTGTACTGCACTGTAAGAGAAGGACTCGGGAGCTTTGTTGAAGAGCAAGTTGAACATGAGTCAGTCGTGTAATTGTGAGAAGTAACCACATTCATAGCTAATGGATCAAAGGAAGTGACTGTTTCCCTCTACCTGGTGCTTGCTGAGGTTGCATCTGGAATACTGCACACAGCTCTGGACACGGGAAATTTTTCAAAAACCTGGAAAGAGGTTCCTAAAAAGCTTGGGTAACTGGAGCATGTAACATAGAAGAAGAGACAGTTAATAGAGTTTGTTTAACTTGGAGAAGGCTAACAAGGGATCTATTTGCTGTTTTTCATTCCTTGAAGTGAGATTATAGAGAAGATGGATCCAGGACCTTCTCAGAGATGCACAATTAAAGGATAAGCAGTAATGGTCACATGTTGCAATAAGGAAAATTTATTCAGCATAAAGAAAAATTAAAAATCTTTACCACGAGAGTGGTTAAGTACAGGTTGCCCAGAGATGCTGCAGAGTCTCTATTTTTTGAGATTTTCAAAGCATCACTAGAGAAGACTGTGAGAAACTTGACTTAAGTTTGGAGTAAGCCTTGGTTGAAGAAGGAAGTTGGACCAGAAGTCATGAAGTCTTTTCCAAATTTTCTAAGATTTGATTGCCTGATCCTATAAGGCAAGATTTGTTCTATTCACATTAGTAGTCCACATATCCTGACACTTAAAGAGCAGAAGAGAAACTATTGAGGTCTAGGGACCTTATTTCAGAATTTGTGGAATGAACAGAGATTATTATGATGGCATAAAAAAACAACACGGAAATGGTGTTCTTAAGGGGGATAGGGCTTACCATCTAGATCAAGAAGAAAAGCAGGATACCTGCACTTACGAAAGAATTTTGAAGCTTTTTCATCTCCCTCTCCTCCTCCCTCATGGAAAATGTCTGACTTACTGTGTTCCTGCATCATACAACCTAGTCTCTTACTACCTCTCACTATGACATCAGAGCTGAGACTGTACATGTATGAGGTGTCTGTTGTTATAACCAGAAAAATCACTGGTATAGAAGAGACTTAAGCTGTTTGATACTGATTTCCAACTGTGAGGAACCTGGAGGATGGCAGGGAGAGGTTACGACCTTCAGAGATCATAGAATAATTTAGGTTAGAAGGGAATTCAGGTGGTCTTTAGTCCAACCTCCTGTTGGACTAAGCACGGTCAATACTGAATTCAGACCAGGTTGTTCAACGTTTTATCCACAAAGACCTTTAAAACCTCAAAGGATGCAGAATGCACAGCCTCTTAGGGTAACCTTTTCCAAAGTTTAATTTTCCTAGCAGTGACAATATTTTTTCCCCTTATAACCAGTCAGAACATCCCCTCTTACAATTTGTGACCATTGTCTGTTGTTCTTTCATGCTCCTCACCAGAGAACCTGACCTTGTCTTCTCAGTAACTTCCTTAAAGGCACTGGAAATCTACTGCTAGGCCCCCTCCAAAGCTGTAATCTCCAGGATGAACAAGTCGCAAGTCCTTTGCATCTCCTTAAAGGACAAGTGCTCCAGCCCCTCCTCCCCAGCCCAGCTCATCTTGGTGGCCCTTCACTGAACTTGCTCCAGTTTATCAACATCCTCTGTGTCATGGAGGGCCCCAAACTGGACAAAGTTTTCCAGATGCAGTCTAAGAAGTGCTGCCAAAAGATGAATCATCAAGTCTCTTGATCAACTGGCTGTACTCTTGTTGACATAGCCCAGGGTGCTATTGGCTTTCTTTTCTGCCAGGGCACACTGCTGTCTGCTTTGTAGCCCACTGTCCACCAGGACACCCAGAAATTGTTCAGCAGGGCTACTCAGCTGGTCAGTTCCCAGCTCATACTTTTTCAGGCATTTGTCCATCTCAGGTGCAAGAATTCGTATTTGTTTTTGTTGAAATTCATGAAGTTGCCCTTCATTCCTTTCCTCCAGCCTGTCTGAATATCAGGCCTGCTCTTTGGTTTATCAACTGCACTTGCAGTCTGGCATAATTTAGAAACCTGATGAGGATGTGGTCCATCACTTCTGGGTTGTTTATAAAGATATCCAGGGCAGGTCCTAGGATGGGTCCTTGAGGTACTCCACCTGGAATGGGCCTCCAGGCAGAATATGAAACATTAACCACTTCCCTTTGATCCTGATAATCCAGCAGGTTTTCACCTGTCCACTGGGCCACTCGTGCAGACGGTAGCATCTCAATTTTATTACAAGGGTACTCTGACTTCTTTTTTCATACCTTGACAGAAAATAATATATTTGTTAATAATTTGCTTCTGATCTTGACTTATTTGAAAAGGTCTTGTGGTGTAATCAATTCAGAGATTCATCTGGACTATATTGGCTTTAGGTTATATTCTACAAGATGGTATAACTTTTAAAAAAATCACAGTCAGTTGTTTTGGATGCCTCTCATGCAAAGGAATGTACTTTTTAGATAGGTTTTCAAATGACCAATCACTTCTCTGTTTTTACATACAATACTCCATACAAATGCACTTAGATTCTTACAACAGAAAATGAAATCAAGCAAATCATTAAAACCCATCTTAGGTCAAATTGTTAGCTGATTCTCTACTCTGTAAGTAACATGAATATTATTAAATGCCTTTTACACTTCTGTCTTTAGATACCAAGGTCCCAAGAAGGTTAAGGTGGCTATAGTTCACTCCTTTTACTCCACTTGCTCTTCTGAGTCCTGGCTGGTTTTGCTTTGTTAATCCTTAAAACTTTACTACCAGATTAAAATATTTCAGTCTTAATACTGCTGTGCCTTTACAGTAACATGAAAGACGTGTGCATTTACTTTTTTAGTATTTTGTGTTTATTATTCTCTTTTCCTGTCTTTTATCAAGGTTGGGAATAATTTCCCAGTTATAAATCACAATGCGGAGGGCACCCTATGCACATGACACATTGAAGAGGAAGTTCTGAGATGAGTTCTCACTTGGTCTTAGTATTCCCACTACAAAGTACAAATAACACAAGTTGTTTCTGTCTTGTCAAAGTAGAAAATGTTGTATACAATACATGTAAATAATTATAATTTACATTGTTATCACTGGGGTCCAGCCAGTAACAAAAGAGCTTGTTGTTATGTTGCTTCAATACACGCATGGAGATCCAGGATGGATCTGATGGAGATCCAGGAAGGGGCTTCTATGTATTCGGTTATGTATGGAAGCTGTTCCCAAACAGTTTATTCTTTTCCTCTGTCATTGTCTGCCATATTTCTTCTCACATTTCTAAACCAGCTCATCAATTCTTATCAGTTGCAGACAAATCTGAGTGTATGAGGGATGATACACAATATAGATTTTCCTATATATGTACATAGGTACGTATATATGTACATACACATATTTTCCTATATATATGTACAATATTTTCCTATATATGTACATATGCTTGTGACAAGCAGTGCTATGCAAATAACAATAATACAAAAAGAAAAAAAAACTTTCTAGAATAAATGTGAACGTACTTATTTTTGCAACTTGCAGCAGAGGAGAATGGGCACATATATGAAGGTAAGTTTGACAAGTTGAAGGAATGTATTAGATGCTGCCATATTTGCTGAAGACTTACTGAGGATGGCAACGGTCAGAATATGAATAAGAAGGAAGTTCTAAAATATGGGTAGAAAATACTAAAGGATAATATTAATAAATATTAGGCAATATTTAAAGCACATAAAATAGACAGACATATATGAAATGGGTATGTACCTCTTTATAAAAGTTCAGAATCTAAAAAATAAAAAGATAATAAAAATCTCAGGATTAAAATGAAAATATAACAGATTACTCCAAAGTTTAATGAAAAAAAGATGATAAGTGAAACTCAGTAAATAGGAAAGTAAAAATTAATTGTGACTAAGAGATAATCATACCAGAACAGATATAGTGTCTTATGCTAATAAAGCTTTGAGTCAGATGTGTGTAATGCCTTGATATATCACAAAAGACCACAAAAAATAAAGTTCTGTGTTGAAGGGGGACAAGTACAGCACAGGGGTTTCACTATGAGTCATCTAGCAATATAACAATAAGTGCAAAAAATAAGAGATATGTGAAAGGATATAAATGTATGAAACAGGATATTTTGATGGCTTTATTTTTTAACACCATCAATTCACATTTCTTGAAACAGCCGGATAGAGACTTCAAGATAAGGGACAGTCTTTGGTTATGTCTTGAGAATTGCTGAGGTCAGTACTCAAGAAAAAAACTGCCAAAGGGAAGCTCTATAATAGTGATAACAATACAGTAAAATTACAGTTCTTAAAGGAAAAAAAAAAAGAAAAAATATAATGTAGTAAACATTGAATTTTAAAAGGAGAATGAAAAAATTAGGAAGAAGAAAATTAAAAGGCACAGACAAAAAGTAAAACATATGTACAGTACTTAGAGAATGATCATTTCTGTCATAGAGGATCAGTGGTATAAACCACAAACTAAGTATGACTTTAAAAAAACTCAATAAAAACTAACATGATCAAATTGAAGTATTAGAAAATGATTGCAAGCACAGACATCCCTCAGAAAGAGAAAGCTGTGTCTTAATGGGGAAATCTGAAAAGAACAGACTTTGAAAACTTAAAAGTAAATGTATAATAAGGTGCATGAGAAGAGATTTTTATGGGCAGCTTTCTCATCCCAACACACTTCAAAACACCACAGAAGCATAAGTTGAAATTATAATGCACTCGATTGTGAAGCTTGTAAATTATGATGCTATAAAAAGAAACTAAAGTCTTTGCAAGACTAATTAACATTTTTCATTGGTTTACACAGAAGGATTTGGGGAGGTTCTCACACTGATGATTTCTCTATGAACTTACAGTGATGAACTCTGTGTAAAATTGAAATGTTGATAGAAATGGTTTTACAACAAATTGCTAAAGTTTACAGCGAGAAATTGACAAGTATTTATAAGAAACTCTAATGTAAGATTAAAAAAGCTCTCTATAACACATAATCTGCTGTTTAACTTGGCTTTAACATGAGAGGAATAGAAGTTAGTTTTTAAAACTAAGTTGTATTTGCAAAGGCTACCATAGGCAACGCAACAACTGAGTGAGGTCCCCACAGAAAGAAAGCTGGACATCATGACCATAAAATTACGAAGAGTCATAAAAGTATCAAAAGTGACTACAAAGCTCTGGGGGTGGTAGTCAAGAGTATGGGGACAATGTGGTCTCCTCAATGCTGCCGGTGAGGGGAACAGATGTGAGAAGGGCACTAATAGAACAAGTTAATAATTGGCTGCATAACTGGTGTTGGCGGCAGAGTTTTGGGTTCTATGGCCATGTGACCCTGTTCACAGACAGGTGTCTGCTTGGGTAGCACCTTACTAAGCAGTGCAAAACTATTTTTGCCAATAGGATGGATAACCTCATTAGCAGGGTTTTAAACTAAGAATCATTGGGGAGAGAGGGGGCAACCAGCAGGCCTGCGAGGGATTGCTGATAACAGGGCATGGACTGTTGTGATGGGAAGGAAACACAAAAACAAAACAGGGCTTGGATGGGATAATCTCCAGCACCTGCACATGGTCAATGGGGTGCCTATGAGGTATCGTTGTGGAGAAATCTCCCAAACCCTCTCTGGGAACTCAATATGCTGGGATGCCCTGCTTAAGTGCCTGTATACTAATGGACTCAGTATGGGGAATAAATATGAGTTAGAAATCTGCATGCATTTCCAGAACTATCATCTTATTGGGATGATGAAGACATGGTGGGATGGCTCCCATGACTGAAATGTTGCAATGGAGGGATACAGGCTCTGTAGAAAGGACAGGAGGAGAAGATGAGGAGTGGGAGTTGCCCCTTATGTATGAAAGCTCTTCCTGGGGATGGACAAGAAGCCAACTGACATCTTATGGGCTAGCATTAAAGAGAGGATAGGCAAAGTTGACATGATAGTGGGTGTCTGCTATAGGCCATCGGATCAGGAAAAACAAGTGGACGAGGCAGACAGGTAGGAATAGCATCATATTCACAGGCCCTGGTCCTGGCCAACCACCTGATATGTTTTGGAGGGACAACACAGCTGGGCAGTAGGAATCCAAAAGGTTGTTGGACTGCATTGATGATAACTTCCACCTCCAAGTGACTGAGGAGCCAATGAGAAATTGGACCTCATACTCACCAAAAATGAGAGGTTTGTTGAGAATCTGAAGATCAAAGGCAATCTTGGCTGCAGTGATAATGAGATTGTAGACTACACGATCCTGGGGGCAGGGAAGAGGGTGAAAAGCAAGCTTACAACTGTAGACTTCAGGAGAGCAGTCTTTGACCTCTTCAAAGATCTGCTTGGAAGAGACCCATGGAATAAGACTCTGGAGGGAAGGGGAGTTCAAGAAAGCTTATTAATATTCAAGGATCATCTCCTCCAAGCTCAAGAGAGTTCCATCTGAAGTGAGGTAAAAATACCAAGAGGCCTGCATGGGTGAACAAGGAGCTACCTAGATATAATCAAACACAAAAAGGAAGCATACAGAAGGTAGAAGCAAGGACAGGTAACCTGAGGGGAATACAGAAACATTGTCTGAGCATCCAGAGATGAAGTTAAGAAAGCTAAAGCCCAAATGGATTTGAATCTGGCTAGGCATGTCAAACACAAGAAGAAGGGTTTCTATAAATACAAAGGCAACAAAAGGAGAACAAGGGAAAATTTGAGCTTATTGCTCAATGAGACCAGGAACCTGCTTATACAAGAAGTCAAAAAGGCTGCAATACTGAATGCCTTTTTTTGCCTCAGTCTTTACTAGCAAGACCAGCCTTCAGGAATTACAAGTCTCAGAGATCAGGAGGAAAGGTTAGAGTAATGAAGATGTACTTCTGGTGGAACAGGATCAGGTCAGGGAATACAAACTGGGCATACATAAATCCATGGGCCCTGATGGGTTGCACAGCAAGTGCTGAGGGAGCTGGCAGATGTCACTGGGAGGGCATTTTCAATAATCTTTGATCAATCACAGCGACTGGGAGAAGTTCCTGAAGACTGGAGGAAAGAAAATGTCACCCCCACTTGGAAGAAGGAAGACTCAGGGAACTACAGACCATTTAGCTTAATCTCAATCCCTGGGCAGGTAATTGAGCAGCTAATCCTGGAAATTATACTTCAGGTGCAAGAACGACAAGAAAATCATCAGAAGTAGTCGGCATGGCTTGACCAAGGGGAAGTCATGCTTCACCAACTTGATAAACTTCTGTAATGAAGTGGCTGTTTTGGTATGTAAGGAGAGAGCAGTGTATGTCACCTGCTGGGATTCAGTAAGGCCTTTCACGCTCTATCCCGTAAGATTCTCATAGAGAAGATTTTGATATACAGGCTGGATGAGCAAACAGTAACGTGGATTGAAAACAGGCAGAAAGGCCAGACCCAGAAGGTAGTGATGAGCAGCACAAAGTCTGGTTAGAGGCCAGTGACTAGCAGTGTATCCCAGGGATCCATACTACGCTCACTCCTGTTTCTTCGTTAATGATCTGGATGATGGGGCAGAGTGTACCCTCAGAAAGTTTGCTGATGACACAGAACTGGGATAAGTAGCTGATACCCCAGAGGGCCATGCTTCCATCCAAAGGGACCGAAACAGGCTGGACGAATGGGCAGACAGGAACCTCATGAAGTTTAACAAGGAGGAGTGCAAAGACCTGCACCTGGAGAAGAGCAACACCATGCACCAATATATGCTGGGGCCCACCCAGCTGGAAAGAAGCTTGGCAGAAGAGGCCCTGGGGGTCCAGGTGGGAACCAGGTTGAAGATGAGCCAGCAACGTGCCCTTGTGGCAAAGAAGGTATCCTAGGCTGCATTAGGAGGAGTGTTGCCAGCAAGTCGAGGAAGATGATCCTTCCCCTCTACTCAGTAGTGGTGAGGCCACGCTTGGAGTACTGTTTCCAGTTCTGGGCTCCCCACTACAAGAGAGACATGGACATACTGGAGAGACATGGACATACTTCAGCAAAGGGCCACAAAGATAATTTAGGGGCTGGAGCACCTCACATATGAGGAAAGGCTGAGAAAGCTGTGACTGTTCAGAGAAGGCTCAGAAGGATCTTATCAATGTATCTGAAGAGAGGGTGCAAAAAGGACAGAGTCAGGTGCGTTTCAGTAGTGCCCAGTGACAGGATCAGAGGCACTGGGCACAGATTGAAACACAGGAAGTTCTATCTGAACACCAGGAAACATCTTTTTTTTACCGTAAGGGTGACTGAGCACTGGTACAGGTTGCCTAGGGACATTCCAGAGTTTCTCTTCTTAGAGATTCTGGAACGCTCTTTGGGTTCCAGAGTTTCCACCCTGGCTTGAGCAGGGGAGGCTGGACAAAGATAACATCCAGAGGTTCCTTCCAGCCTCAACATTCTGTGATTCTGTGAAAAGGTCCTGTACTAGGATAGGTAAACTAATTCACAAGTGACCAGTGAAGGGATGAACAGTCATATGACAAAGCTTATAACAATTCTGAATTATTTAAAGTTCAGCTAGAACAGATGGCAAGGTCTTGTAGAAAGATTTCAAATGACAGGCTGGAGAGGTAGGCCCATGCCAACCTCATGAAGTTCAACCAGGCCAAGTGCAAGGTCCTGCCCATGGGTTGGGGCAATACAAAGCACAAATATAAGCTGGTTGGAAAATGGATCAAGAGCAGCCCGGAGGAGAAGGACTTGGGAGTGATGGTGGACAAGAAGCTCAACATGAGCCAACAATGTATGCTTGCAGCCCAGAAAGACAACCACATCCTCGCGTGTATCAAAAGAAGAATGGTGAAAGGGTCGAGGGAGGTGATTCTGCCCCTCTACTCTGCTCTCATGAGACCCCACCTGGAGTACTGTATCCAGCATGTGGGCCTGTTGGAGCGAGCCCAGAGGGGGGTCACAAAGATGATAAGAGGGCTGGAGCACCTCTCCTATGAGGACAGGATGAAAGAGTTGGGGCTGTTCAGCCTGGAGAAGAGGAGGCTCTGGGGAGACCTTATAGTGGTCTTTCAGTACCTAAAGGTGCTTATAAAAAAGACAGGGAGAAACTCTTTAGTAGGGCTTGTTGTGATAGGGCAAGAGGTAATGGTTTTAAAATAGAGGGAGATAGATTCAGACTTGATATAAGACAACATTTTTTTACAGTTAGGGTGGTGGAACCCTGGTACAGGTTGATAGATAAGTGGTAGATGCCCCATCCCTGGAAACATTCAAGGCCAGGTTGGACAGGGCCCTGAATCCATGTATATGGGTTCTTCAAACATTTTCTCATGGACTACTTTTAACTTCAGTAGTGGGACAAGACAGGCAGGAAAACGCTACAGCCATTCACACAATCATTAGTCTCTTCTATTAGTCTCTTCTATTAGCCTTTCCAGGCTAGAAGTGCCTCAAAAAACTGAACACTAATTCTTTGGATAGCAGTGACTTTAGACGAAACCTCCAGTGACTGCAGTACTGCCTTATGTATGAACCTGATTTCTAGTGAAATCAATGCAAATGCAAGAGAAAATATCTGTTATAAGGCCATCACCTACGTAACACTAGCCAATGAAACCAGGGCTAACATGCTCTATGAGCAATTGGCCTAAATCTAATCAGTTACACAGGTTATGACTCTCAGTTTTTTCTCTACCTAAAAGGCTGAGTCCTTCTCTCTCCAGTTTTAGTTTTGATTAAAAAATATATTATTTTTGTGAATATTTTCACTTCAGCTTTTGATATCCAGTGCCACAGCAAGCAACAAGATAAAATCCCAAAAGATATAAAAATAAGCACCAAGTGGCACCAGCTTGTTAGAGTAAAATCTGTTATAGAAAAACATAATTTTGGAGAAGATTTTGTAGAAGAGACATGTTTGCTTCATTAATTTTGGGGCTACTGCCAAGAATCTGTTCAGTGCAGACGAATACTAGGAAGTAGACTAGAGGATCTTCAGCACTGTATAGATGGGAGATTGACACCTTTGCTACTACATACATACCAGCCTTTTCATATGTATCATCCTAACATAGATTGACCAAGATTTTGTATCTGCTTAGGTTTGCGATCATGATACAGTGAGCTAAAAAAAAAAAAAAAAAATTTTTGCCAGATTACAAAGGACACTGCAGCATCCTGATTTGAATCCCACTTCACAGGGACTATCTGATCCTTCTCTGATTTGTCCAAGTCAATAAGTATTCTTACTAAACTATCTAGGACTTTGCAGCCTCAATTAAATCAGGATGCCAAATGTTACAGACAAATAGTAAGTGACTGGATCCTTTCAGTAAATACAAGAGCAGTTAAAGATTCATTGCTGTAGGTAGCATTGTGCTGAACAAGTCAATAAAGAATAATTACAAAGCCTGTCAATCGGATGTGTTCTAGAAAAAAAAAAAAGATGTTTAAATAAAAAAAAAAAATTCAACTTTCCAGTAGAGACCATTTTAAATCACGTACATACTCTATTGAAGCCACCAGTAGCACTAAAACAATGCTCTCATTTATGAAATGAGAGTCTAAAAGGAGGTAAGGATTTGTCTATTGTTTATAAAATATGCTCACTTATCTAATTCAGAACAGGAAATTTAGGTACTTTATACTTTCACATATCAAGATAAAAGTAATTTGCCAGTGGGAATTCACAAACATTTCTTG
Source organism: Tetrax tetrax (assembly GCA_009806455.1). NCBI lineage: Eukaryota > Metazoa > Chordata > Aves > Otidiformes > Otididae > Tetrax > Tetrax tetrax. The sequence goes on from WHYT01017433.1 coordinate 333,597, forward strand.
CTAAGTTCTGGCAGCACAACAATTACAGTGACAGGTAATATGGTATTCTGGAGCCTTCTCAGGAAAATAATTTCCATTCAGTGTCAAATGGACACTTGTCAAGCCAAGATGAATGTACATACTTAAAAGAATGTCATCCATCTAACTTGACAACTTCTGTAGGATGAACAAATTCAATATGCTTCAGATATGATAGTTCAAGTAAATGTGTGAAGCACCATATGGAAGAAGTGAACACCTGCTGCAAGGTGTCACCTAGCAATATTGCATGTGTCTGATGGGAGATTGCTGGCATAATTCACAGAAGGGACAGAGTTTGTTCCCTGCAGGTGAAGAAATGATGGTAATGTGACTCACAAGGGACTTCAAAAAAGAGCAGATCCAAAATCTGTCACTTTTAGCAATGTACCTCAACAACTGCATTTTTTGCAAAGTGCTTTTTTAAACCACTGTCAGCTGCATGGTCTTCTTTTGCCCTTTGGTTTACAGAGGTGGCTTATGGGGATGAAGGTCATAATTTTCCTATGTCATATGATCAGGTACTTTATAAGTTACATTGAGTACTTCCCAGTGCAGTCTTTCTTTTCCTTGCTTATACAGTCTCACTACACTCACATTTATAAAATAAAGAACTGTTATGATAGAGAATATAGGATGATACCCTATTTTATGAACTGTTTATGAAGTCTGTGTGTTCCTGGAAGGTAGTAGGAATGCAAAAAGCTCTCTGCCCAATGTGATAACATTGACTAAAATGAAACTGTTAACTTATAGGAACATCAAATATATTATAAATAGACCTGAGGTTAAAGGGACATAGACAGCATAGAAGTTTCTGGAGGGAGGACGTAGAGGGAGAGAGAAATCCACTGTTCACACAGGGTATCTTATTCTGAGAGTATGGCCAACAATGTTGGCTGAGAACCCCGAGATGTGCAGCACATTGGATAGATAATTACTACTCCTGTAATTGTTATAGGGAAAAAAAAAAAGATTACTATTTGTTAAATTAAGTAGGAAAACAGAAAAAAAAATTCTAGCAGTTTTTGAAGAAGAACACTTACATACAGAGCAAAGCACAATCCAGCATTTAAACTAGCATCTGAACATTGTTTCAATGTGATGGTTTACAGCGAGGATTTTTCTTTCTTTTAGCTAAGCATATCAAGCTTGGTGAAAATTTATATGAGTTCAAGTAAAGAAAAAAAGTGCAGACTGTAGGAGGATGACAAAGGCAAATGGTGCTCCCACTATTCATTCCAGGTTTTGTTCTTTATTTAGTTAGATTTATGTCAAGAAAAAAAAAAGGCTGTACAGAAAGCTCTGGGCTCTCCTACTTAATCTTACAATGGTATTCTACATTCAGGAGGATTAAAAAAAACAAACATTCAGCATGAACAAATCAACTCAGGTTAGCAAGCCAGTGAATAACATAAACCCCTGTATTTTCACTAACAATTGTCTCCTAAAAAATAGCATTACCTCTCTCTGAAAAATCCTTATGCACAAATGGTTTCGGCTGTGTTCCTGGACTGTTCCTGCATAAAACCAAGTAACAGAGATTCAGGAGTACTTGCAAAGCATATCCTGATGGCCACATGTATTCTGGTGGGGGACAGAGAAGCTCCTACATAATAAGGTCTCTGACTTAGGACTAGAGAGACAATGACCAGCAACTATGAATATTCAGCATAGATCCCCCTAGACAAGCACCCTGCTTGGTCTTTTGTCTTCTATATATGACTAACTTTAATATGTAGTGATAAGTTATGCACTGTAATAACCTACTATTTAAGAGGCTTTGGACAACAGGGACCAGATCTAAAAGTAAAGCTAATGTAACTCTGCAGCAGCTAGATATTGGTGACACGAAGATAACTCTCTTACTTTTTGGTGTGACCACCATCAACTGGCAAATAAGTATCAACAAAGTAACAACCCAAAAATTCTGTGATTTAAAACTGAATGAACGATCAACAACCGAAGACCTCTTTATAAGGTAACAGTTGGACCTTGCCTTACCATTGCCTAAGTATTGCTAAATTGATCACTTTTACCTACTATATCATACAACCATTTTCTTTAATTTCTTTTTCTTCTTATTGAAAAAAACTCTAGATTAATTAATTCTCAGACTTTTTCATGCATGATTGTAAGTATATTTGTATATATGAGTTTGTGTCTGTCAGAAAATATTACTGCGAGGTAAATACGCATGACTGCTTAATTCCACAAAAATAACCTATGCATCATCTAGCAAAGCATAAGTGCACATAGGTTATTATGAACCCTGCAGCTACATTAATTTAGCAAAGTTTTCATAAATGTGTGGCTACATTAACAAGGAAACTATTTATTTCCCCTCTGTCTTGCTTTTGGTTTGCAATTGCATCCCTTCTGTGTCTACATAATGAAGGAAGTCCATTTATACAGAGAATGAAAAGGGGCAATGAGTCATCAAAATAGGGTTATTTTATAAATAAAAGGTTGTTCTGAAATAATTTGTTGCAAAGTTGGAAATAATTGGAAGCAATGTTCTGAACACTTTCCATAAATATGGCATTCTGGGTAAAGGAATTATTGTTATTTTAGAAATTAATCTAATTTTTGTCTGCACGTTGTCATTTATGTGAATAGGACTTGTCAGCTTGATTTGTTACGATGCCTGAATTGCTTGCTTAATCCCCTAAATATAAATAAAACATGTAACTGCTTTAACTAGGAATGTTAACCTTTTCGATACTGCTGTCTGAAAGTGGATCTCAGGAGCAAGTTTTATTATTGCATTTACTCATTTCAAAAGTACTTTGGCAAAAGCCAGTAGATGAGAAGCATCCAATATGCTAGTCCTTCCATCTGAAATAGAAAATCAGAAGGGATCTTGAGAGACTCTTCTGCCTTCATGCTCAAGCAATTCTGAGAGCAGACAAATAAAAGATGGGGTGGAGCAACCATATTTTTCGGTTGTTCAGCATCAATAGAGCTACTTTATTAGTACACTGACAGCTGTTGCTGGAGAACTAGTAAATGAGAAGTAAAAAACTCAGGAGAGTTATCAGTTGAACTACAGCTTAAGAAAACCTGCAGGCTATCTAGATCTGTCAGTGAAAAATACTGCAGTGTGACCACTCAAGTTTAACTTCTCTGAGAAGTAATAATGGTATATACAGCCAGAATGTTAGTGATATTTGAAATTTCACTTTATGATGTTATATTGAGCAAAACCTATGATCTTCTGTGATTATTTTAACTTAAAAAAATTCTCTTGTATAATGCAGATGTGCAGTGGCAAACAAAAAAGGTTGGTATAATTACTCAACTGTTTTTGTAGAACCACTAAAGACTACTCAAATGTTAAGTATGTTTCTTTTTCCTTTGTTTGATTCTGAGTATACTACTGGAATAACTCAACATATTTGTTCAAAACATTAGAAATCAGTGTTAGGTGTCAGTCAAGTAGTCCCATTTACACTCCACTTGATAGCAAAAGGATTTTTTTTTTAGTTGTAGCAATCTATAGAAAAACTACATGGCTCCGATTGACTTTATTTCTCATTAGATTTATGTTCTGAATGGCATAAACTGTAATTTACAATCATTTTTATGCAAGATTTCTCTGCTAAAGGCATATGAAAAAAAAAAAAAACCAGTCTAGATTAATACCATACACTAACTACTTTTTCATTACTGGGTGGTAGGAACATTGCAGGAAAAACTGAATTTAAGAACATTTCTAGCTGTAATGCTAATACATGGCAGTGCAGCCTTATTCTATCAACATTTAGTTCTGTTACATATGATGTTAAGGCAGATTTGGCTTTCAGAAAGGGCTCATATCCCTTTACTTTATTCTTTTTACTTATTTTCTGAATTACTTCCAAACCTAGAAACATTATTCTACAGGAGTTGGACTGTTGGAAAAATTCTGTGATCAGGTACGTTGTAGTTTTTTTAGGTTGGCAAATTGTACCACCAGTTAAGTTTTCATATATCTAGTGGAAATTACTTTCTCAAGTTCAAAGTGGTCTGCTTGAAGGTTGTAACTGCGTAAACAGCACACAAAGATCAAGGAAAATATGATGTAATTGTTCTGCAAAACTGATGTCAACTTAACTCATTTTCTAATTTTATAGCATGCTTGTGGCACGGACTTTAATCTTGTTGAACTATTGGCTAGTCAGATCAATGAAATATTAGTGATATATGGTAATAGCACATATCTCTTTAAAAGCTGCCTACTAGAACTTTATTTGTATCTTTAAGAGCTAGAAATGCCTTGAAAATCCCATGGAACACAGTAAATTTTATTTGCTTTTAGGAGTAGTGTTTGTTATGTTTGTGAGCCTAAGGGAAGGTTAATTAAAGTCAATAGAGACATCTTAAAACCAGGAAATATTAAGGCAATGTACTTTCTTCCTACTCCAAAAACTAGCAGAAGAGAGTGAATTGGGGGGCTGTCTTACCAGTGGCCCTGTTCTCAATCTACACTCACTGAAGGTACTTACATGTGTCTTATTATCATGCAGATGAAGAGGATTGGCATGGAATAAGACTGAAGGGACTGCAGGAGTTTCAGCTCCGGCTCCTGCAGTTCCCAGTTGTGTCTTCCTAATCTTGTGATTCTTGCACTTGCAGGGTGCAAATGCAGTAGCACTCCCACTATTCTGTTTCTTTCCTTCTTCTGTTTCTAGATTGAAGCTGCAGGCAGGTAAGGGCTGGCTACTACTGGTCATCAGGCAGCTCTTTGAGAGAAGAAAAGCTAAAGACATAGGTGACTGCAGCACAAGTAGGGGGGATGCTCCCTCCAAAAATGGCACTGCCCCTGGGAACCCGAGTAGAGTGAGCAGGGCAGGGGTCCTGGCAATAACAGTTCTCACTGACAGCCTAGTGACCAGCAGACAAGCAGGACGTGATGTGCAGGCCCCAGCTCAATGCAGAAAGGGCATGTAGCAAGTCAAGAGCAGCCTGGGAGAGTACTGGGCCTCACCTGCCCTTGGTATGGCTCAGCTGAGGCTGGGTGCTCAGGCCTGAGCTTCACGGGGGTGGCTCCTGTGCAGAGGCACTCGGGTGGAGGCCCCAGGAGAGGTGGTCAGAAAAAAAAAAGGACCAGTGATGCACTCAGAGGCCTGACCCTGTGTGACTAAGCTGGTTGTTATTTCAGAAAAAAAAAAATCATATATTTAGTAGGAAAAGAATTTTAAGTATTTCATTTTGCCAGAGTTTGTCTGATTCCTCTGTTGCTTCCTCCTGCGAGCACACTGGTTGATGTGGAAGAAGAGTCTGGGAGAAGTTCAAAGTGAGGAGAATGGCTTCACATAGATTGTTCCTTCAGCTGAGCTGCTGAGCCCTGTAAGGAATGATTTCATCCCTCCTTTAAGTGAACACGTTGACTTTTGCTTCAGTGTGTATGCCTTCCCTTCCTTATGAGATTACCTAAGATAAAACTTGCTTTTGTTAATACTGGTTGAAATATGGAAGAACTTCCTAAAGCCAGCAAAATCCTATACTGCTACTGGAGTAAATTAGGGAGTTTAGTTAAACATCCTTTTCCAAACAGTACACTCAGCAGCTCTTTTTTTTCCCTCTGGTTATGACTGAGTGTTGCTGATGCCCTGATCTACTTCATGAGCAGGTCTCTTTACCTGAACAAGGAAGTATCACAGCATCATGCTTTGCTAAGTCAGCATAAATTGATAGTATAGACACAGGGGGAAATGCAGAGTTAAAGGCTGAAACTCATTAATTCACTCCATGTTGTTAACCGAACAGTGTAGAAGTGGGATTGTGCATACGTGGCAGTAAGGATTTCACATGTTTTCCCTGGTTATTAATGATTCATTGCTGTCATTATTAACCTGCAGTGTTAATATGTGAAAGTCATTTCACCTCCTCATTTTCCTGGCTTTATCTTATGTTTGTCTTACCTGGCAAAACTGTAAGCAGCATGGGAACCACCTCTCAGTCCTTGTTCACAAGTAGACTTTGCACAGGTGTAACTACTTCAGTTAGGAGTAAAATTTGCATACATAATTCTTTTCTTATGGAATTAAGATAGATTGATCTAAGCATTTTTTATGCTCATTTAATGTTTTCATTCCATGCAGCTCATAGGATTTACGTTGCTCAGTTTAAACAACACAACTGTTGCATGTATATTAAGGTTTGCTATGTTCTGTATGGTATTTAGTGCACTGGGGACTTCTTCAGTCCATGTGCAAGGCAACTAACAATAACTATTTGTCGTAGTTCAGCCCCGATCCGGACCAGACTACGCAGTCTCTCTCTCACCCCCCCCACCCTCCGAGAGAATAGGGAGGCCTTAGGGGGGACCTTAGGCCCCCTTCACTAAGCAAAACCACAACACTATTATTAGGAATAAAGGTATTTGCTAAGCACCTTGTACATTTATAATACTGCATAAAAAGTAGAAACCCATATTCTGTACCTGAAATGGCAATTTATCCCTAGCCACAAAGAGTATTATTCTTAACCATGCACATCTATAGTATCACTTCTACAGAGCTATTTTAATGCATGGTTTCTCTACTACAGAATTGTAATGGAGGTTTACATGAAATTAAAAAAAAATCCTCCTAGAAGATTATGAGAGTTGACTGTTCCATTGGAGCCATTATGGTTTATCATGTATTTAAGGCCTTCTAAAATATGAATTATTGATAGACTCCAAGGAGCAATGTTTCTTTATCAGTTATAAATATTTATTTGCTGAGTTTCAGAATGGGTATTATTGACCTCATACTGACCATAATGGCTCCAAGTGGTCTATTATGCAATAGAGTAAGATATTTTAAAAATCCTATGCTATGGAAGCATAATTAAGTGCTATTAAAATCCAGGCGGTAGCTTTGGTTATAAAGCAGTTATACTTGTTACTTGCCTTGTTTTCAAGGCATAGAAATAAAGTTTCAAATTTAGCTACTTAGCAATAATTCCAGGTATTTCCACTATCAATAAATTCACTGATACTTCCCTCGCTTGCACACATCTCAGAACCTGCTTTTTCACTTTGACCTCACTGAACACACTCCTTTTTCTTATATTTGCTGTTGTGTTAATGTATGTGACAAGAGGTGTCTGTGACATCAAAGAGCCAATTGTGAGTAAAAAGATAGTTAAAATAGTACAAGAGTGGCTTGAAATTTGAGGACGAATGCCATAACATGCAGTTTGCTTATTGCCATAGGTCAGGATGCTCTCTGTTCACGATTATGTTTTTGTAATTATTTTTTTTGTGGTTGAGACTGATTGTTTATGTTCTTTCTCTGTGCTATTGAGTTTTTTTTAAACACAACTAGTAGTTCATATGCTACACACCCATTTTCTTGCTCGTCTGTCCCTATCCCTCTTAAGAAGCCTTTTTTTCTCAGTGTGTAGTAATGTTAATAAACTGAAATTTCTGAATAGACTTCTGAAATGTAGACTTGAATATGGTTATTTCTTTTAAGTCCACATGCTTTACATCACATTTCTTAGTACAGAAAGTAAGGATTAGTGTGAAGATTTAATATACTTTTTCATTGCATGGTTATAATATAAAATAAACATTAGGTACATTAGTTACTAGAGCTATGTAAGTGAAAAGGGGGTCTGGCACTACATTTCTATGGTGATGAATAGAAAAGACTCATTTATTTATTGAGGAGATCAAATGTTTTGAGGAGCTTTGATGCTGGGCACCATTTCCTTAATACCAAGACACCATGTATCTATAATAATGATAAAAGATGTCTCTTGGAATCTGAAAAAGTGTTTATTCTTTATAAATTCAGGGAAAAACTGTTGACCATTATGATAGCATCCAAGAAAGTCTATTAAATACCACACTTGCCATGCAGGGTGTTTGAATTATAAAATTGTTCTGCTTAGATGGATTTTCAGTAGTATTTATTATAAACCAATAGAATTTCTATTGAGTCAAAAATAAAACTGAATAATTGGTGTGCTCAAGCTACAAATCTCAGGTTAAAAGAGCTGGAGTAGGTCACTGCTGAATGTATGTATTCCTTTAGTTTAGCTAAAAAGCAAGATAGCTAGGTAAACGCTTCTACTTAGTGAGATAAGTGCGTTAAAAAAATAGGTACTAGATTCTGCCATCTCACTGAGAATAGGTAGTATGTAATTTCAGTACACCTTTCATGATTTTATTCTGACTTCTTACCGAGACTAGTACTACACAATGTGAACAGATGTGCTACAATTAGCCACTAACAATATAATCTTCTTCAAGAAAAACATTCAGATTAGAGATTATGCTTCCCACCCTGTGCTGTTATTCTTTATTTTGAGATTCTGAGTAATTACGCATTCATGATTTAAGAAGGTCAGATACTTCGTATTCCTTATTATTCCAAAATCTAAAGTAGGTATCACTGGCAATATAAAACAAGAAAGACTTGTAGTACTATCCTTATTAGCATTTTAAAATCTCAAACTCAGGAACTAAAACTTGTGAGTGTGTGTCTACACAGTGTGTGAGGGAAACAAGCCTCTTCACAGCTCCTGTTCTACTGAAAAACTCAAAATATCTCTCCCTAGATATGCTAGGCTTTATCTATGCCTAGAAGGCTCTTTTCAAGTGGTTAGGAGTGTGAGACATCTTAAATTAAATTCTTTCAGGATCTAATATGGAAAAGCTTCTTGAAGATCATTGTTTGAAGCAAAGGCTTCATTTCTGAATCATCAGTTTTTTGAGGATGAACTCAGCAGCTTCCAGCTGATCTGACTGGTAATCTAGCTACTGACACAGTTTGCCAATTTCTGTTACTTTTTACCTATGCAAGTTACTTATACAGGGAAGAAGCAATTCTGAGATTGCAGATGAGGTCCAGGGGATGAAACAGAAGAAAAGACTTTCGAGATTTGTTTGTTTACTTGTTTAAGTAGGACTGCATAGGACATCACATGTAGTAGAGAAGTGAATAATAAAAATAATAAGTAAAACTAATAATAAAAGTTACAAAACAACTGTCAGCAAAAGAGTCAAGAAAATAATTCTGAGGGTGAATCAGAGCATCCAGATTCATGTCTTTGGTTTTAATTTCATAGAAAATAATGAAATGCACAAGTACTGTAAAAATAGCTTGCCTCTGGCAGCAAATAGGAGAGCCATTACTAATGGAAACATAATTGTAAAAGGAAGGTGAAGTTAAACAAACTGAGCACTGTTACCTCTGGCATTCATTGAAAATAGTTTTTGAAAACAAATAAAAAAATAAAACCAGAGAAACACAATGTAATGGAAAGAAGTTGGACTATTTTTAGCTTCCAATAATACATAATAATAATGATACTTGCTTATCAAGATTTTACTTTCTTTAAGGTAGGATCTTCATGGTCTGGGTTCCTAGCAGTATGTTTCTGTAAACATGGGCAGAGTTGCCAAATATTCAGAAGGTGTAAATCAGTAGATCTTTGTTAAAGTCAATGGCAGTGCAGAAAAACTGCTATATTTTGCAGATTTGCATTACTTTCACAGCATAAAGTGTCTGTATACATTTGATGTTTAAAGAACCCATTAAACTGAGCCTACAGCTACATTGATGAAGTAGTGCATATCAGCCAAAAACTTGCTGGGTAATAAGGCTTAATAATTTTTAGGCAGATAATTAACATCTCTCCCCAAATGAAATTAACTACATAAAATGAGAAGGAAAAATTCTTTAGGTTTTGACAACTTCCTAGCATTTCTGTTTTGGAGAGAAAGCAAGTAAGTAGTTAAATGAGTGTGCGTAAAGCCCCTAATTCTGGCATAGCTGTGTACAGTTGGGAACTATTTCAAACTGTTTTTACCTATTTGTTACTAATGGTTGATGCAGTAATGACAGATGTTCATCTAGTCAGTTATCTGTAGAACATCATGTAAATAATAAAGAATCACAGTCTTTTGGTTTGGATCAGCTCTTCTATAGGTATTCAAAGAAGTGTCATAGCTTTCATGCTGAACTTGATTCATCAGTTTCAATGGTTCCAGGACAAAATGAGGTTGTGGAACATATATGACCAGATATACAGCCTAATTCATTTTTTTAGCATAATGATTTTTTACTTCTCCTAACTTAAAATTATCAGTGTTTAATATTGACAGTTATTTAGTAAAAGATATCCCAGTAACTTTAATTAGCTGCCTTCCTACTCTGTTTTAATGACTGGTGCATGCTATATACATATTTCACAGGGAATGGCATTCATTTAAAGCTGCAACTTGGAGGAATGTTTTGCCATTTGTGGTCTAACTTTTTCATTTCTTAGAGAGTTCTTTCTCTCTCTCCTTTGTTCTCCACACTGACAGGTAGAATAAAGTGGGATTCTCAGAATGACAGTTCCCATATTTATTTATTTCAGCTGAAATTTTATAATGTCACTGGAGAACCTTCATCATTGTAATCTACTTTTCTGCAGTTTGACTGTACCGGCTTCTTTCAAGTCATATTATAGGGTCTACTTATTTGTTTAAACTTTTATCTGAGTGGGACAAAGGTTTGGTTTTGCTGACCCAAATCAAAATATGCAGGAGGACTGTGCCAAGAAAAAAGGATCAAGGAACTCTTAAAGGTCTCTAGACCCTAAGTAGATTGAGAACAGAGGAGATAAATACAATATGAATAGAACTGCATTAACAAAAAATCATCTTTTAAAAAATTGAGTAAAATTTTTATCCCATATTTTCCTTTTCTTTGTCAAGCAGAAGGTCTACATGGCTGTCGTAGTTCGGCCCCAATCGGGACCAGACTACGCAGTCTCTTTCCCGCTCCCCCCACCCTCCGAAAGAATAGGGGGAGAAATATAAGAAAAAAAAAAAACAGCTCGAAGTTTGAGATAAGGACAGGGAGAAATTCTTAAAGTTACCGTCATGGGCAAAACAGACTCGACTTGGGAAAAAACTATTCATTTATTACTAAATCTAGCACATCTTCTTCACATCTTGTCTCCTTTTTTTTTTCTCCTGTTTTCCCCTTCTTAAATACGTTATCGCAGAGGCGTTATCACAGAACATTCTGCTACCAATTGGCTTGGCCTTGGCCAGCAGCAGGTCCGCCCTAGGCCCGGCCGAGTCCACTGAACAAAGGGGAGCGACTTCTAGCAGTTTCCTACAGAAGCTACCACCTTAGGCCCCCCCTTGCTAAACAAAACCAGAACAATGGCTTATGTGTTCTCTAATGTTCCAGTTTGTTTTGGGCAGGTTAATTTTAGCTCAGGAACTGAAGCAAAGAAATCCTTTTATAAACCTGATATTAGGAACCTGCTAAGGGTAAGAACACCCCAGTGAAGACAGGGCCAGGTTATGCAGGGAGGCGGAGAGTCCACACAGCTCTAGATCCCACCAGACAAAGAGAAAGGCTACTTGTCTCCTCAGGCTTTTTGAAATACTAGCAGGACCAATATCTAACCCAGAGAAAATTATAAGACAAGCTGAACATCAGTCTAGCTCTCTTTTGTTCCCCAAGGCTGTGAAGTGTTCTTTTTTAGCAGCATGCAGTATAGAATCTCAGCTATTGTGTTTAGGAAATAAGAATCCATAATCCATAAGAGGATTTTTGGATGTAGCTGACTAGAATCCTATTTTATTTATTCCTATACTGCCCATCTTTCTTCAGAAGTCAAAAGACAATAACACACAGCTAAGCAAGTCCAAGCAGCATTCAAGGCACTTAATGCATAGACAGAAACAAAGCAAGTGGAAGAAAAAGGAACAACTACAGAAAAAAAAAACTTCCACTGGTGAAGTAAAAAAGCTTTACATTGACATTCATTTTCTGGTGAGGTTTTCAACAGTTTATTTAACTGCCATTAATTGGCAGATGTCACTTCTGGCTGACATATTGAAGTCAATGCATTCAAAACTGTTCTGAGCATCCCTGGGATTAGGTCAGATCCTTTAAACTGACCAAAACATCATCAATTCCAGCCACAAAGAATATACTTTATTTGGGCAGTAGGCAGAAATTCTCTGCCTTTTTCTTGAGGGTTGAAGAACTTTTCATGTCAGAATATCATTCTGATTTGAACAAGCAAAGTAGAGTTAAGTGTCCAAGCAGTAAAGATATTTTCCTTTAACGACACTAACTCTTCCACACAGAAGTGCCCATCTTTTTTTGAAATGAGTTTTAGTTAAAAGATAGGGATAATTCAGAAGCTGTTTCATTTGATTTTGTCTATTAAAAAAAACCTGAAATAGTTCAAAGTACTAGCATTATAAAAAGCAGACATTGCATACAGTTCAATCTGTCTTTGTATCTCTCTGCCTGTCATGCCAAGAAATCAATGTCATTAACCATAACAATAACACATAGCACTGTCTCTCTCTTATTTATCAAGAAATCTAAGAGCTTTACAAAAAGTCCTGATAATAGCTCTTGGTAATTGGAACATGCAGCATCAGCTTGTCTTTGTTAGATCACTTCTTAATGCCACTCCACTGAACAGAGATATTTTCCCAGAAATCTCTAACTTTCACAGCATTGTCTGATTTGAAACCTTGATGCAGTCTGGGGATTTTCATACAGAGTTATAGAGGATGTAAGGAAAAGTTCTGATAAGTTTTGCTGTTGCTTTTGCTATCTCTAATTCTATCTCTGTATCAGTTCATAGGAGAAAATTGAGTCTGATTTGCTGCTCTTTCATTTCCCCTCACTTATGGGGGATTTTCATTTCCTTTAGTAAGTTTGAATCAAAACCAAACTTTATATCAATCATCACAATATTTAGTTAAGATTTTTTAAAAATTCACTGGTTTTCATTATTGGACATTTCTACACTGTTGAGTTCTGGACGAGCAAAATAGTTCTATTTTGTACTAACTAGAGGTAGTCTCTAGAAGAAAGCTCTGGAGAAATTCTGTCCTTGTGTGAATCACAACAACATTTTTTTTCTGATACCAAAAATATTTACAAGTGCTTATATGGGTCTAATAGAAAATAGAAAATTATTTTATGGAACCTCTGTCTTACCTAGCTTGACTGAAGAAGTTCCACTGGTTTTAATACAGTTATACTCTTTAACACTAGCCATGGATCTGCTTCTGTTACACTCCTGAGTGCACTTAATAAGTCTGAATTATAGACTTGAGTTTTGATTCTTCACATCATTGAGTCACTTCTATGGAATGAGCAAACTTCATAGTGAAGTTAGTCAAAGCGGTCTAAACTTATTGTCACAGATTAAGGTCACAGATTAAGGAAATAATCCCAGCTTGACCACTCAAACCAGCATTTGGTAAAGACTCTAGTACAAGCTGTTCTCTTTTTTATACATCTTTTAAATAAACTTGGTCTAAGTCCATTGTTACTTACTCAAGTGTAAACCAGGAGCAAGTCCATTAATGTCAGTATAGTTATATAAGTTTAAAATTGTCATGACAGCAGAATCCTTTGTGGAAGTCATGAAACCAGCCAAGTGCCACCTAGCATCAGGCTGCAGATGTTATTTTTAAAGTGAAGTGGTTGTTACATAAAAAGATTCATCCTTGTTCCAAAAGGTGACCTGATAGACCTTGTGAGTCAGATAAGGTGAGAAAACATCAGTAATCTTCCAAGAGAAGACAGAATTAAATCATACATCATACAAGGAAGACTGAACATGTAGAGGCTGACAGCAAAGGAGTGTTGGCCACTGCATACAGTTAAGAAGTTTTTTAGCTCAGATATTTGTCCATGCATCTTGGCGTACAAAAAAAAAAAAACTGTTCAAAAAGCACCAGTGTCATTGAATCATAGAATCATAGAATCATAGAATGGTTAGAGTTGGAAGGGACCTTCAAAGGTCATCTAGTCCAACCCCCCTGCAAGAAGCAGGGACCTCCCTGACTAGATCAGGTTGCTCAGAGCCCCATCCAGCCTGGCCTTGAACGTTTCCAGGGATGGGGCATCCACCACCTCTCTGGGCAACCTGTTCCAGTGCTCTACAACTCTCATTGTAAAAAATTTTTTTCTAATATCTAATCTAAACCTCCCTCCTTCTAATTTAAACCCATTACCCCTTGTCCTATCACAACAGGCCCTACTGAACAGCCTGTCCCCATCCTTCCTGTAGGCCCCCTTGAGGTACTGGAAGACCGCTATCAGGTCTCCCCGGAGCCTCCTCTTCTCCAGGCTGAACAGCCCCAACTCTCTCAGCCTGGCCTCGTAGGAGAGGTGCTCCAGCCCTCTGATCATCTTTGTGGCCCTCCTCTGGACTCGCTCCAAAAGGTCCATTGCCACGACCCAGATGCAGGACCTTGCACTTGGCCTGGTTGAACTTCATGAGGTTGGCACGGGCCCACCTCTCCAGCCTGTCCAGGTCCCTCTGGATGGCATCCCTCCCTTCCAGCGTGTCGACGGCACCACATAGCTTAGTGTCATCGGCCAACTTGCTGAGGGTGCACTCTATCCCACTGTCCATGTCGCCGACAAAGATGTTGAACAGGGCCGGGCCCAACACGGACCCCTGAGGGACACCACTGGTGACCGGTCTCCACTTGGACATTGAGCCGTTGACCACCACTCTCTGAGTGCGGCCATCCAGCCAACTCCTTATCCACCGAGTAGTCCATCCATCGAGCCCGTGCCTCTCTAGTTTAGAGAGAAGGATGTCGTGCGGGACAGTGTCAAATGCCTTGCCCAAGTCCAGGTAGATGATGTCCGTTGCCCGTCCCTTGTCCACCGATGCTGTTACCCCGTCATAGAAGGCCACCAAATTGGTCAGGCACGATCTGCCCTTGGTGAAGCCATGCTGGCTGTCACCGACCACCTCCTTGCTCTCCAGAGCACCGACCACCTCCTTGCTCTCATTCCAAAGGCTAGCAGTAGGTTGATATTATGATAAAGACACCAGCACTAGCTTGCCTTTTTTTTTTTTTTTTAAAGTGGTTAAACACACACACACACATGCGCAAACCTACACAAAATAACTATAACCTCTTGGGACACATATAAAAGCCCGACAAGGAAATAACTTTTCCTTTGAGCAGTGGCTTGTATTGAATATGTTTATGAAGCATCAAACAGTATTTCCTCATCCAGATGAGAAAGGATTAATTCAAATTGTATGTGCCAGAAGTTTAAAATCATGTTCTTTGGATGAAACAAACAGTTCCTCACACAAAATAATATTTAAAGAATGTATAAAAAAAAAACCACAGAGGCTAGCACATGCTAATAATCCATAGTTTTGTTCTTCACTGAGCAGCAAGGCAGAGAAAACAGCAAAGAGTGGAAGAACAAGAGGCAAAGGCTTTTGAGCAAAGCAGAGGGAGCAGGAGGTGCACAGAGGGTCCTGTTCCCCTCTGCGCTACATCCCCTTTCTGCGTCCATCCCTTACCTCTGGGCAGCAAGTACCCATTTCCCTGAATGACCTACACTTTGGTTAGACATTCTTCTACTCCACTGATGCCATAAGATAATTACCCTCTTTAGCTGCAGTGACATTTATGTATGCTCCTTTCTCTCTTATGAAGGAGCGGCAGTAGGACGTATGATCACCCCTGCACTCCTTTGGGCAGAGGGTGCTGTGATATTAGGAGAAGAGCTATCATATGGGAGGCTTTGAGACAGTGTGCTGTAACTTAAGCTGCTTTTGCCACAGATCTGTGTGTTTTGCAGGTCCTTATGACATTTCATTTATCTCCTCCTTGTTCCCTGAAATCTCTCATGAGGAAAGCATACTTTGAGAATGCCTCAAGCAGAACCTCTCAGTCTTCCTTGGATATGCTTTCCTTGCTTAAAGTATATAATGTTTATTGCTAAAAAACAAAATGTTTTAGCGTAAGGAAAGCAATATAAAACAACTGTTTTTCTTTTTCTCTGATTTACTGTAAGACTCTCACTGTGAACCTAAAGAGATACAAGTATGGCATAAACATAAGTAGATCTGAAATGACAGTTACAGTCAAATCAAATTTAATTTAACTTAAATTGTGAATTTAAAACCTTAGTGAAAAAAATAATTTTGGATTGAATTTTCCTTTACTTCCTGTTCAGATACACACAGACCTTGCTAATATTGAAACTATGGTCATTCATAGGAGAAAAAAAATTATGTGTCTTTTTATATCAATATGCAAAAGAATGCTCTGATTTAAATTGTCTTAGCCATGAAAATCACAGTTTTCATCAGCTATGGAAATAAATACTCCCAATAGTGAATGAAAGGCATGCGATCTCATATTTCCCTAAAGACGAAGAACACAGAAACATAGGTGAGGCTTGAAGATGCCTGCCAACATTGCCTGCATTCAATTCTGCATTATATCCCTATTCACTGAGTTTGATTTCATAAACTTTGCTGTCCTGAGCCTGTTCCAATTTCAATGTATATAATCAGATGTGAAATATGGGAGTAGTTTCAGAACACACATATATTCACTGATACAAGAGGTCATCTATTCTCATGCTACTCACGACAAAGTTGAGGTTATTATCACTGTGCAGCTGGTCTAGGCTCAACATTCCTAATGAACAAGATGATTACTGCAAAAACAGGGTATGAAGTAATAGTATGCGAAGGCTGCTGATCATCTAACAGAGGAGCCTGAAAGGCACTCCTTTTCTCAGCTAGCAATGTTAAAAGAAATGCTGTGAAAGGGCCTGAAGGCCAAGTCATATATTTTAGGAAAGGTCTCCACCGTTCATCCTCTTCTGTTGACTAAAGGAAGTTCTTTCTGATAGACTATTAATATTAATAAGTATCTTTCAGCTGTTTCTGCTTTTAATTAATTAACTCAAAGAGCAGCAAAGTCCAAAATCAATCTTAATGAAAGTTTTACATCTTAACCTTTCTTCAAGAGTTATCAAGGTTTTTTACCTCTACAGATGATTTTTATACTCTGTCTGAAATCCTCAATACAGAGATAATGCAGATGAACAAGCTTTATCCCTATCTACTTTGGGTAGATAATTTCTGAAGCTCAGTTTGATTAGAACCCATCACCCTGACGTTAGAACAGGAGGTTACTGTTCCCAGAAGAACTTCCTATACCTGGTAGTAGAATGACCAGGCAGTGTACTAGGGTGAAGTAGGCTGCTTTATGTTTCACCGTGTGATAAGGTACATAAACCTAATACTTGGGAAAAAGATAAATCAACATTTCTTCTTCTCACTTCTACACATTGTAGTCACAATCACAAACATGCCATGTTTACAGTTTCTAACACCTTTCTATGTAATATCTAATGATGGATATTTGTTTAGAAAAATCACTTATCTTTTAAACCAAAGGAGCATTTATTTTCCTGCACTCCTAGTGTTAAGTCAAGACAATATTTGAGTGTGAAAGGTTTTGTCATTTAGTAGACAAAGAAATAACAGGACAAAAATTAGAAATAGATGCTAAACAAATTTAGGATTGGAAAAGAACTTGACTGTTCCTTCCAAACTCTTGCTGCCAGCTACAACATAGTCACATGCACACACATACACACACACACACAGAAAAATCTACGTAGCATGTTGATACACTACAGGCTTTACAGCATGAATATATAAGCTTCCTTCAATATCAGCTTTACGTATGATGCTAAATGGAGATATTCAAGGTGACTGCAAATCTTTTGTTACTTTTTACACTTAGTCGACTTAGTCTAGTTTTGCTGTGAAGCCTGAGTCTTAATCAATTTGTCTGTGCCCAACTGGTTGCTATTAATAACTCAGAACTTCCTGCAATGACTGTACATTTTTATACAAATAACTAATACAAAGTCAGGGATTTGACTCAAGTAAAACTTTCCGTACATATTGCTTAATCTGGACGCCTTAAGGCTTTTCAAACGAGTAATCTGGAACCAGTGGAGGATTGGTGAAGAAGATACTACTTTTTTTTTGCTAAAGTTCAGCTCTAAGTTGCAGAAGCATTTATTGACTTTCTTGATTGCAAGACAGGTAAAATAAAATTCCTAAAACCAGATGCTACATCCATTATGCATCTGTTGCTAGCTTAGGTATTTGTAAAGATGTCAGAAATTCTTTTATTCCCTTTTTTAGTTTAGATATTCTGTGTATACAAATCTGTGTATTCCATTATGAACAATGAAATATGCACTGAACAGGTATCAGATCTGTAGAAGAGAAGAGAAGAGAAGAGAAGAGAAGAGAAGAGAAGAGAAGAGAAGAGAAGAGAAGAGAAGAGAAGAGAAGAGAAGAGAAGAGAAGAGAAGAGAAGAGAAGAGAAGAGAAGAGAAGAGAAGAGAAGAGAAGAGAAGAGAAGAACTAGTGTCAAAGTTCTGATTCGATAAAATGAGAAATGACCTCTGTTACATTAAAAGAGTAATCACAATATTGTCTTTACATAGATCCTTCAGCACTGAAAAGGCTAAAGGAGATTTACCGATATTGGCAACAGAGGCACCCTAAGTCTCTTCACTATTTACAGAAGATTCCTAAGATAGGCAATTCTTATCATGCTTGTTTACATGGAGAATACTTACCTAGAGCTATTCCCTGTCTCTTTGAACAAATATTTACATTTGCAAGTAGCTTTACATGTGTGAGTAGTCTCATGTGTGATTTCAGTAGTGCTATTGACATGCTTGAAAAATTAAAGCAAGTTTTTTTCTAGGCTGTGAAAAACCTGTATCATTTCTACTCATTTCTCAACCTGCTAAAAATCTTCCTATGAACTCTAGCGTCTGAGCAAACTCTGAAACTATCCCATATAGACATACAGACATACACTTATAGGCATTAAAGCCACCTAGAAAATATAGATAGAGTGCATTTAGTTTAGAAAATCTGGTTTTCCATTTTTTTTTATTGTGTAGCTGATTACTTGTTATTACAAATGTTAGCAGTAAACCAATATTCACATATGCAATTTAATGGTATTTATCATATAAAGAAAACTCTTTTTTTTTCTTCATGTTGTCACATACTTAGAACAAGAATAAAATTTGTAGTGACTGCATTGCCATACCATAGAACAATGTTCTCTGCTTCTGCACGTTCCTGAATCTGCCAGCAATCAGATGGATTTTTGAATAGAAGATAAAAGAGGCACTGTCACTCCACAGCAAATTCAAACAAGACATGCATTGCTGAAATATTTTAAAAGAATCCATGAAATACACTGCTAAAGTTGGTAAGAGTCAAATATATTCAACAAATTATTTCAGCTTTCATAGAGGAAGTTGAGGTCTGCCTGCCAAATGTACAGGATGCATTTTCTCATGCAGAAAAAAAAAAGGATTACTTCAAAAAAACAGAAGAAAAGCTATTATGTTGTATTCATGTGCTGACAGAATTTAAGAGCATCATATCATTAAGTTCCATGTAATTTTGGTTTTTCTCTCTTTAACTGATATTAAGAAATACTATATCTGATTTTCTCACTTTTATAACAACAACTGGATATGTACTGACATTTTAATGTCAGACTATATACCTTATGACCTTAGCAGTTTAACTACATCTTTGAAGAATAAAAGGAAGGAATTCAAACCTCCCTCTGCTGGATCAGCAGAAAATAGCTGCCTGGGTACTTTAACTGAATCTTCAGCTTTGGCTAGATATTAAACCAGACACAGCATGGTCCTAATGGTTACTGAAAATTAAACATAATACCTTGATGAATTAAATAGACTCAGGCTACCCTTAACTTTTGTACACTATTTCAGCATATACTGTTATCATGAAACTGTGTAAATCTGTCAAAAATTTTACTTTGCTTATTGATGGCAAATCTTTATTAAATTGTTCCAGTGTGTGCAACTGTAATGAAAGAACCTGAATGAGGTACACATGAGGCCTGAATTAGATCAAGTAATTTTCTAGGGAATCATAGAATAATAGGTCTGGATAAAGCCTCAGGATGTGATTCAGCTTGTCTCTTTGTCCTGAGGTAGAATCGACTACATGTGTGCCATTCCTGTCCTCAATTATCTCTGAGCCTTAGATATTCTTAAAGCTCTATAGTTCTCACACTCCTCCCTATCACTAAAGTATTCAGAAATTTTTTTCTTTCATTTGAATGACTTCTAATAACGTCTTATTTTGTCCTCAGATATTTTGGGATATTTTTCCCCCAACATCACACCTTCCAAAAAGAAAAGAACTCAGAATAAAAGGCTTGGAAACTGTAGGATAATAAGACAGTTATTACTTAAGACAAAATCCTGCTTGTTTCAGTGACTGTCTGCTGTTATAGTAGGATTCTGTGAGCAATAATTCTCTATTCTTCTCATACTCTGTCTTCATGATTTTGTACACCTTGATCACATCCTCACCCTCCAAATTGATGATTTCCAGCATTTTGGCTCTTCTCCATGTGTGTGTACTCCATTCCTTTAGCCGTTTTATCTACCTCTCTGTGCGTTCACTAACTCTGTTATAGCCGCCTTGAAATACAGGAACCAGAATAGCATGCAGTACTCAAGATGCAGAAGATGCCCTCTCTCTTGCTCTCAGTAGTCTTCCTGTTGCAGTCCATCATTTTATTGGCTATTTTGGCTATCATTGAACATCGAGATGGTGGTTTGGAAAAAATGTCAATGAGGACTCCCAGTTGTCTTCCTAAGCTGCAACTGCCTCTAGATAAGAAAAGATTAATCATGTAAACAATGTCTTTTCAGGGATGTTTCGTGCTTTTAGCTACTCAGACAAGGTCAGGGTGGCACTAAAGCACAGTAGTTGTGTGCACCAGTTCAATTTTCTCTATATTCCAAAGTATTTTTGTAGAAAGAAGAGTTCTAGACCCTCAGAGACTGAAAAAAAATAGATGCATTTTAAAATAGCAGAAAGTAAGGACGTACTATTAAAAAATAAAAAGCTTCTCAAAGTTTTGTTCTCCTACTAAGAAAATGAATCTTACAAAGGTGAGCACTGAAGCTGAAGAAGGAAATTAAAATGTCATGTTTTGTTCAGTCAGCTGCTTTGCTTTGATTCTATTTCTATTATAAATGGTGGTTCAATACTGTAGCTAATGCTCATGAAAACAGCCTATATTTTACATCTTAAGAACATTATGTTTTAGATTTTAAAAAGAATTAAGTCTCACTATGTCTCACTTTGAAACAGGAAGAAGGCCAGGAAATGTAGCATTATTTGGCATATCTGGAGAAGTACCTTTTATGATGTAGGTGTAGATAGTGCATCTGTTAGCCAGTGAATCATGCAATAGCATATTCCTTGGTTTTGATTTTGAAGATGATTATTGTGCCAAGATGTATCAAATAAATGAACATATCTATAAGATGAAAAGTTCACCCTGTAATGTTATTTTCTCAGTGAGTGAGTGGCAGTGGCAGTGGCAGTGGCAGTGGCAGTGGCAGTGGCAGTGGCAATGGCAGTGGCAGTGGCAAGGCAAGGCAAGGCAAGGGTATCTTCAAAGCATAATTCTGTGAAAGTTTAATGCCTTTAGAGGTCTGGTATATTGTCTGTGATACTGAAGGTAGTCTGTCCCTCTCAGCACTGATAGTCAAACTCATTTTCATTCTCATTGGTAGAGAAATTTGGGGTAGCAGAGAGTAGGTTTCCTGGCAGATGTACAACACGTTTAAAAAGTGTAAGCAGCATCTAGGGAAATTATAAAAGCTCTTTCATCTAACAGTAACAACTATTGGTCTATCATTGGTATCTGACTATAATTCTCTGGAGGTTATGCCACGGGACTCCTTTTAAAACCTTGCATCTGCCACTGGTTCTTGAAATCACAGTCACATGATACAGTAGGTAAGAGTTTTATGATGTTATTAGTTTTATCGAGCTAATTTAATAAAATGCAACATGCCAGAAGCACTAATAAAAAGAAACATCCCTTTCAAATTTGCTGCCTTTAATAACCTTTGCTACAAAATCCAAAATGCACACTGCATTAATGTGAACTAATTATTGCATCTGAATAAGTACATAATATACCATGGTACATTTTTGATCACACAAGTCAGTGCCATTTTGCCAAAGACAACTGCTAATGGTGCCTCATAGTAAATTACAATTAGAAGGCTTTGGTAAGTCATGAATTTTGCAGTATGTTCTGAACCATGGATGCAAAAAAGGAGCAGTGAACCATATACTCTACAGCACTCCATTTCTTTTTGGTACAGAGTTAGGTAAGTCACTTAGTTTATCTAGTAGAATTTTGCATACATAAGGAAAGTTGTGTTGCATTTAACATTTTTGTACTTCTATGTCACCAAAATTGGAAGAGAGTTTGGTTAAAATCAAGTACATCACCTGATATAAACACGTGTCTGGTCTAAAAAGGAGCATAACAAATGAAAATATTCAAGAATTACTCCCAAAATTCAAGAACATAGCCCAGGTAGTGAGGTTCAGACTAGGTATAAGATCAGCACTTTAAAGTAAATAATTTGGACAACTTACTAAAAGTGTAATTGCTGGGGTTTTTTTTTGCAGCGGTCTTTAATGAGAGCTGGATACCTTTCTAAAAGAAACACAAGGCTCAAAGAGAAGTCAAAAATTGATAAATTATTATTATTATTATTATTATTATTATGGAGAGAAGAATAAGTAGAGAAGCTCAACATGAGCTGGCAATGCGCCCTTGCAGCCCAGAAGGCCAACCGCATCCTGGGCTGCATCAAGAGGAGCGTGGTTAGCAGGTTGAGGGAGGTGATTCTCCTCCTCTACTCCATTTTGGTGAGACCCCACCTAGAGTACTGCGTCCAGTTCTGGAGCCCCCAACATAAGAAGGATGCGGACCAGTTGGAGAAGGGGCCCAGAGGAGGGCCATGAAGATGATCAGAGGGCTGGAGCCTCTTCACAAAGACAAGAACTCATCTAGTATTCAATTAGTTGACTAGCCAGTCACTTAACTGATAACTATTCAGGCTAAAAAACACCCCCAAGATTACAGAAATACCTGTCAAGGGACTCCATTAATAAGATGTAGATGCATTCTTTATTGTCTAAATTCAGAATTTTTATTACTCAGTTAGGATGTACAGGCTTAGACTTCAAAGTATCATTTGTCTTCTAACCAGAGCAGATGCAGAGGGCCAGATCTACTTTAAATGTGAAGCTCTAGTTTGCAGGTTGGTGCAAAGACACTTTGTTTGAGGATAAGCTTTGAGGCAGAAAAGGTGTGCTTTGTATTTTTATGCTTTATAAAGCATTTATGTACACAGTTTGTGTTATATATTTGAGCTAAATTTTGTTCAGATTACTACTGCATTTAGGAAGTTCTGGATCAGCAAGTAGGTAGAACCAGGAGAGCATCAATGGCTCAACAAGTACTGGCTTCTCAGAAACAGAAGAGAAAAACAACAGCTGATTTCAGCCTGAGACTTTTTAGCAGCTACTTTGTAGCTGGGTTCAGAGGTCATCATCACAAATGCCCCTTATTCTTTTCCACAATTAACAGTGCAAAGGTGGTTAAGAGTAGATTCTTGAACTGCCCTTCAGCTGTGATTTTTTTTTCCTGCTCTAACAATATCAGAGTGCTTGCCATGGTCAGCAAGTTGTTTTGTGACTGAAGGTGAGCCTTGTTGCCCTGAGAACCTGAACTGGTTGTGTAGAAGTTGTCTAATATAGAATAGAGGTTTAGCAGTTGAAACAGGAAGACAGTGAAGCTTCTATCTCTAACAGGGAAGTAGAGCTTATTTTGCACAGATCCTCTTCTAACGTTCTGTAGATTGTCAATACCATTTCTGTTCGGGCAACTTTGAATCACTGTCAGGCAGCAGCTGTCTGTCTCCCTTGACTTTTTGTAGCATTCAGCCTTGTGTTTTTAGATACTCTGGCTTGCACTTAAGCTATCTAACTAAAGTAAATGGAAGGTACACTCACTCAGCGTGTCCAAGGAGCACAGAGCTTAATGCTGGGAATGGGACCCACTGTTTGCTATGTAGGCTGTTAGGTTGACATTAACAGCAACAATTGTGCTTTTCAGATTTCACTTTCCCCCAAAAAAAAACCAAGGCAGGGAGATGAAATTTTGCATCAATCACACCTTGGCTGCAAAACATTAGAGATTATTAAAGTAGAATTTACAGATTTATAGGGGCTTGGGATGAGAGAAATTAATTAGGTTTTCTTTTTTCTAAGTAATGCTTCTCAAATTTGAGAAAACAGCGTATGTTTCTAATCAGAAGCTGTGGAGAAAGGGTAAGGCAGTAAGAGATTTACCTGACATTTTGTTAAGAAGGACAAAGAATATCACCGTTTTCCCTTATACTTTGCATAAGACTTTAATTTAATGTTGTTAAGAGAAACTGCTAACAATATGCACACTGTGCCTCTCATAGGCATGCAGCAATAAAACCAGCAGGGAGCAGGGCTTTTTAAAATATTGTTCTTTCGCAAGACAGTTGGAGTGCAATGGAATTTAGGATAAAATCCTTTACGCAAGTAAATAGACCACCATATGTACATGCTGTTAAAAGTGACATGCTTTATTTGGCATCAAGTGTACCCTTTAAATTTCTCAAGAAAAAAGACCTTCATTGCCAAACTTTGGGCTTTATTTGCCATGTTGTTAACTTGCAGCCCCTAATGTTTCAACACATTTGTTACTTAGACTGAAATGTTCTTCTGGCTGTTTGAGATTAAGGGTTTGGATTTGGGAGAAGGGAGGTTCCATAGCAAATGGACGAAGTTTAAGCTACTGTCATGTTAGTGATGAAGATGCTGTTTCTAAGTGTACAGAAATGCTTGCTTGTTAGTAAGTTTGTTAGAAAGAGGCTTACAGGATTAAGCAGCTGTCAGTTTTGGGGGCGGGGGGCATGTGTTTTTCTTTTTGTTTGGGGCTTTTGCAGGCAGGGAGGTGTGTTTAATTTTTGCTGTTTTCTTTGGGGTTTTTTTTTGTATTTCCTTAGTTTAGTTTGATGTTTGTTTTTTGTTTTGTTTCGTTTTGTTTGGCTGGTTTGGTTTGTTGTTTGTTTCGGTTTTTTAAATTAGAGTTATTTCTTGGTATTGTGAATTCCTGAACTACCAGTGATTTTAAGTAATTTGGTTATGTAATTTATATATATATATTTATATATAACTTTTAAATCTATTTGCTAAGTTTTGAATAGTGTCTCCTGATTGCAGTATAAAAGAATTTCTAGAGAAATTAAATTACTACTTCCTTTTTTCTCATACCAGTATTGTATTCTGGCTCTAGTTTGGCAGCTATAGTAGTTTCAGTGGCAGGAGGCTCATATAAACGCTCAGTTTCACTTGTTTTGTCAACACATGTATGAGTTCTGGAACAGGTCGCCACAACTGGTAATCTCTTCTTTCAGAAATCTCAGCCCACGCAGTAATATCCAGAGAGAAACTCTGCCTTAAGAGTTGAATCTAATCAGAGACCAAGCCAGAAAACAAATTCTCCTGCTGCTCACACAGCTATTTCTAAATGCAGAAGCTTACGTGACAAAACCAGCTACAAAACAACATCTTTTTCAAAGTCTGATCACATGCTAAGGAAAATAACTTGGAGGAATATGTAGAAAAGCCTTGCTGCTGTTTGTTATTGTACCGTAAGCACTGAATCTTGTTGCAAGGATTATGTACTGTAAGAGATGTCAAACTGTGAAAAAGCCTAGGAACCAAATGAGAAAACACTCACGTAGTATAAGGGACATTCCTATAGTGTGAATAAAGTTGTCTTTACTTTCCAGGCTGGTGATACTGTATTTGCATTTCATAGACTTCTTCTATGTTCTCTTGGTCTCCCATAGAGTCTCCGTAACAGCATTTTGTGCATGGTATGGTTGTTTCGAGGATTCCAAACTTTGGTCAGCCTATGGCACTGTGACGTGCTATTGCCTTTTAGCACTGGTGGGAATTAAGGTCTACTGGAGTACAAACCATAACTGTAACGAACCTCCTTTTTCCTCTGGCTTACACAAGATATAAAATCACTGCATGTGAGTTTATGATATCATCTTTCTGCCCAAATTAAAGGGCTTCCATTAGAAGTGGAACCTTCTGTCAAGTAAAGGCCCACTGCATTCTTTAAAATTTAAAATTCAAATTAATTGCTAGTATGCTGCTACCAGTGTCCAAGCTTACAATTTCTTTTCATGAAAATCTTCTCATGAGCAACTGATTATCAAGGATATCCCATTTATGTGGTCATTACATTTCAAAGAGCAGACAAATATGAAGAAACCTTAGTTACATAGAAATTAACACAGATATACATCCATACTCTATGTATACATATGGGAAAATATGGATATCTACATGCTTATATAATATGTGGATTTCCTCATATGAACTCTCATCTGTTTCCTCAGCTATATCATTGATAATGCAAAATTAATTTGAGCCTTCTGGGCTATATAGATAATTATTCCATTTTGACATAAAAAATCTTGTGACAGAAGGTATTTTCAGACTTCTTAAGTGATTATGCTTTAGCTGAAGTAGTTTTATTAAAAGTCATTTAAGTAAAAACCCAAAATGTGAGTTTTATCATTTAGAAACTTATTTAAACTTTAGATAATAACAACTCAAAGGAAAGGAGAAACAGCCATCTGGGAGTGCTAAAATTCTTTTTGTTCAAGAGAGGATTTTCTGTCCTGAAGGGTAAACTCTAGAGGATACTCTAAAAACCTGTTAAAAAAAAACCCCAGCATTCTGGTACTGATGCATTTCCTACTTCTTCTAGCATTCTTAGGAATGGCATACAATAAGAAAGGAAGAAAATCTTGGTAAAGGGTTTCAAATCCTCCAAAGAAAATTTTTCTTGCTTTTGAATTTCTTACATTTTTCATTTTATATGGTCTGCTTGTTACTTTTTTTAAAGTTTATTGCAGTCTCCAACTTAAAGTAAAGAATGAAAAGATTCTGAAGTAGACAAAAAGTAGACAAAAACCAAAATTCATAGATAGAGGCATAAAATTCCCCAATACTTTTTTTTTTTTCCATCAAATTTCATTCACTTTCTCTGTATTCTAATAGCATATCAGAATGTCATACATGATAGAAGATTGGAAACATCTGAAATTATACTTTTTGTAATAATAGAAGACATATTTTGTACAATTTTTAAACTAAGAGAAACTCATATTAACCAAATTAAAAAATCCATTGTCTCAATGGATTACAGTATTTTAGAGAACAATCATTACCCTGACAACAAAAAATACTAGATACAAAATGTGATCATAAAACGCAGATTATGGGTAGTAGAAGCAGTAATAACAATAGCAGTAGTAGTAGCAGCAGCAGCAGTAGTAGTAGTTTTAAATAATTTGGTTAGCCAACAGTTACACCTGAAAAAAAAACAAAAGGAGTGACAAATGAATGAGTAGATTCGCACTAAATTATGCAAGTGAAGTGCTAGGCGATTCCTTTATGAAACTGTCCCTAAGATTTCTAAGCAGTGGATAGTAATGGCGACAGCCAAGACTCAGTCATAGATTACTTGAGTCCACACTCATTCCCTAAAGGCTCTCCTATTCTCCTCTTGCAGGCAACTCAGCTGATGTAGACATCAGGCAAACAGCTGCCTGTCGACTCTTAAACACTGAAGGTGAGTATCGCTACGCCAGCTCCTGACTCACAGTCCCGATGTGCAAGGTTCTCGTCTCACTCCTTTGCTGCACCACACTGAGATATTGCACTCTCTGTCACTCTGCATGTCAGGCATCCTGTGACCAGGTCCATCTGACACTTAGGTCAGTTAGCGGAAGGGGCATGTGGGATGGCATCTAGGATTTTGCTACCTAATTGGAGAGTACGGTTCGAAGATCCTTGGAAAGGGTCAAGACAGCAGTATCCCAGATCCACCATGTAACTACCCTCCTACTTGAGTTTCACCTGTCATCATATGGCCCAGTGCTGGGGTCTCAAAGGTTGAGAGAAGAGAAATTAGGATGTCTTGAAAGTGTGTGCTGCAGGTAATTTCTCTGAGAAACACTGAAGTGATAGATAGGACAGCATACATCTGTAACTTTACAATTGGTATGTTTAAATACTGCCATGAAACAACTTGCAGATTACCAGTTTAACACTTTCAAATACGATTTTCCAAATTGATGATTCTTCTTATTCTGTGGTGTTAGTCTGACTTTTCCTATACAATGTTACAATGTGATTTTTTTTTTTTTTAATTTGCTTTTTATATTGGGCCTCAGTCTGTTCAAAGTACATTACAGAATGAGAACATGTCTTTTCACAACAATCACAACTATAAAACTGGACATTTAGAAACACTTTTGGAGGCAGGACTTGCCTCACTGAACTTCCATAAGATTTATTTACAGGTATTCACATATCTGGGTTACTGTTACTTTTGTCAGTGTTTTCTGTTTACAGCAGAAGCTCTCTAGAAGAATGATTATATCTCTGATTCAAATCTCCTTGACTTTAATATATTCCATCTGGAGGGACTACATGCTTGTAAAGCTCTAGTACAATTGAGAGGACCCTTTGTGCAGGTACTTTAATGTAGCCATCTGAAATCTTTAAACATTTCCAAGGCAGGTCTCTATTCCATTCACTTTCAAATGAGTTACTCATTTCAGTGAGATTACTTCAAGCTTTGCAGTATCTTTTGCACAACAAAAACTAAGCTAGAAATCCAGATAGGATCCACATCACGAAACAGCATAATGTTTGGTCTAATGATTAGGCTAAGAGCCAGAAAGAGCTGGTTATACAACCTCAGAGACAATGAGCTCTCACTATTCAGCATCCCAATTCTTCCACTGATTTAGAGCAATAATTTTGTGATTTTGCAGCCCTTGATTTTGAGAACTGCCATTACATTTATCTTTAAAGTTGGACAACAATTCCTGTTAATTTACTGCACATGGAGTTATTACATGTGCAACCTTACTTCTATGTATCCTAGATCCCAAATAAAGTATTGACTTTATAATCACACTGTTCTTTTATACACTGTATCTCTATAAAAGTGAGCTTCTTATCTTAGGACATTAAATAACTTGAGAGATACTTAACCCTGCTCAGTTCCTTGAGGGTTTGATTACTTAGTGCATCGCAGGAATTATCAAGTCCAAGACAAAAAAAATCTAAAAGCAGGGAAACCATACAAAGATAGCACTGTAGCAGTGTAAAGATAATTCTTATTTTCTGAAGTAAGAGCTAAGGATTTTTCTTGTGATAGATAAATAAAGAAAAATGTCTGTAATCCAAAATACCTGAAGAGCCTTGCTCAGACCTGTAATATTTTAACTCACATATTTGACAATTACTTTTAAAGAGTTCTTCACTTAAATAGAGTGTTATGATCCTCAAAAGAATTTTTGATTAAGTACTTCCTACCTGATTTTATTTTTTTCTTATAACTAGAAGGTTGTATTCTATCTATAGCACAAGAGAGCTCTTCAGATTTAGAAATGTCAGAATTTAAATCAAATAGTTTGTTTCTGTTATCTTCTCTCCAACAGCACAAATAGGTATTCAGTGTCAACGTACGTGGATGAAAAGATCTTCATAGGCAGTAGTGAACCCCAGCTGAGCTGAAAGAGCCTAGAGTTGCAGAGAAAATCACATCAGTTAAGAACACCTAGGGTCTGCAAAGTACAGCCAGGCTCTACATATCTCTGGAGTCCTATCTTCCGAGCCAGGAACCTTCACAGAGTGCACTGTGACTTCTGTCCAACTTTTTTTTTTTCTGCAAAGAGAAGAGGTATGTGAACAGAAAGGCTTGCGTGCATGCTGGTATTGAACAGATATGGAGCTGGGTCTTGTCCAGGGTTAATACCTAGTTCAGATTCTCAGCCTTTCGAAGCCAGTTAAAGTCTAGAGCTGAAGTCATCACTTCCTGAATACTTGTGTTGCTTGTTCATGACACACTTAGATGGTCCCAAGCATGTATCAAGGACTGCTTCAGTCATGGCATCCCCCTGCAATGGAAAGGGTTGGTCAGAATACAGGACTGAAGGAGAGATACTGGAGATTGCAGCCTGATGTAGAAGAAATTGACACGAAATGCCTGATTTCTCTTTAGCTATGTTTTACCCATCACGTTTGCTCTGTGACATTATGATGGTTAGATTTAAAAGTGTGTATTTATCTATGCTGTGAAGGATGTGTTTTGATCAACATTTGATAATGTTGAAAAACAATGACTGCCTCTGGTACTGCAGCTTCACTGACTCTACATCCAGTCATAAGCTAAGAGCTATTCTGACTGCTGTTAAATACCAGCTCGGTTTCACTGGTCTCTTCCAGCAATTGCCTTTCTGAAATCTCTAATAAGCAGTATAATCAAAGTGTTATATTTTGTTACCATAACTCTAAAAATTTTGGGAACCATTGCTTACATTTTTTGTCTTGACAACCAGAACCATATATTTCTACCTTATAAACAGGTCACAAAAGTGATGTCTGTGTAAATGTTTTCTAAAATTTAAGGAGAATTGAAGGGACTATCCTTGACAGAATTCTTTTGTATGACTACAGGAATGCCACTAAAAAACATCACGACTATTACCCTGCGTGGGGGAAGTGTTCAAGTAACATTTATGGATACAGATAGACATACACATAAATACACATCTATAAATGCATATTCCTACTATGTACATATACATATATATATGGTATGTACACACACACACAAAATCTGGCTTTGCAGAAAACATCTGTTACTGATTGTGGTTTGACTTGCTTCCACGAGGCATTAAGTTCCTTTATCATAACCATCTGTCATTTTTGCCGTGTACACTGAATTAATTACAGAATTTTAAACAGCTCATTTAAAACAAACCACAAACAAAATGACTATCTGAGAAGCAGTTTAGGAATAATATGTGAATTCCCACTGTGAGGACAGTAGCCACTGTTAAGATTCAGTCATTCAACTAATCTCTGAACTTTTAGGGGTATAATATTAAGTCCTGTAATGTAAAGAAGCTCATGCTGTTATAAGCAAACCCCATCCTTCAGAATTGTAGAACTGCACACAAATCAATGTAAAGGGAAAATAAATTTAATCCTTAAACTCCATTTCTTCATGCAAGAGTGTGAGATCAAACCTTTGAATGGTGCTTCAAAGAGAAATTAACTTTTGGCATCAGTAGGAACAATCCTCTGAGTCAATAGAAGTATGCCATTTACATTTGCTAATATAGAGCCCTGGATTTACTTTAAACCTTCTTTTTCAACACAGGTACAGGAGGCTTGGATTAAGAAAGCTTTCCTATCTTAAACTTTTGTATGTTCTAGAATGATTTTAAATCTTTTTATTATCTCCATCAATGCTATAATGTTGCGGAGGAAAGAGGCTTATTGGCCCCTGTGTGACACTTCTCATTCCAGTTTCATGCAGGACAAAATGGGAGCAAATGCAAAAATTGTGACCCTGTCTTCTGTGTATGGACACTCTTTACTAACTTGTGTAATAAATATTAGAAATTATCAAGCTATTTTGTTAAGAAAGAAGGCATACCATTCTACATCAATTATTTCTGAGGGAGTACACAGTGGAAATATTTGGGTAAGTGCTTGCCAAGAGTCAGTGTTGAACAGTCTAACTCATTATACTAATTGTGTTCTTTATTCCTTTGTTTTTATAGTCTGTACCAGTTATGGAGACATTACTAAGATTAGATGTCCCCAGTCATGCCAATTATGCAACAGTACATCCTGATTTTTGATATTAATATGGTTTCTGTTGAAGAATATATCTAGTAGCTGTTATCCTTCCAGTTTTCAAGACACAGCCTGTGACAGACTATAAACATGTGGTTGGGCTACTTCATGTCTTCATTTGCTCTCTTATGAAAGCTCTTCACCTTCCCACAAATTGCTAAACAATTATTTTGCTTATCATCTGCAATGTGCATTATAATTTCATCAGTTTCAATCTGAATTTTTTGCTGAAGATCATGGGTTCGTTTGATCTTTGAGATAAAAGTAAACTTCTCAGTAAGTATGTCTTTACTGGCATCTATCCAGCTTTTTTGCTTGTACTCTATAACCAAACAACTGCATCTCAACATCTTAAAATACAGAGCTGTCACTATTTTAAGTACTCGGTCCCATTTGCTCTTAATTATTGCACATTTAAACTGAAAATTCTCCATTTCTAAAGACTATATAGGCTTGTATATATTCTAATTAGGCAAACTAAATTCATTTTGACTACATAATAAAGTAAACCAAACAAAAAGAAAGCTAAAGCAGGAAATAAGTGCAGAGAAAAAGCTACTTTATGAGTACATTAAGAACTCATGATTTAATACTAGAAAGTTAGGAAATGTCATAGTTGAAGTTGCCTGTTCAATAAATGATTTATGATAGTCTTTAATTATGTGACCTTACAATACTTTTTGAGCAACTGTGGGTAATACATACCATGATTATATTGTTCAAATCATCTGAAGAAAAGACCTAGTGCTGTTTATTCAGTGATGCGAGCATATTTTTGGGGAAAAAAAAAGTATAACCATGTAAGTAAAAATTGTATCATAAAGTATGATGACTTCATAACCCTGACATCTGTCATTAACAGCTTTATTCTGGTGTGTACTGTCTTTAAGACTCGCCTTTTCAAGACTGATATCAAATTCTGTTATATAAAGTTCTGTATGAATTACAGGAATAAAGTGAACTCTTAGAACCATTTAAAGTACAGTTGCTGATGGCATATAAGAGTGTCACTGTCTGTGTAGAACATGATCAGATTTAGCCAACTCTCAGAAATATTTGCTCAATAGAGTTCTTTCTCTGGCCTAATCAGTCTAGGTCTTAAGGCTCTCTCAGTAGTGTCACAGAAGTGACTTAGATGCTCCATCTGCACCTCCTGACCAGACGACTGTGCCATCCTGTCCAGCCCCATAAGCTTCATGGGTGCATTCACGCTCCAGAGTGATACTGGCAGGAGTTTTCCTGGGCTGTCCACACTTATCCCAGAAAACAGGTTTTTGAGGTTTACAACATCTTATTTTTTACATTTCAGCTTCTTTGAGTACATGGCACTGGTTTATCTGCAAAGCAGGCCAGCTTCCAATGCCATCAAAACAGCCCCAGCACAAGCAGCACCCCTAGACCTTCCCATTTTCTATACTGCCTCTACTATCTCAACAGCTACAGGTTTCTGCTCTCCAAAATTCTTCCACAATGAAACTCACAGTAGAAGGTGACACACGTACCCGCAGTAGAGGCCAGAACAGTTGCAATCCCTCTCCCAGTGGTTTGGCTTTTGCGCACTGCTTTCATCTGGAAACTGTGATCTGGC
This sequence comes from Tetrax tetrax, assembly GCA_009806455.1. Classification (NCBI taxonomy): domain Eukaryota; kingdom Metazoa; phylum Chordata; class Aves; order Otidiformes; family Otididae; genus Tetrax; species Tetrax tetrax. The sequence continues at coordinate 366,688 of WHYT01017433.1, forward strand.
GCTGCCCTTGAACACTGTAGCCACAAAAGCTGAGAGATCCAAATTTGCCAAGCAACACCGGTCAAACATAGTATACTGTGCTAGCCAGCATCATACACAAATGCCAGAGCCCGTATGCCAAATACCACTGAGACCCACAGCAGCTGCTCTACAGTCCCTGCCGTACCTGCCCAAGCCCAGAGTCTCTCTGCTGGTAGATACTGAACAGCCCAGATGTGCTAAATTTTAACAAGCAAGAGCCCACACCTGCAATGGGGATCCCCTCTCCCTCACCAGAAATACAAGTAGAGAATGATCTGATGAAAAACTCCTTCCAGACTGTACAGGCACTAATGCCAAACCCCAGTCCTATGCTAAAAATGTTAATGCTAGCAATCCTGTGCAAACAATGTCGCTGATACAATGAGTCAGGCAGAGTCCCGAGGTGGCATCCAGGAGAGCTTCATACAGATAGGTCAGAGGAGAGCTCAGAATGAGATCTGTGATGATTTGTGTGCCAGTGGCATGGCTGAGTATACTCTGTATGCAATGTGGCTGGGCACTCCTGCTGCAGCGAGGCCATGCAGCCTAGGTCCAGCGCCTTTGCAGGGCTTGCTGAGGAGTGAATAAGGGGATCTCAGGTTTGTGTGTCTGTATCATCTCCCCATCCCCCTCATCCTGCTCTCTCCAGCCCAGCTGTGAACACTGAGTACCATAAGAGGCTCAGGTAGGTTCAGGAAGGCTAAAATTTCCAGAGATTTTAGCACACAAAAGGCAGCCAAAATAGAGACTAAACATTTTCTGAAATGCAAAACTCTCCTGTCTGACTATAACAGATGAAAGAGACTCAAGTTTGAAAGAAGGCACCTCTGAGGAAGTTGAAAACCTGACTGACTCCATCTCTCTGTGTTGTGCAAGATTGAAAAGACCCTTCTTTCAGACAAGGGCAGCCACAGCACAGTTGTGTGGATGTGGAGCATACAGTCAGCTGTAAAAGCCAGTGGGAATGGAACCTTTTAACCAGCAGGTCATTATCTGTGCACATAATTAATATAATGTGTATTAACTGTGTACTAATATAAATACCATGTCAGTGGGTTGTTGTTACTGATGAAATATTTGCATTTTTAACTGAGAGATAAGTAGTGAAGGTCTTCACCTAGAACTGATTTTATTTTTCATGTTCTATTTATTTATAGTTCTGCTGAGAAATATGCCTCCTAATGACTTTACATTTTGCTCTCAGAGAAATATATTACAAGGCTGCACACTGACATTTGTACAATTTTATGCCACATGGCACATACAGAATAGACTAGGGAAATTAGTCTTAGATTTATAAACAAAACTTCTTACACAAGTGACTCATTTTAGTTGAATGTGGATGGCCCTTAATGGGAACACATATGTTTATGCTAAATACCCTGTAATACCAATTGAGGTGGCACAATTCTCTCCATCATTAGGAAGATTAATTTTGCCTTGGAGTGCCTCTAGTCAACAGAAGTACCCTTCAGGTAAGCTGAAAAAGTTATCAGGCATGTAGTGCAAATGAGCAGAGGAGATTCTGGACACAGAATAAACTGTAGCATACCACTGAAAAGCATTTTCAGTTCCCCTAGGTACTAAACATTCTTCGGATAAAAAGAAAATTAAAAAGTACTATTTAACTGTGATAACTAAATGTTTATTGTAAATTGTATAACAATTAAGGCATGGAAGAAGAATTCTGAAGTTGGGAAAAAAAAAAAAACCAAAACCCAAACTTGGAAATACTGAAATTTAACCTTTCTAACCACAAAGAACAGAAAACATTTAATGACAGGTATAGGCAACCATAAAATAAGATTAATTTCTAGCAATACTCCACTGGAAATCTGTTGTCAGATCAGATTAAGTTTAGAGTAAGTACAGGGTAGTTGTCAACACGGAGGAGCTTCAAAGATGATTTTTGGTTAATAAAATGCCTAAATTAATGTCCTGTTTTTGTCAGGGATGGGGGAGAGCGAGCGAGAAACTGTGTGATAACTCACGCTAAACCATCACAATGAATAAGGCAAATGTGACAACATAATTTTTTTGGAATGGTTTTCAAACATTGTAGTGTAGTTTCAAACAAGGTACCTAATAATCAAGCAAGGCCAAACATGTTAAGGGCAGAAAGAGAAAGGGAGAAGGAATATTTTACTGTTTATTTTGACTTTTATATATTTAAATTAAGTTTTTGCATTCTAGTTCTTGTAACTAGTTTCTCAGAATTATAAATTCTATTTCCAGTCTTGTCTCTCTGAGAGCTTTTGTGAATTCAAAGAAGGATGAAGTGTAGATACTCAGAGGGACTAAATATATATTTATACATACATATAAACCATATCTTTGCTATGGAAATGTATTCCACAGGGCTGAATTATGTATTTCGGTATGGAGTTATCAGCACTTGATTCAGTAAACTCTAAGGATATCTCTGTTAAGAGAGAAGTCTGGAAATTTGATTATTTCTCTATTTACTTTTTACCCTATAATGTATGCATAAATTAAAATGCTAGTTTTCTCTTCTTATTCTGTTTAATTTAGTTCCATGAGGTCCTGGGTGAGGAGAATGGAGGAGCACTTAAAGAGGTAACAACCATGCTCAGGCATCAGGTTGTTCAGACCAAACAAGTTGTCATCTACTCCTTCAGAAAACAGTCTATTCTTTTAGCAGGTAACAGTAGAATTTTTTCCTCTTTTCTAAACTTTTGAAGTTGTTTTAACTTATGCCAAAACTAAGTTGCAGGATAATAAAATACTCCACAGGTCTGTCATATTCCAAGAGAGGAATTCACTTCTGTGGAGGTATTGTTTTAGTTTTCTTGAGACATAAAACACAGGTATTTATCCTATTGCAAAAAAAAAAAAATTCCCTTTACTCCATGCTTTTCCAAGTATTCTAATGGAATGAAAGGGATTGGGAAGGGGGTGGGATGCAGATAAAGAAGAGCAAGCTTGATGTAATCACACAATTTCAAACACGTGAAAATAAAAATTTGCTGTCCCAGGCCAGTCAAGTCAAAATCCTATTAATAGTTGAAGATGGACTGTAAGGCTACCTGTTATAAGACAGATATCAAAACTCAATCTAAGTCATGACAATCCCCATAAACCTTATATATGATATATTGAAGAGGACAATTTTTAGTTCAAACATGACACAAAATCCACTTGTTTTGAAATGTGAAGGGTAGGAGAAGAAAGGTCCTTCATGAAAGCAGGAAGCAAACCACACCAGATGTTGAAGCTCAGTTGTCAAACTTTGGAATAGAATAACAATAATAATAAACAGCTTCATAATGTGTCATTGTGGTCTTTGAATGGTGGTGTAATATATTCCTTATGCTAATGTCTGTAAAAGGTTGACTGCTAGTCACCACAGTGTCATTGGCATGTCCATTTAGGATACAAATATATAAGACAAGGGCAACAGCTCCTAAATCAAGAATGGGAACTGTCTATATAAGGTAAAAAGTAAACATAACAGAATGACTTTTTTTAAAAAAAAAAAAATAATTTTATTTGTATTTAAAGAGAATAATCTTTTCTAGACATGGAGGTCTTCACACTGTACTGATTTTTATTTATTTATTTATTTATTTATTTTTGAAGCTGTGCCTTTTGACCTAAAACATACCTGCGTCCATACTGTCTGCAAGTTTTACAGGCAAAGAAGATACTTCATTTCTAAAAGGGCAAAGCAGTCAGTAAATCATCAATAATTTACTGCACAACACTACTGCTCTCCTCTGTCTGCACCTCTTTACTGAAAAACACACCAGAGCTCTGCCCTTTCGGAACTATTCAAAGTCTTCACAGAACTGAGTCTGTATGTAACCATAATCAGTCATATAAGTACCTGCCTGACATCTTCAATGAGTGAATACCATACAATACATTTGTTATTATTTCACATGGAGACTTTTCCTCTCATCTTCTAAGCTGGTTACTCACATTTTTACACAGAACAAGACCTCTGAGTACGAGTATGATCCCTTCAACATGCAAATTTCATTTTGTACATTTCTTTAGAGTATTCCAGATACAAGCAAGTCTTCAGAGCCCAGTGGAACATTGCATTAGAGACCTCTGAAGAAGCTGGTACATCTTCACAGTGAACAGGGGTGCTGAACATACATATTTTCCAAAAGAACACAGCAGGATTGGCACAGTGCTACATTCCAGCTAAATAGATCTGCCTGCTAGAGAGGCTTATTAGCTCTGAACAATCACAGGCATCTCTGCTTTTATATATCTTCCAGCTCTGGAGTTTAAACATCTTCTGCTAGCTTGGGTACCTCTGCACTGCAACCTACTGTGGAGAGTAAATGCACCGATCTTTGCGGTACAGCTGCCGAGCTGCCGAGCTGTCCTATGCAGCCTGCAGAGCTCAAAAGGCAGAAACACCTCAACCCTTCCAAACTTATTTCCCCTGCCAACAAAAAGCAATTTAAAGACCTTCATGATTCATGAACTCCAAAGACTCAAGCTAGCAAATTACTGGTCCTAAAGTTACCTGCAAAACAGACAGTATTTTCCAGCATATATGAGTGCTACAAATATTGAGATCTACACGTAAGATAGTAATCCACTAGACTATTATAACATTCTCTCTGTGAGACATCGTTTCTCCATACACTGAGAAAGTGTTTGATAAAAATGTGCAGATATCTACTGTAGCCAGCTCTACACTGATTGTGTCTAGAGGAAATTCTACCTTTAATAATTATCCTGTATATAAATGTTACTTCAAAAGCTCTACTTAGCATCAGAGAGGACCCTGTGTCCTCCCACAATTTTTCTTCTATGTCTATAAAATATGGATCTAATATAAAATGCATTAGCAAAGTCCTATCTCCTGACTATATGGCTGACTTTCATTAATAAGTTAAAACTTTTTTTACCCTTAGCTCTTCTGGTTCAGCTTTTGGAAGATAACATGATGTACTTACTGTTATCACTCTTGCTCTGCAATTTCAGAGGCAGCTATTGAAGACATTAATTAATGTGCACATTTTATGCCTGTATATTTCTGGGTCCTTCTAGCTGATTTATTCAAGCTACACTCTGCATATCTGCAGGGAAATTGTTTTTCAATAAATACATGCACCCTGATTCTTTAAACAACTTCAGTGCAAAGGATGTGGGTTAGCAAATAAGGAGCTTTGACACACAGTTTCCAGATGTGCAGGTATTTTCAAACACAACTGCTACACTTTCACTCCTTGTTAGAGAATTATCTCCGAAATCTGCTCTAGTCTGTATTAAAGACACATTTTCATTCAGTGTTTTTTTCCTGTATTCACAGAGTAGGACTAGACAGATACTGAAATATTCAACTTCTCTTGCTGCCTGAGTAGTTTTACAAATACATAGCCCAGACACAAGAGCAGTACACTATTTTTCTTCCTGAGAGCACTGCCTCTGAAAGATATCACTTGCAGGAATAATGTAGAGAGAATGGGAAATGTGTTCTGCTTCAACTACTAGCTCTAATTCAACTTTCTAGAGCTATTGCTTTGATACTGCACTGGGATGGCACTGGAGTGCTGAGCCCAAGTCCCCTTACTGCTAACAGTAGACATTACTGTGGCAAGATGGTATTCAGTTTTCCGCAAAACAACATAATGAAATTAAACTATTGTAGGCAATACGGGCAATGTGAATGCTGGCAAGTACAGGTAAAGACTGCAACACAGACATTTCTCAGTGAAAGATGAATCTATAAGACTGCATTTACACATTTTCCAAAACTAGAACAGAACAAATTAAGGAAGTTTCTAGAAGATTATTCCAGAAACATAAATCCAGTGTTCAAAGTGGCTATTCAACTGTTTTGTCAGAGGATATAATAGAAAGACCTGCACATTAAAATTATCATCTTCAATTTCAGCAGAAAATATTCTAAAGAGAATTAAGTATTTGAAAGATCTTTCAGTGGTTGAAACTGAAAAAGGTGCTGAAGCCAGCTATGGAAGTATTTTTACTTTTCTGTCTTGCTTAAAATTCTTCTTATCTTCATTTACTGGCATGGCTGTTTGAGCCTCTGTGAAGCACTACTGATTTAAGTGACAGGCACCAATGTTCAACGCTAGCAGATCCAGAGGCAAGATCAAGGCACAAGGTGGTTCATAAATAAATGTAAGAAAGGCAGGTAACTCTTGGGCCTGTAAGATTTGCAGCTACTGGTTTCTCTTTTGAGAGAAAAAGGTAAATTTTAGCTTTCAGTAAATACAGAAACTTAACATAACTACTCACAAAAATGTATGTACACAGCACAATGATGAAAACTGGCCTTAGAATGAGATAATTATACATCCCAGATATGCTACAGTTGAATGTGAGTCCTGGATGCTGAGGCTGTGAACCTGCATTGTGAACTGTGCTATAAGGTGCACCAGCCCATCCTTATCCTCCAGGCTTTTCCTGCTCCAGGACCCCCTGCTCAGTGCCAACACAAGTGTTTATGCAGCCACAGAATGGATTGGATTGATGAACTAATTTATCCTAAATTATCTCTGCAAAAAAAATGTTTGAGCTCTTTTACAGCTGAATCAATTCCCCAGTTCACCGCATAAACAGCTGGATGCAACTGTGAGTAGCAATGAATATAGAAGGTAGCTTTATGGTGTGAAAAAGTGCCTGGCAATAGGGTGCATATTAGCTTACACAGCCATGTCATGAAGGTGAATCTGCAATGTAGTGGAAGAGAAATACAGACTAGGAAATATATGATAGGTTAAGATACTGCTGTGGCAGAAAATGTGATACATCATAGATTTTATAAATGTAGTCATCTTAGCTGGCTTCTAAGGTTGCATCTTTGTCTGTAAGTCTTAAAGCAATTTAGGGTTAAGTTGGATTAGGTCATCAGCCATGACAACTGCTGTCTGTTATTTGTCAGGTAATAACAGCTACTCAGCATCACTCAGTAAATACAAATTTAAACATATATAAGAAAATTACATTTAAATAAGGCAAATTAGGACATAAATATTTGCCTTGCTATTTGATAATGTTACATATAAACAAAATGTATTTGGAAAGGAAAGCAAAAACGGACAAAAAATCTTCAGTGAGGGAAGTTGTTTATGGTTCTTAAGTAGTAATGTGATAACTACCCATGCATAACCATTCAATTATAAATATGGAAACATTTAATTAACTAATACATTAAATTAATCATAACACAGAAAGATATCAAAGGTTACCTCATTGCATTTAGCTAGAACTCTGCAGTTTCTGTCCAGCTGCAGTGATCCTGGAAAAGTTTAAAGGCAAATTACAACCAATGGTACTACAATTTCTTATCAGAATCCTCTGATATAGAAGTACAGCACTGAAGGAATTTTGCTTTCACACACACTTTTGAGATGTTTTATGTTATTCTGAGGGGAGATGGGACCTTGACTTTTCCTGATTAATTAAGCCGATATGAAATGATTTTCTTTTTTTTTTATAATTTTTTTTTTCATATTCTCATCTGTGAGAACACTGTATTTCTCAGGGTCTTCAAGAAGAGAGAAGTCAGGATAAGAACACTCTGTATCATCTATACCTCATGATGCTTCTGTGAGGAAATCAGGACAATGCTATGAATAAGATATATAAATGTTGTTTACATTGTTCTTACAATTTAGTTGAAAAGGATTGATTTCTAGTATCTGCAGATACTCATTTACATCTTGAAATCAATCACTGTGTCTGCACAACAGCTTCATTTGTACCTCTGCTGCTGTTCTAACTAATGATTTTGTTGTCATGAATATTTGTGGAAACCGAGTTTTAAGTAAACATTAGGGAAAAATACAAAATTTAACCTTGTATTCATACCTGTGTGCTTATCCTGACTGTCTGATTCCACTAGCAGTATTGATTCATATCATACGGCCTGTTTAAATTGACCAACTAAGACCTTAATAAGAAGCTCCAAAACAGAAGCTGCAGTAAAAGATAATGTTGCAGCTTTTTCTGATGAAAAAGTGCTACAGAAGGGCTGTATGTTGTGCTTGATTTGGACAGTGACGTTCAAGTAGTGCTTGTGTGAGATTGCTTCTCTAAGGTGAACAGGTTTCCTGAAGTACAACCAAGGCAAAACTGAGGCAAAAAAAAAGAGCTGAACCTGGAGGAACAAGTTGGGAGGGAGTAAGATTGTTCTCATTGATTTAATAGTTAAGTACCACGCTATGGTTACTGTTGGGATGTACCAGTACTTACAGCAGAGGCATGATTTTAGACTTCCAGCTGGCATCTGAATTGTTATACAATTGCTCCAGTCAGCTTTTTATCTTTTGCAGTTACTTTGTGACATAGATTCATTGTTTCACATGCTTTTATTGTCTATGCATTGTACAACTGCACTGCACAAATTATACTATGCCTTTAACATGCTACCATTTAGTTTGTATGTTATACATTCACACACATAGCACAAATCAATAGTAGAATACCAAAGTAATGGAAATATGCCAAAAGATGTCTGCAACTAAAAACCACCCAGCACTATACCTTAGTATTCTTCACAAGGCAAAGATGTTGAGACACAAAACAGATGTTCAAAGATTGTCAGTGATCGTCCATTCATCTTTTAATGAAATGTGAAGAGTTAGTTATGATGTACAGTAGTTTGAAATGGCCTGAGATTAGTTTATAAGAAAAATCACTTCGCTGTCCCTATTCTGTATTACCTCTTGTGTCAGCAGAAATGCTTTGAATTATTTACTTTCTTAATAAAATAGCAGAAGGTCAGTAGCTGGAGCTTCACAATATAGACTGTGGAATTTTAAAACTGCCCTCACTTCTTGACTGCAGTCAAGACCTGATAGCGGTCTTCCAGTACCTCAAGGGGGCCTACAAGAAAGACAGGGAGAGGCTGTTCAGTAGGGTCTGTTGTGATAGGACGAGGGGTAATGGTTTTAAAATGGAGGTAGATTTAGATTGGATATTAGGAAAAAATCTTTCACAATGCGAGTTGTAGAACACTGGCACAGGTTACCCAGAGAGGTGGTGGATGCCCCATCCCTGGAAACATTCAAGGCCAGGTTGGATGGGGCTCTGAGCAACCTGATCTAGTCAGGGATGTCCCTGCTCCTTGCAGGGGGGTTGGACTAGATGACCTTTGAAGGTCCCTTCCAACTCTAACCATTCTATGATTCTATGATTCCAATGCTGTGATTCTTCAGGGAAAAAAAAAAGAAAGAGTTGAGGATGTCTTTGATAAATTATGAAGTAAGGGTAATGATTTACGAAGTTCCTATGGAGCGGGTCATTTTTATATTCCTGAGATTTACATAAATTACACTTATTCCACACTGACTAGCAAGTCTTCACTATTACAATAAGTAAACAACTGAAAGGCATAAATACTAAAATTTAATTTTAAAAAGTCTTGAGATTTGACGTATTTTTTAAGCTGCTAAATGATTCTGAAACTTAAATCTTTTCCCAATATTTCTTTAGAGATTTATTTTCCATGATTTGCAGTAAGATTTATGCCACTAATTGAGTAAGTCATAAGACATGGTCCTTTAAGTCACGTAATTTCATTCCATATCATAACAACTTATGAATTTCAGAAAAGATGACACTGCTGTTAAAGTCAGAAACTGTCTGTAGTAGCAGCAACTATTATTACAACAGCAACATTGTCAACTGGCTAATTTCATGTCATTTACAGCATTGCTAACACTGAATTTTTTCAATTAGTCTCATGCTAGTAGTCTGCTACTCTGATTTGCAATCCTTCTAGATCACCAGACCAGGGCCAGGACGTGCATAGTTGTGAATCTGTTGAAAAAGTCCCCTTTCCAAAAAAGGATAAGTGTGAGTTTCACTTTATACCTATATAGTCGAAAAAAGAAAAAAAAAAAGAGTAACAGTCATATAAAAATAAATTAATTTAATTTGGTTCCCAGACCTCAGAAAAGCACTATGACTATGTGATCTTCATCATCATACTGTTCTGATGATAGACAAGAAACGAAAGTCATAGCTACCTAATCTGCTGTGTAACACTTTAGAGCATTCCCATTTTTACATAGGCCCTTCCTGAGGAAGCTGGTTTAATAATATCATTATCTATGATTACTAGAGCTCCAGCTATACGTAAAGAGCATTAATAGAATCTTAATATGATATTATAAATCAGAACATCTATTTGGAGAACCTGCACTTTCCTTCAGGAAAAAAAAAAGTAATTTATGCATGTGATGACTGTGTACCTACTGAGTCCTGCAAAGAGGCAAGGACCTCAATGGTATCTGAAAGGATAAGATGTGGATAGGGAGCAACCACAAGGGAGGTTCTATGGGAGGGCCTAACACAACGGTCCTACAGAGGATAGTATCAGGGTCTGTGGCAATTAGATCATGGGAAGCCCTTTGGCACCATCAACTGCCAGTCACCTTTTTCTGTCAAGACTTTCACCTCTACTATGTCGGTACATGGATGGCACTTCATTAAGGCAAGTAGACCAGCTGAAAGTACATCAGCTGTACCCCCTGACTGTAAATTTGTGCTAGAAGTTCCGGTCCTTCACAGAAATTGCATGCTGTCCATAAAATGATATATGCCAATGACATACATTTCAGATAGGCATACATGAGGCAGGATGTCAAAGCTCTGTCATTTTAGGTGTTGAAAGGTAGCTCTTGAATTGTTAGCATAAATGTTAAAAATAAGTTACATAAAAATGCACAGGTGTTATGTGTTACAATAAAAAAAAATGTAAAGACAAATAATTGTCTATGGTAAAAAAAAAATCAGTTCTAAAGAGATGAAGTTTATGGAATATTTTTATTGCTACATATTTGTGAAAAACAAGTACAAATTCTCAGTCTACCACACAGGATACTATTGTGTCTTTTTGGCTTATGTGCAACTTTAGTGCCAGTTTTCAGGCATTTATACTTCAATACTTGCTAAATCGGGTTGAAACATCCAGCTGCCTTACTATCAGCTACCTGCAGTTTCAAATTCTTATAATTATCCATTTTAATTCTTTTACCAAAAAAAAAAAAAGCAATAAAATATGTAAATTCCCATGCTTTGCTGTATGTGGATGGCAGTTATTAAAACAAAACTGCAGTCTCATTGCTTTCAAATGATCATTCTCTAAATAAGAACTCCCAGAAGGAAAGGATTTCAGTAAAAATCATTCTATTTTTCCTTATATATGTAACTTGTATTACTTGAAACTCTTCGAATCCATGTTTAAAATGTATGTTCCAAGCAGAAAAAAAAAATAGAATGAGCATTCAGAAAAAATTCAAGTGTTACATGAGAAGATGAAAACTATACATGCACTGAAAATAAGCAACCAGTCCATGGATACTGACATGTGACATTTTCTATTACTCAGTGTACAGGCTAGAAATGATAGTAAAAATGAAGATCAAAATCTGTTATTTAAAAAAGTCAGCAATATGAAAAGAACACAATTAATTTTTTTTAAAAATTGGGACTTTTTACTTATTTTAAAATATTTTAAAAATTGAACTTCTTGAAAATTACAAGTATTATTGGATTATAAACTTTTAAGCAAAAAGATCTTAATTTATTCATATTCATGAGAGATAACCAAAGAAATGAAAATTAATACCAGTTCTTGTACAGAGTTGCCTCAGTGTCATCTCAAAGCTGGAAAGAAATAATCATTTTCTTTATCTCAAAGGATAAGAGTATCAAACAAACAAATTTTCTTTGGTTATTCTCTTATCTGAATAGTACTGCATATCCTTAACGGCATAATATGCTGTGGCTTGTATGAGATACTTGCTATTCTGCAGTTATTTAAGTACGCCATTATAACTCTGAAATTAGCTGAATTAATCATATAAATTTAGAGAATATAACATTATGATATGTATGTTATGTTATATGGCCAAAGACCATTTGCATGGTAATGAAGCATTCTTTCATAAAGGTGTCAAAAACAATCTAAGAGGCTAATGAAATTTTATGCAAGCCACCTGCTGGTCACCTTCACTTCAATGAAATGCCTTTGGGTGAAATGGGAAAACCTTTCTTATTAAACACAAATTAGAATACAGATAAACACAGGGCAAGCAACAAATAATGAACAGAATGCAATGTGAAGGAATAGGAGTACATGTGCTGTATAGGAGGTTAACCATGATTACCCTATAACAAGAGCCACACCATGTTATTGTTGGGGGATTCAAAGGACAGTAAACCACTTCTGTGTGACTTCTGTCAGCAGCATCTTTATAAAAATGTTTAAATCTAGAAAAATAATTCTGCCGTCCTTCTGGATTCTGCATTTCAAACAGGATTTTTTGGTTTCTGTAAATGGGTCAATGCCAGATCACAGAAAAGTGTAAAGGACAGCAAAAGATAGAACAACAGAACAAACAAACAACAACAACAACAAAAAAGAGAATTTGCCCTTTACCTTATAAAGATGAGAGTTTATTTTCCTGGCTAAAGCATGCTCAAAGACATAGACACTCAGGACTATGGCATCTCATCAAAGCTCATAGGCTAAGAAAAAATGCTGTGTACTTATAGTATCCTTTTAGAGATATTTAGATTTTATGTAGGCAGCAACATTAATAATTTCCCATTGTCATATATTACCATCATGAGTCAATTTTCACCCAATGTATGAATTTTATTTAGATATTTAAAAGTACATAGTATGTTAATACTGAAAAACTTTGGGCAACTTCACTCAGTAAAGGTTCTTAAGATTTTGTGAATTAATATTCAGGTAAAGGACTTGAGACAAAAGGGGTAAATAAATGACCACTTTTCAGAGACATCCTACGGGGATTTTTGTCTGGACTTTTGCTGTTCAACATATTGAAAAATAATACCTAGATGGGGGTAATTAGTGAGATGACAAAGTTTCCTTGTGATTCAAAATTACTGAGTATAATAAAAACAGCTGGCTCTAAAGAGCTACAGACAATATCATGGTATCAAGAGACTAAGTGATAAAGTGGCAGATGATATTCAATAGTGATAAATTCAAAGTAACACACATTATAAAAAACAGCCATAAACATAAGTGCTAGGTGACATACTGTAAGCTATCTACTTCAGACAGTAAAGACATTTGAGAGTCATCGTGAATGGTGTTAATCAAAATTATTCAGAAAAGCATAGAGAGATAAACACTATGTATCATTATGCAACTGTATAACTCTGTCATGTGCCTGCATCTTGAGTGCTGAGTAGTGACATCTTAGTCCCCACCACTCAGAAAAGTTATAGAGGAAATAGCCACCTTTTCATGAGTAAAGATCAAGTTGGAATAGCATGTAGAAAAATAGACTTCACCTTTGAAAATAAACAATGAAGAGTGATATGATAAACAACTATATAATCATGGGAAGTATGCAGAAATGAGTGATTATGCAATATTTCTGAAAATGAAAGCACTAAAATCAATGCAAGAAATCATTAAGCAGAGCTTCAAACCAAAAGCAAGTACTTGTTCCACGATGCAGATAGACTGTCGAAGAGCTTTGTAGCAGAAGGAAGTAACTAATGTCAAATTATAAATAGAAACAAAAAGCAATTAAACACAATAATGAAGGAAAAACTATTTAAAGTTTTTAAACAAAAACATAATATCCGTAACTTAAGAACCTAAGCCACAGAGTGCTGGGAGACGGGTAAGCATTACTGTATATTTTGTATTCTTTGCTGAGGACTGCTATGCGCTACAGGTATAAAGTAGATAGTAGTCTTTCCTGACCCAGAATTACTTACTTATGGTTCTTTATACTAACAAGTCGTAGGTCCTTGAGAAAAGAAATTACATATTCTTGTGGGAAACAGTTAAAAAAGAAAGAAAAAGAAAAAAAAAAAACCTCAACTTTACAAAATAATGGAAAAACACTTTTCTTCTTTCTGTCATTTACCTTTACATGTTGGCTATTTCATAATTTTATCCTGTAACAGTCTTTATGAGCACTTTTAAAGTTTAATGTCTAATACTACTGTGTTATTATTGTTTATATCTAGAAAAACCTCACATATTTTAAGGCTTAAGTAGTGAAATACTCTAACATTTAGAGAAGGATGCGAGTAAGAACATTTTACATGTTCTGGCTATGCATTTATGAGTGTATAATAGTAGATGATTCAGTTGCTTTACTTGTGTGCTTAAAGGCCTATTTTTATCTATAAATAGTTTTAGTGAATAGAGTGTGTATCTGAAATTTGTATGTGTAATTTGGGGATGTAGAACAACTCCATATATGTTTTTCACCTTTTTAAGTAGTTTGAAAATTGCTTGCCATGAGTTTGGAAGAATTTACTGTAAACTTTTACTAGTTATTTTGTTTGCTGCCTTCTTTGAATACAGGAAAAGAGACAAAGAATTCCTTAGAAATAAAGAGAGAGCTTAATAAATGTGTACTTTTATCAAAGGATTCTAGTAATGATATCAGGCATGAGAACAAGATTAAAATAAATGAGAATTTATAAATATAACATATGAAAGGACAAAATCAATCTTTTCATGTTTCTAAGATATCATTAGAATTAACAGGGAATAAAAGAGTGTCAGCTTGTAAAATAAAACTACTTTTACCTGGAAGCTCATTCAGTGCTCCATGAAGGGGAAAGAGAAGGAGAACATCCCTTCTTATAAGAGTTCTGAAGGTTGGCATCATGATGAAAAAATATTTGATTTTAAAGGCTGTAAGTAGAAGTTTAAGTGAATTGGATTTAGTAAACTAATATTCCTTGAGATTTTGCCCAGAGTTATAAAGAAAGCTTTCCCAGTCTGAAAAAGTGTTTTACATTTCTGATGGAAGCAAAGAAAAAAAATAATGTTTCTTTCTATCTCTATTAAGGCTACCTTCAGAAGTATGTAAAGACAAGTGTTTAAGTCTTAAAGAAGTACTGTCCCAATAACATAGAGATTATCGTAAAATTAACATAGTAAGTGGCATATTTAGTGCAATAAAATTTATCAAATCGGTTCCACTTTTTCTTTGTTTATTTTAAATCACTTCTAAGCAAGTATTTAATATGACCCCATACTGTGTCCAAGCACAAGTTTATGGAGCATTCCATAAATTCAGGTCTAATACTGGGACTGAATAGCTGATGGGAAATAAGAAAGGTTTTTCCCACTATTTCCCTTATCCTGTTTATCTCTGCTCAGTAGCTGCTTATTAACATCGCTTAGTGTCTTTTCATGGTTAACTGATACACACACAGATCAACGAAGGCACTGGAATCTAGCTTCCTTTTTCACAAACATTCTCTCATAGGCTTGTAAAATTTCACTGCTCAGTGACCTTGCAGCCAAATTAGCGCCAAGCATAGTCCATTGATATAAAACTCAAAAATTTAATTAACTCTATTTGCCCACTATGAAAACATTACTATAATAATCTTGTTATAGTATACATATTTACAGAATATCTATCTAGACTAAAGCCTGCAACAGAATGGAAACTTTCTCTTCAAGTATGGAGAACACTGACCAGAAAATACAGAAATCTGTGTGCTCTTATCTTTATAGTCAGTATGCCTTCTCTGCAGAAAAGATGATGCTATTCTTGTGTACATTTATCCAGGTATTAAAAATGCTTGCTGAAAACAAAGCAGAAAGCACATTGTTACTCTCTGGACTTTTGTTAAAGAAAATTCCACAGAATTTAAATTCACTTGAAGCACAGCAGCTCATCTCTCCAGTTCAATTACTAAATATGTAAATTCCAGGCAACAGAGAATGATTAGGAGATGCTGGGATTACCCACATTGTGAATCTACTGAAAATTACATAAACATAGACACATTGGTGATGAGGAATATTAATTGGCTTACAAAAGAAAAATACTACATATTTCCCCCAATATTTCTCAGTTTAACAGCTCTGAAAGGAGCAAGAGAAAACATAGACGTAATCTGTTAAAAACTGATCAGAAATATAAAAGAATATTTAACTATAAGCCTCTATCTAGCACAAAAATTTACTGAAAAGAAGCCTAATTAACACTGGGAAAGTCTTCCCTAGAGGTTGCTTGCATTAATGGAAAAAGAAACAGAGATGTGTGCTTATTGTATATGCAGCTCCAGAAATGCTGCTTTTATCAAAAGAGCAACAAAATCAAATTATGTTGTGGTTCAGTAACTGTAGAAACTCTTAACTAATCTTTAACATCTGTTTTACCAATGTCTTTTCGAAGGCAGCTTTCAAAGCCTGTTGTGCTCATTCTGAAAGCGCCTCTGAAAGAAACATGAAAGACTCAGTCTTGAATTTGTCACCTGAATTATCTTCTCTTACCAGTTTTATGTCACTGGAACTCTTGTGATTATACTGTGGTTGGTTATCAATTGCAAAAGCATGCAGACTGAATCTACCCTGCTAGATTTCCCCTTTTTGTTCTCTTTCTTCCTCTTATACATTAAATTATCTGAGGTGAGATGGAATATTCCCTTCTCCTATATATATGGATATATAACCTATATAACAGTACTCTAAAAATTTTTATCTCTGAGTACATAAAGGGAAAATGCATTGTCAACATGTAACAGTTTTCTATCCAAAGTAAAGATAAAAAGCTAGGTAATTTTTAGTGGCTATTTAGATGCCTACTTCCCACTGACATTTCAATATCAGAAAAAAAATTAATTTGAAATTAAAACTGAACTCAGATTACCTAACGTCCAGAGTAGTTCCTTCTCTCAACACTTTTGTCACCAGAAGTTTTCATTAACTGAAATGATAACAGAGTATATAAAAATATCTTTCATGGTAGAAGTAACTGAGGAAGGAAATAGAAACATTCCAGCTCCTTCATAAACATAAGCTTTTGAAAAATTATTGGTAGGCAGCTGAATTAATTTTTAGAATACAGAGATAACAAAGAGATATAGAAAAGCATTTGAAACTGGCTTTAAAAAAAAAAAAAAAACAGGGCCTTTTCTCACTCTTTTTTTTTTTTTTTTAA
>WHYT01017433.1:396019-413865 GCA_009806455.1 Tetrax tetrax
CTCTGTATCTTACATGTTTTAGAAATGCCAATAAATCTCAGGCTTACTTGAGTCAGATTTGCATTCTGTGGTTCTACCTCTGTAATGTACTTCCTTTCACTACTGAGCACTAGCCAATACTTTAAGCCTAAAAAATTGTTTCTGATGATATCACCATTAATCAGGAATGATTCAGTAATCCTGGCACCTTCACTCACTCATCATTGATCAAACCAAAAAGGTTAGACATGCAGCAGATGAAAAGAAGTATTTTTCTATTGCATTAGACAGACACATTATCTACAGTAGCAGTAGGCAATATCATTGCCATCTTCACAAGCTAGCATACTATGTGCTTACAAAAGCCTGGGAGTTTAATCCTGCCAGTAGTCATTGTTCCCAAGGAAAATAATTGACATCCGGTTACTAAAAGCCAGTGTGACCCCAGCCTGTGAAACCACATGCTGCTTATTGTCTGGGAGGATGATGTATGTCATCACTAAGCATTCAATTTCAGGTTCACAAAGGAAGGATCTTCTAGAGTATTCACATACTAGAAAAATTACATGTTCAAACTTGGCTGGCAGCACCTCCCTTTTTGATCATTCATTAATTGAAGTGGCTTTCTTTAATGAAGGCCTCCCACCTGCTTTTTTTTTCTTTTGCTTCTTTGCTTTCTTGTTTTTTAGCAGAGCAAGAAATTCATCTTTTTCTTTCACTTTCATGAAACAAAGACTAAATCTTCAAGCTAATGTGAAAACAGGCCTCTATACCTGTACTTGTACAATGAATGGGAAGGGAGCAACTTTTATCTGCCAGACAATTAAAGCAGTTCATGCAGCTTAACGCCTGATTATGCTGTTATTTACATGTTGAAGGTCTTAAGTTGTGTGTAACTGGTGACACACAGGTGGGCTGCTACCCTCGTGTGAAGTCAATGGAGCTGTGTAGAAGGATTACTGCTTACCGTGCAGACAAAAAAAAAACAGTGGCAGACTTGAAGCTTCAGTTGTATCAGGGAAAGGGATGGAAAATGGAAGCCAGGGTTTGAAAATACAACCCCTGAAGTTAAAAGTCAGTGGGCACATATACATATATGTATGTGAATGTATGTGTTCATGTGTCTACACAATTATGAGGTATAGTAAGGCTGACTCTTGCATATCAGGTGTGCATTATTTTACCAAAATTTACAAACTTCAATAACATGATGCAAAAAAAGCAAAAATAGAATAATGTTTCTTTACCATATTAGTGAAAATAGACTCCATCACAAAATCCTCAGGGACTGCAAGAAAATTTAGCATCCCATTTAAAATATGCTTCCTGCTATGAGGAAGCAGAAGGCAATGCCAGTCTGGTTCAGCAAGATCACAGTAGGTCCCTGCAAATCCTATTCTGGTCCAGTCAGCCTCTTCTGTGATGCCACCCCTACCCTTTTTCCTTTGTTATCTGTACAGAAATCCAGCAGATTTCAGATTTCCCACCTCTAGCAGCCGAGATCCAGTGTATGGGTAGAAATGTAGTACTTCAGCTACCCTTTGGCTATGTGCCTACCCCTACATCAAAGACCTCTGCACAGTCCAGCACAGCACCGTGCACAACGTGGATGCTGGTAGTGAGGGAATACACGTGCTATAGAGCTTCACTATGTAAACTTGCTGCTTCTTGAATAAGCCAGCCATAGGGTGAATATTTAGGTTCCTTGACTCTACGTATGGTAATCACGCAGCATGTGATCAATAGCAGATCAGCTGAAGGCAGACTACGGAATATGCAGAGGCCCTGAATGCCTTTACATCCTCCTGAGAATCCACTTGGGCAAAGTGCTGGAGTAGAGAAAGAAATGTACAAAAGATTTTTGGTAGCCATGGAATCATGTTGCTTCCTGCTCAGTCCTCAAATATTGCCAAATCCTTCACCAGCTTCCTAATTTTCCTATAATTTTAATTAATGCCTTATCACTCAGCACACTTTATAAATAGTACGCTCTATTATTTAATGTTACTTATTACTGCTTATTCCTGTTCAATGGGCAGCATTTTGTTAGATGCAATGGACCTAATCCTGCAATTACTATGGCCTTGAAAAAGCTAAAAAGGGGTTTAAGAAACATACCTTCAATAACAGAAGTTCTTGGAGAAGCAGGTAACTGTCCCTCCTCACCACTTGCAGTTTCTTCCAATATTGACTTGTTCCTTTAGATGGAGAAGGCACAAACATACTATGTTGCACTCCAGCTATCCTAGACAGTAGAAGATATATTAGGATATATTTAAAATGCTGTTAAACTTGGAGGTTGATGCAGCTGCTCTGAACTACACTGATGGCCAAATCCTGAAAGTGTAGAGGCTCAGTGGTATGTGTGCAAAAAATGGTTTCTGATCATGTACTTAAAGTTTGCATGTAAAGGGTAATAATTTCAATTTGACAGGCAGATGTAATTCTGAAATTTCCTAACTTTAAAAGAGTTTGCAACCATAATGTTCATTTACTATTCTTTTTTGTAAATTCTCGATACAGCAAGAAATGTTCTAGCAACAGATACAATGGCACATGAAAAGCTGTAAAACTGAACAATGTTCTGCTCTGCAGTGTACACTCTACCAGGAGAAAGCAGTAAGTGCTCGTTAGCAAGTTCTTAGTTATTTGTAATGGTATGTCAGATGAGAAATAAAAAAAAAACCCACATCCAAAATACCTATCTGACATGAAATTAAAATGGTCTGCTCATGAAAAATAATTAAGGCACTCTCCTATTCTTTGTTTCTGTGAAGTCATCTGAAAAAATGAAAGGAGATATCCTATATAACAGCTTACCATAGGTTCTATTACACTTGCCACTGAGGCACTCCCCAGACAGTCTGGCACGTTCTTCATAAAATGGTGACAAAAACATCTGAACGGCACCTTTAACATATAAGGACTCTACCATGTGAACTGAGGCACAGTGGACATACATAGACACGCGCATAGATCTGTGCTTAGAGAAAATAATATCTGCAAAATACTTTGAGAGTCACAGGAAAGTCAGTCTAGTCCAACGATTCAGCCACTCATTGTGCTCAGTTTCTGGACTGGAACTACCTTTTTGCTGTTCCTTTTTGAAGTCTTTGTTCCACAGTCCATACACCTAAGGATTAAAGAGATTGGGAAAATTGGTAATTTCTCTGCAAGCGATTGATAATTTTCTGACATTTAGATCTGTGATATACAGGTCTGTACTA
The DNA here is from genome assembly GCA_009806455.1 of Tetrax tetrax. NCBI lineage: Eukaryota > Metazoa > Chordata > Aves > Otidiformes > Otididae > Tetrax > Tetrax tetrax. Next base: position 399,226 of record WHYT01017433.1, read on the forward strand.
TCCTTTTATCTTCCACCAATATTGGTAAATATTCCAATATTCCTTAAAAAAATTCATTGTAATCCTTTTGGCACATATCCATTTTTTTTGTTTGTTTGTTTGTTTTAGATGATTATTTAAAAATTTTTAAAGGTTAACCTTAATTTCTAGGGGTATATTAAACTATTGGAAACATTTCAGTAAGTAAGTAGAATTTTTAGATGTTTGCAAGATAACCTGCATCAAATTTTAATGCCACCCAGCACATAGCAGTCTGACATTTCCCACAAAATGGAAAAAAAAACCCACTTCTTACTTATAAGTTGACTTAGGTTTGGAAGTTTTTTTTTGGAAGAGGGTTGGTTATGTTTCCGTAACAAAGAAAAGGACAAAAGAGAGCTCAGTGGAGAAACATATCCATCTTTTAGAATCTCATACAGGTTTCTTTCTTACCGTATATGATAAATCTGGTAGATTTCTAAGTATTGTGAAGCAATTTTTTTTTTTTTCCTCTATGGGATAGATAAATCTTTACTATATCAAAAGTATGTGCACTTTCCCACAAAGAAAGAAGCTATAGGCTGTAAGTACACTTACAGCCAAAGAATTCAAAAGCCATGACACAGAGTAAGAACAATTATCACATTAATGATAATGGAATCGAAAATTTATCATGTGTCTGTGAGTGGTGGAATTTTAGGACTGACAAACACCAAGTTATCTGCATGAGACTAGACTCTAAGCCAAATAAATTCCTTTGTATGACTTTATTAATATTACTGGAGTTACATCAACAGTGAATGTGATCCTTTTTATCAAGGTGTCTCAAGGGTAAGAGGAGTATCCGTATCCGTATCATGCAACAGACACAAACAAACCATGCTTCGCTCGCTTGTGAAATTTGCAGTTCACTTTTTCTCTGTATTTTAATTTCTTTGCAGTCTTTGGATACAGATTCTTATATCTGAGATTCAGCTTTCCCAGGAACTATACTAAATTTTCTCAGGCTAAGTCATATGGAGTGGTGGAAGTTCAGGCTGAATTGTCGTAGAACAAACAAGGGAAAATCCAGTAAATATAATTTTGTATTTGTTAATAAAAAAGGCCACAGGCTTTTATTAACATTACCGGGTGTCAGGACTTGTTGGGCTTAACTGAGCTTGAACTCTTTTTACCTTGTCTTAGCTATGACAAATGTGTGGTGGTAAGATGACTATTGCCTACACTTGTTTTAGGCTTGGGCAGTTATGTGGTGTAACATCTTATTAATTACTGGGTAGGATAGGCAAGTAGTTAGTGTGAAGCAAGATATCTATGAACCTAGAACAAAAACATAGCACAGGAAAGCAAAGAGATTGGATGGTACCAAGGGCTCCAAACTGTAAGCACAAAGCAGAGTGGTCAGTTTCTCATCACTAAAGGAGTACAGCCTTGTAAGCCAGGAACCCTACATGGACCCAAGTGTCAGGGAAAAGAAACTCCTGTCATACTCTCTTAGCAAAGGACTCAGGATGTTGATAACCTGATGTAGCTCCCATCCTACCACGTCTCCTTGAAACTGTTCACTTTGAGGTCTAGAGGGACATTTGAAGGGTGAATTTACCCTGGAGGAAAGGATTAGATACTAGAATGCTTGTGCATAGAAATTTTCAGTGTATTATTAGCTGTAAGAGTTAGTAACATTGTAATTGTACTAATAAAAACTAGTAGGCAATTTGGTTGGACTGTTCAGACCTTATTAGACTAACAATAAATTCTTGGATATGTTCCGTTTTCCCACACAAGATTAGTATCAACTTCTAAACTGTAATATGCAATAACTATCATAAAATAAGAACTACGAATCAGGCCAGAGGATACTGAGGAAAGCAGAGATAATTCAGTGCACCAAAGGTCTTTATTTGGGATAGAAATGATGACAGCAAGAATGACAATTTAGGTACACTTCCACTCTCTATTTCCACCTGGTCCTCCTACTCCTTTCTCAATTACTGTAGTGCTTTTCTCTTTAAGGGGTATTCACCCATTTCCTTAGTTTTAGTTAGTTTTAGTTTAAACAAAATTTAATTAGCTATTCTCTGGATTATTTACATAATGTCAGAAGCACCCACGGTGCTGAAGCTTGTTAGGTTTTGCACTTTCTGTGTCAAAATTGCATGCTTTTTCACCTGTGCAACTATCTTTAACAATTTTGGCTTGAGAGAAAGCACAAAAACTTTAAAAGCTATAGAGGCAGCCACACATTTTTATATTTACCCTCCCCTTGAGACAAAGTAGGATTAGAGAAGTCAGCAATATATGAACTCTGGTTGTACCTCCGTGAGGGATCCATGTCAAATTTGGAACTCCTTAAGTTCCACTCCCAATGTCCTTACCAAGACAGAGAGGCAAGTAGAGATATCAAGGTGCCATGAGTATGAAGAAGAGAGTTTTTAACAATAAAGGGTTTTCTTTTAAGAAACAATGCTAACAGTAAAAATATCTGCCGGAGTTTGCCAGTGGTGATGGTTATTGCTGCTGACAGTTATAGTCAGCTCTTTCTCTCCCAGATCTCACACAGTGAAAATAACATCACTTATTTTTATGCAGTGTGCACTGCAACTGCAACGGGAATGTGGACATAAACACATGTTCCTTAAAACTCTTTGTGGCTATGATGCTCACAGGAAAGCTAGATGGTGGTTATTTGAGTAATTTGCAAGTATTCCTGTTATCAGGTTGATCAGTATTCGTGTAATACTTTCTTGTGCTCCAGCAGTCTGTATTTTATCCGTGTGCTGTCAGTCATTTTTGGCTGAAAGCTTTTAGAGGAGGGACTGTCTTTTTAACATTTCTTTTCACTGGATCTTGCACAATGAAGCTACTATTATCAATTCAAATAAATGATAACATATCCACCACCACTGAAATAGCTGTTACCCATCCAAACAACCTGAAAACAAGTCTTAATGTACCTCACTTACATATTAATCTACAATTTGACAGCCTGAAATATTCTTAGGTTTTTTTTCTGCCTACTGAAATAATACCAGGTTATATTAGTTTACTTCATTTCTACCTAGCATTACATGCTAGGCATTACAGCTTGATGTTGTTTCTTGTGCTTCCTAGCTTAAAGAGGCTCCTTTACAGAACTGCTACATTCGGCTATGCCCACAAAAATTGATAAACAGTTATGCTAGCTTTCCTCTTCCCTCATCTCAGAGACTGCTTCCTGTGTTTCGCAACCACTGTATCACTTGTGGTTGGTACCACTGAGGCTGAGGCTAGTCATCTCTTGTCCTCCTTTTGCAGAAGCCTGTGCTCATAGCATCAGTGGAAGATTCCACTGAATCTAAAAGGACTTCTCACGTGAACACAGCGCTGAAATAATCACCTAATATGATTTTTTTTTAGCTATACTTTACACAGAGTATTTTTGTTCTTCCATAGAGATGTCACTCACTCAAATAATTTTCTCTTTAGCTGTCAAAATTCAAATGTGTTGTAAGTTTTAGAGAAATTAAGCACAGCACCTTCTTAAATTTCCCCAATTGTGTCTCAAGGCTAAAAAAAAATCTCTCAAAGTGTTCTCTTTTTTTTAGATTTATCATTGTTCCCAAGACTTTCCAAATCCAAGTATCATCAAAAATTAGTCAAGATTTGACCAGTAAAGTATACATGCTGACATATAAAAATTTAAACAAAAGAGCACTATAGATGAAGACTTTTACCAACATATTTAGAAAGTGGTGAACACTGAAAGTGAGAAACTAACCCCTAACGCAAATTTTTACATGTCTGATTTTCCTTTTTTTAAAAAAAAAAAAATAATAATACAGATAAATTGCTATCTAATACCCTGACATCTTTTATATCATATATATAACAACAAAATATTATTCTTTAAGTAGTTTTTTCAGATGAAAGTGAATGATGGAAACATCTTCATTTTTTTATGAGCACCTAATTTTGAATTTAAAGGATTCTTAGAAAAGAAGTGACTGTTCCCTCAAAACGCATCTTGCCAAGCTCTATGCACGCAATTATTTTGTCAGTCAGATTTCTACTATTTTCAGTATCCACACTTTAATTGTGGACAAGACCCTGTTATAAATGATAGTTTATTTTGCAATAGCAGTGTTACCACACATCTATTATTGTATTATGCTGTCAAATAAGTACATCATGTCACAAACCCATTTTCAAATTGCAGACAAATTGCTATCTTTTGGACAGCATCACAAGCTCTGTGGCCTGCAAAGACTGCAATTGTGGAAGCAGTGGAATATATGGCTGCATTACAGTCTGCTCTGTTTTTATTATTTTTGATTCTGTGAGTGCTGATGACATTGTGGCTGAAGTCAAGCAAGCTGCAAATGCCAGCATTGAAGTTTAACCAGTGCTTTGATTGTCTGCCTGTTACACACGGCATATAAAACAAATATACAATATTAGCTCTTTCAAGCTTTTCAAAGGATTATAGAAAGCAAAAAAAAAAAAAAAGATTGCTGAACAGATTCCAAATATACACAACAAAAGTAAATTAAAATAGAGCTGGGATGAGAATGACTAACAATTTATTCTGTTGAGAAAAATGATATTGAAATAATGTTAAGACCTCTTAGAAGAAAAAAGAAGCATAGCTAGAATAAAGTTTGATTTGTCTGTCTGAACTGTTACAAGGTTAGAAATCATAAAAAGAATGCAGTGTACCCCAGTGCTCTCTGATTCTTCATATTCTTAGCTAAAAACAGAATATTAGGCACCCTATGAGACGTTTTTGAAAGTCTCCATACTGGAGAAGACTTCCTTCTCAATAAGAGGTTCACAGTGTCTTGCAGTTGTCCTTCATTTTCTAAATAGATTCATATCTATTAGCAGTTCTTGTTTTATACAGCTACACTACTATCACAGTTGCAGTATAGAAATACTCTAAGTTTTCTCTAGATAATTTAGATATAATATGCAAGCTTGAATCACAACAAAGAGATGAGTTCATCATACTGTAACGTAAACACTTGCAATTTTGAGTAAGGAGTCTGTCTTTCACTGTTCTAGGCAATATGAGTCCTGAAAGGAGTCACTGGATACAGCAGTAACACAAAATAAGTGTTCCATATTTAGCTTTTGCTCCTATGAGGGTATTAATAACATTTGTTTTCATCTCCTCTAACCTTCCTTCTATATTGCTGAAATTTAACAAAAAATCAGGATCTTTGAGACCATTAATCTACTGTGAAATTTACTTAAAATCAGCAATTCAATTTTAAAATTAGGAGATGCAATGAATGGAATGGCAAACATGAGAAGGTAAAGAGCGCATATCTTAGACTTGGCTAGACCTCCTCAGAATCTGAGGAAGGCAGCTAGTTAAAACCTGCAAAGGGAGGCATATGTTGTAACAACAAATCCTTCAACCAAAAGGACTTGATCTGCTGAGCTGAATGCATTAATTAATAAGATGCCAGACAAAGAGTATTAGCAGGTACAGGACATGTAATTTAACCTACGCTCATGTGTTCTGTGTTTTTTAGGAATTTGTCTTTCTAGTTTATCAGAAATGACACATGCTTGTACTTGCATTGTAGAAGAAGAGAATGAGGTTTCATTTTCATTAAATCCAATATTCTCAATCGGATTTCTGAATAACAAGTACTCCCTCTAAAAAGGGGTCTCAAATGCACTGCTTTTGAAATGCTTAATTATTTATACTTATAAATAGTTCCACAAAGGGTTTTGAAGATGAACGCTGCTTGGCAAGTGAAGGTTTCTATGTATATTATAGAGCTGAGACAAAAATAGCAATTTTTTTTTTCATAGAGGACTTCAGCATTCCAGAAATAAAACTTCAGGCCAAATCTGAACAAAACTTCTCCAAGATTCCAGAAAGGAAAGTCAATTCAGATTTATTTAAGCCTTACTTTAGAAAAATCAAACCAAACTAAAAAAGAAGCATACACATACACACATAGACCTCCTCTCCCATGTTTAGATTGTAATTTCATCATCTAGCAAAAAAGATAGAAAAAAAAAGCTTCCAAAAATTGCCAGAATAAACCTCTAAACTCTTTCATTCTGAATATGTCAGAAAAGGATACTTATCTATGTTTTTTGACAAATTTGGCATAGTTTTAGAGAACTTTTCGCCCTTGATGAAATGTTTCATCAACATAGACACAAACAGTTCTAACAACATGGACCTTTCCTAAAAACGACAAGAGAACTTACCCTTACAAACATAAAGATAAAATAAAACTTAAACATTTTAACTCAGAATTTTCTTCCTAGATTTACAGCATTTTCTGAATAAGTACAGATCACATGATATTACCGACTGTGTCACTGGGGACAGCTGAAGATACCATCGCATGGTAACACCAACCTCAGATTATTCTTATGTGCACCTCAGTAGGTGAGTACTGAAGTACACAATACATTTCTGGTGAACAACTATGAGCTACAACAAATAGAACTAATTTAATCTCTTAACATGTCAATGAGACTAAAGCAGAAAAGGAAAGAACATTGAAGATCTTTGCTGGTTAAGGGAACATGTTTTGGATTGCACATAGGAAACAAGGCAAGATTCATAAGATGACTTTTTTTTTTTGGTTGCAATGTCTCAGAATAAAACTGTATTTTAGAATGGAAATACAAGTCTTTCTGCAAAGTGTATCATTCACATAATTACTTTACATGCTGGTGTGGTCTCTATAGGCTTGTAGAGAAGTCCTTGGAGTGCCATCGTATCAGTTTTGGAACCAGTAATGGAACCATCACACTGTCTCTATGGATTTGCTGTGGAAAGTATTTTGCTATTGCAGCTTCATACTATAATGGCTTCATAATGGGATCCCCTTAGAGTGGTACTGAAATCATCTTGCCATCATTAGCTCACATCGTAAATGGCACCATAATAGGGTCTCCATTAAAGACTTACATTAAAATCTTATTGAAATTGTTACTATGTTATTGTCCCGCCAAACTGACTGGGGATGTAGCTTGGAAAACTACTGGTAATGTTCATTACTTACTTTTCAAAATGACCTTTAGCATTTTTAATGAACATATTTTGTTTACTCTTTTTACTTTTCTGTTGCAACTATAATTTGTATTGTTCTCTAGTGTGCTTTAAACACTTTGTCCTTTGTTAAAGTAATAGAAGCTGTGTTTTTTTTTAAACGTGTGTACTCTTTAAGTCTTCTAACTGGAAGATGTTTCTTTTAAGAACCATCGATAACAGTATTTAAGATGTATAAAGGGAGTTTTAAGAGTACTGTCAGAAAAGCAAAGCTCTGTGTAATCTTTCTTCTCATTCATGTGACTGAAAAATGTGACATCTCAAACCCAGTTCTGCTGAAAGAGAAGGAAAAAACAAAACAACTCAACAAAGACAATCTCCTGAATCCCAAAATACTGAATTGTTTGCTTCTATATTATGGTGGTTGCAATCCTACTGTTATGTTCAAGAGACATCAAATCCCTCTGAACTTTGGAATATTTGAAATACCCTCTGAAAAGAGTGTTGCAGCCTTGTTTAATTCAATAGTGTAACCAGCTCAATAGTAGAGGACAGCAAAAAAAGAAACATTATTATAGATACAGCTAGCTAAGATACTGCTATGGAGAGAGTGAATCTCAGTTACACTACCTACACTACCTCTACTCAAATATAGATTTACTTAAGGCTGAAGTGAGACAATTACCCATACACTTTACCTAAAATGTACGGATAGATATGCTAGCATTTTCAGGCCCGGGAACAAAGGGTGAAAGATCAGGATCACTGTTTTAGTTGCCATCCATGTTTAAGTACATTCAAAACTGTGCTGCTGTCAAGCTGGGTGGACTGGGGTCAGAGCATTCCCACAACCGTGCCTTAGGGCTTCACGTGTTTGACAAACTTGATGCAGCTCCATTGATACTGAAAAAGACGTTCTGGGTTTCAGTGTCAAAGAAGCCTAATAGCAGTACCCCACTGATGTATTTTTCAAGATGTGCATTCACGGTTAATATTAATCAGAAATGAGGAATGTCCCAGAGGATCCAGCATTAGACCTGCTTGTGAGGATTAGTTGTGGCAAATTACTCAAGGGATAAATAATGCATTTAAATTACTTTGGCTCTGAGTGGCAGTAGGGAAATCTCAGTCCTGTGTATTGCTATCTGGAAATACGTAGAATAACCTTCTGACTACTAAAGGTAAAAGGAGGAAGACTCTGGAAAAAATCAAGATGCTAGTAAGAAAGGCAATAAGCACTACGTTATTCAAGTTTCAGTAATGCTTTATTGTAGGTGGAGATTAATTAATGCTAAATTACAACGGAACTCCTAAGGGATTACGTATTACAACCCCATGAATACCAAGAGAATTCATAATGATTAATGGTATTACTTTAAATATCAGAGGAATAAAGATATATTTGTTGTGTGTTACATAGCTTTACATTATTACTTTAATTCCATCAGAGCCTTTATTTACAAAAACATACACAGGCATTACACACAAAAATATGTGTGTGCGTATACACACACACACACACATACAAATATATATGTATTTATGTGTGTGCCTAAATATAGACATATATGTATATGAAGGAGAGGTCTTATTTTTATCGATATTTAGATTTCACATTTTTCTAAATGACAACTGTATCTCCAAAAGGAACACATCTTGTTATACACACACGTCCTCGTCCTATCAACCAGTCCAAAAGTGATTCCAGCAAAAGCAAGTGTTACTAACACTTTTAGTTCTGTGCTAGAAAAGGGCCTGCTAGTAGTGTGAAATGACTGATCTTGAATATGACAGGGTGAGAGAGCTTCTGAAACTTTTTTTCACACAGCCAGACCTGGAGATTTGGGGAGATGGAGAAGAAAAATATTGCAGTGCAGAAAGAAATGCCTGGAATGTGCAGCTCAACAACCCAGAGATTTAAAGGAAGAAAGCAGGATTCATATTTGGATCTCTACAGCTTTAAGCCCTTTGCAAAACCATCTGTCTAGACACATGAGTTTAATTCTGCATTTAACAATGTCTTGCGAGCTATTCTTAAAAAAAAAATCCAAACAACCAAAAACTGACAACCTTCATCTTAATGACTGAAACTACATGTGTAATCTGGTATTTTCTTAGAGCTACATTCCAAGATTTATTCTTCTAGACAGCATTTTTCAATTACATTTTAAAAAATCAGAAAATTCACATTTTTTTTTCCTAAGAACGTCTTTTTAATTTTTTCCTCCCTTCCTTGTCCCACTTTATTAAAGTACTGTATAATCTAGGCACTGTGGAACCCCCTCAGCCAGCTCCTGTTTCCCTTTTTTTTTTTTTACTGCTTCATGATAAAAAGGCTGGTCTGAAACAAATTGAGTGATTTAAATAATGATTATTAAAATTATTTCAACAGTAAAAAATGAGTTGCAATAATTTATCAAATTTGTAACGTGAAATGAATTATTTCACCTGAGCCTCAAACTGAATTAAAACACAAATTATATAATTTTGACGTGCTTATCAGGCAGAATATTAATTCTGGTCTTGGCTTCTGCATTTATTTTTCATTTGAGCTCTTTACAGAGCACTCGGCTCAATAGATACTTTTTAAGAAAGAGACTCGGTTGTGTGATACTAAGGCACAACGTAAGGAGAGAAAATGATGAGGATAAAGCTGAGGTTCTCTTGAGGTACCTAGCTCATCAGCTAATAAAGAGGTAAAGAAGATTTAAAAGCTCAGTTGTTACTTTTGTAGGCTAATTAACATTTAGAAAAAAAATTATTCCCAAAGGCAGATACAGCAATGATTAATTATCATATTTTGATTAAGTCAATGATATGATATATTTTCTCATTATATGTAGCAATATTCAGCCAAGCTTCACAGTTAGCTGCAGGCTAAGGTCAGGGACCAGTTACTGCAACATGGATAATACTTGTAACCCGTATTCAGTCTAACACATCCAGATTACCATCCTCTAGTTTTGACTTCAGATTTTATTTTTTTGCAAGAAATAGATAATTTTTGTCTTTAGATTTTGATTTGACGTCATCTGAGCTTCCCTTGAAGCATATATGGGTTTTTCATTGAGCACTGACAAGATTATACCAAGATTATACTGTGATTTTTTTTTGTTTTGCTTTATTTTAATGAAATGAGACATGGCTCTGTATTTTTTACAATGTCTGTGATCATTTGGACACTCTCTTTCTTAGCTATCAGAGTTGAAAAGTGCACTATTACAAAAGATCCTTGGCCTTTCGATTCTTCTTGCTTTAGAGCCCCAGGCTGGTCACAACTGCCATTATCTCATCAACCATGAGATTATTTACAATATTTTAGCTGGTAGGACATGCAGTGGATTTTCTCAGCCCATAGAATGAATTAATTCAGTTGAACATAGTGGCAGCTATTACTACTACCTACAGCTACAATTGGTTTAGCCCTAAGACAGTCTTTTTTGCATGTTAAATATGCAACGTAAGTGCCAAGTTATCTTCAGCTTTTAACAAGGTTTTGTTTTTTTCCCTGTTTATTGTAGTGCAATATAAGTCTCCATACAAAGCAATTTAAGCAAAGCAGAGTATCTAGCCAAAATTGTGAACTGTCATCATGCAAATGAGAATACCTAATTAAGAGCCAATGGCTGAAATTTCCATAATGTTGTAGCCAGATGAAATGTGTTCCAGGTTCCCACAGGAATCTGGATAGTTTTTCTTGCATTAATATCTATTACAGAAATGCACCTTGCATGAAGATATTAGGGCTAGGAAGACTTCATTCTGTTTTCTTGGATTTTAGTAAGTAAAATCTTTAAAAGTTAGTTGACTTCTCTCCCTGAAATCTACAGCAATCTTGAAAATAATGAAACGCCAACATCATTATACAACAGGAATGACTAAACGGATTCAACAAAGCTGTTTATGCATTATATAACATTTTATAATTGTGTAATTTGGCAACTGGAACAGAGTATTTTTGTGCCTTTTTAAATTATAGATTATTCCTCTGAGTGAACTATTTTGGATATTGTATCCAACAGAGGTTATCAAAACAAACTCTAAAAGAGGCAGCTTTAAATTAATATGGTAAAATTGAAAGATTCGTGCCAGTGAGATAACATAATGATTTAGTGAAGAGGACAAATGATTATGACCATATCCAATATGAAATCTTTTCCAGATCTACCACCCTTCATTAATTGTAATGAACTGAATCATTTGAAGCTGTAGACCATTAAGTGATTTTATGGACCTCCTCCAGGTCAGTGAGCATTTTATATTATTGTGCACTTAAAAGTATGTGCCTGGAATTATACATGTACAAATAACTTTGAATATCTATTAGAATTTTGTGTTGCGGTAGTTCATTCATATAAACACAAATTTTATACAGCACTACTCACCTGCTCATTCAATCACCCCCAAAAATTACAGAATCAGAGAATCATAGAACCATTTGAGTTGGAAGGGACCTTTAAAGATAATGTAGTTCTAAGCTCTTTGCCCCAGGCAGCAATATCTTTCACTAGACCAAGTTGCTCAAAGCCCCTTTCAACCTAACCTTGAACACTTCCAGGGGTGTGGCAACCACAACTTCTCCGGGCAACCTGTTCCAATGTCTCATCACCCTCATTGTAAAAAAAATGTATTCCTTGTGTCCAATCTAAATCTATCTTCTTCCAGTTTAAAAGCATTGTCTCTTGTCTTGTCACTACAGGCCTCTCCATCTTTCTTTTAAGTCTCCTTTATATATTGAAAGGCCTCAATAAGTTCTACTTGGAGCCTTCTCTTCTCCAGGCTGAACAATCCCAACTCTCTCAGCCTTTCTTCATAGAAGAGGTGCTCCAGCCCTCTGACCATTTTCATGGTCCTCCTCTGGATTTGCTCCAACTGGTCCTTGTCTTTGTTGTACTGGGAGCCCCAGAGCTGAACACAGTCATCTCCCTTGACCTGTTGGCCACACTTCTTTTGATGCAGCCCAGGATATGGCTGGCTTTCTCGGCTGTGAGAGCACATTGCCAGCTCATGTTCAATTTTTCATTCACCAGCACCACCAAAATCCTTCTTGACAGGGCTGCCCTCAATCCCTTCCCAGCCTTTACTGGTACGGGTCCAACTCATTTGCAGGACCTTGCACTTGGCCTTGTGGAACTTCATGAAGTTCACATGACAAATATTTCAGGTTTTCTTTTTAAGTATATCTACTGTGGGTGTTTCCATGAAGAATCATTGAATTCTCTGTGCTATCTTCAGATACAGAGAAAAACACAAGATGATCAGAAGACCATGATAAGCAGTGATCACCTTGAAAATACCACAATGTATGCTGAATTCTGTTTGGGGAATCTTTGTAAAACTGTCCTGCAGGAGAATTGAAGTAGAACAGTGAAGTACTTTTGATGATGTTTAAGATGGTGCTATTTAGAGAAAATTTGTATAGCTAGGTATTTGATAACCCTACTGGACTGAAGCTGGCAGAATGGTCTAAACACTGGTCTCCCAGCATTTATATGAGAGATGAATAAATAAGGCAGTACTAGGTCATAAAAGACTTGGAAAATTAAAACAAAAAGTTATACTTTATATGGAAAATATTTACATAGCTTCACTGACACTAACAGTTTCTAGAGAGGAAAAAATAATGTGACTGTTCAGCACATTAAGCATGGAAAATTCAGACATTAGAACAGTTAAAATGTGCTCACAGTGGAACATTAGAGGAACTATTTTAAATGTTCCAGATTTCTCTTTCCCTCCTAATCATGTGGTTATACATAAGGAAAAGAAAACCTAATGATAAATACAGAAGGGCTGTTCTATACAGCAGGAAAGAAGAAGAACATTAACTCCGGGAAAAAATAAAACGAAACAAAAACCACAGGTATATCTAGTAGGGCAGATATACTTCTGCTTACATGGATAACAATAATGCAAAAGTTTTTTTAATTCCTGATCGATGTCTCTTTTCATTTAAAATGCACTTGTTCACAGTATTCCAACGACTGACCTGTAAAGTTTCTGTCCATATAGGCTCCAGTTGAAATCAATGTTTTTAGCATACAAAGGTATAGAGAAGAAATATATTTATATGTATTTATGCTGAAACTGTAGATCTCTAAAAATACGCATCTTAATTTTTCCATAATGCTTACCAAGGTTTTCTCTGTCATTGGCTACATCACTAATATAGTGTTTACTAATAGTAATATAGTGTTTACTAATAGCTCTATAGAGGAATAGTATTTCCATAGCAACAAATGAACAATACTAGAGATATTAATCGTTTCTACATTATCTGTGTACAGTTTGCTGTAAAGCAATGTTTTGTAGTTTGATAATTACTAGACTGGAGTGATTGTACATTATAAGATGATTAGCATAAACACTTAAGAAGATGAAGAACGCCTGCTGAAAAAGGGAGAAAACAGAAGAAAAAGTGTTACTATATTGTAAATATTACTATAAGAACCAGCATGAAGAACTAACTTTTAACATTAGTCACTTCCTCTGGTATTAGCTATCTTCTATGGATTCATCCGTGGAAGATCTTTCCGAACTTTAGCATGTATCTTGTTTAGCCACCCCATTTCTCACTGAAAATGCCTCTTTCAGTGGAAAAAAAGCCAGTAGCTGTCCCTCTTGGTGAACTCTTTCTGGTATTAGGGCATTTGAAGGCACAAGGTCATGAATCATAAAATATATATGTGTAATTAGGGGCTTTAATACATGACATTCCACAATAATTTTAAGCTATTTTAAATTTTTTGTAAGCAATCTATAATGCTGAAACTAGCCTTGTTGATAATACAGGAAGAGACATACTTCTAAGGCAATATTTTGGGTTCGTCTTTCTCAAGATATTTAATTGGAAGCACTGCACCAAGTAAGTTTGATATCATGACTTTAACACTGACTAAATACAGCAGATTTTACTGTAGTGTGGTAATGATAGAAAAAGCTAAATAAAGTTTAAATGCATTTTTCAAAATTATTCATACATGTCTGGAAATTAACTATAATGGACTACTGTAGAGATTAAATAAAAGCTACTACAAGTTTGAAAATAACCACCGAAGTAAAAAATACGTAATGCTGCAGAGAGAAGATAATTTTAAATGATCATATCATGATTGTTTTAATGTAAGATAAGTTAATAATCCAGGAACTTGTTAGCTGTATTATGTGAAGGTGTGGAACAATGAAGAACTATAATAGGGAAGGGAAGGTGCGGGAAGGTAAGCTGCGGGAAGGTGTGGGAAGGTGCGGGAAGGTGCGGGAAGGTGCGGGAAGGGAAGGTGCGAGAAGGTGCGGGAAGGTGCGGGAAGGTGCGGGAAGGTGCGGGAAGGTGTGGGAAGGGAAGGTGTGGGAAAGACAAGAAAGACATTGAAGCCCTGGAACGTGTCCAGAGAAGGGCAACAAAGCTGGTGAGGGGTCTGGAGCACAAGTCTTATCAGGAGCGGCTGAGGGAGTTGGGATTGCTTAGTCTGGAGAAGAGGAGGCTCAGGGGAGACCTTATAGCTCTCTATAACTTCCTGAAGGCAGGTCGTGATGAGCAGGGGTTTGGCCTCTTCTCCCAGGCAACAAGCAGGACCCGAGGTAATGGCCACAAGTTGTACCAGAGGAGGTTTAGGTTGGACGTGAGGAAAAACTTTTTCTCCCAAAGAGTGGTCAGGCAC
>WHYT01017433.1:414596-426104 GCA_009806455.1 Tetrax tetrax
AGGAAAAGAAATAGCCCTGTAAACATTCAATGTTTAGAAAATTGGCAAAATGACAGTGACCAATATTAACAAAGGTCCTCTGGGAGCACAGAGTCTTAGGGGCAGATGCTGCAGATTTGTAAGACAACTCTCATCTCCTTTATAATGGTGTAAAATCATAGCTATTCTGCCTTGATCAAGAATATGCCATGATTCAAAAGGAAGCAGAATCTAGACCATGTATTTTATTTTTATTCTAGTCAGCATTGTTTATTAAAAATAGGGTATCAGGGTACAATACAAAATAATAGAATATTGTTCAAATGCAGCTGCTAAGTAATCAGAGCCTCATTGTCTGAATCACGCTTGAAGATTTCATATATATGTAGAAAATGTATGATGTGTTCAACATTTAATAGCTTTGCAATAAATATTCTGCCTGATTTTTAAAATTTCATTAAAGCTCAGATCAGAATTGATTTAATGATGAGAATTTAATAATAACATCAGTTTAAATCTATAGGAATTTCAACGATTGTAATCAGCCCTGCCAATGACCAGAATAAATCTCATATAGCAAAGTTAGAGTAAAGATGCAAGTTAACCCTACTAAACTCTTGTACTCAACAAATCACTCTTTTCTTTTACCATTATTATTAATTGCTTTCTAATACAGCTTTTTAAAAGACAAATGTACAATATTGACTGAGTTCTTTTTAAATTAATATACATATTTTGTATTTACTGTCTTCTAGTTTTTTTTCTGGGTTCCTTCTTTTCTCCTTTCTCCTGCTCTCACTGCAGTTTGAATAAAAGTGCTGTGACTATTCCCATCTCTGATGCATTCCTCCTATCCACACTTTGCTCCCCATGAGTAAAAATTTCCTGGGAGAAATGCATCACTAGAAGCTCCTTTCTATGGAACCAATGTCTTGAGGAATACGCAATTTCTAAAGTCTCTGCAACTTTTCCTACTAATTAAGCTGAAAAGGTATAGATTAGGATTGTTTGTCTACAAGTATTCCCTGTTTTGGCCTTCAGCCTGTCCTCTTAGGAGAGGTGCTCCAGCCCTCTTGTCGTCTTTGTGGCCCTCCTCTGAACTCTCTCCAACCGGTCCATGTCCTTCTTATGTTGGGGGCTCCAGAACTGGACACAGTACTCCAGGTGGAGTACCACGAGAGCAGAGTAGAGAGGCAGAATCACCTCTCTCGACCTGCTGGCCACACTCCTCTTGATGCAGCCCAGGATGCAGTTGGCTTTCTGGATGGCAAGAGCACACTGCTGGCTCATGTTGAGCCTCTCGTCCGCCATCACTCCCAAGTCCTTCTCCTCAGGGCTGCTCTCAATCCAATTTCCGCCCAGCCTACATTTGTGCCAGAGACTGCCCTGACCCAGGTGCAGGACATTGCACTTGGCCTGGTTGAACTTCATGAGGTTGGCACGGGCCCACCTCTCCAGCCTGTCAAAGTCCCTCTGGATGACATCCCTCCCCACCAGCATGTCGACAGCACCACACAGCTTGGTGTCATCAGCAAACTTGCTGAGGGTGCACTCGATAGCACTGTCCATGTCACCAATAAAGATATTAAACAGGGCCGGGCCCAATACGATCCCTGAGGAATGCTACTTGTCACCAGTTTCCACCTGGACATGAAGCCATTGACCACCACTATTCGAGTGCAGCCACCCAGCCAATTCCTTATCCATTGAGTGGTCGATCCATCAAACCCATATCTCGCCAGTTCAGAGAGAAGTATGTGTGGGACAATGTCAAATGCTTTGCGTAAGTCCAGAATATTTTGATCACTGCCATAGCTGGATGAGTGTATTTATGCTTACTGCATTTTCAGTTGGGTTCCCCTGTCTTTCACACAACTACTAAGCTTGGAATTTTTTGGGGCTGTGTCATCAGCTTCCTTCATGTATGACTTTAGTTTTCAGTACAACAGCTCAATACCCTTTTAAAGGTTACTATAGCAGATATTAGAAACTTATCAGTTGTATTCAACCTGTAAATAATCCCTTTCAGTTACTTACTAGAAATATGCAATTCACTGTAAGAATATATAGGGGCAGACGAGACTCATGCAGTATAATTTCATTAACTTTTGTTCAAGTGGCACAAAATTTAACTGTCAATGTATACATACACTAATTCAAAGCTGCTGTATCAGAGAACCATAAATTAATTTATCTTCTGTTCAGAAGATTCATATCTCCTTTTTAGTATATATCTTAGAGGTTATTTCTCCATTTCTTCATGGTGCAATGTTTCCAATAACCAAATTGTTTTGCAGTATTATCTCATTAATTGATGTCAGTTTCTTCTTTCACTTATAAACATTTTACCAGTCCCCTGAATTTTTATCGATTCCCAAAGTTATATTACATAATGCTTTCCATACCTTCATCTCTGATGTTGTTACAAGATATCATTGACTTTTAACCTTGCATCAAATAACTTCTTTTCTTTTCCTTTTTATCTTTTTAAATATACTTGGCTTTTAAGGATACAAGCATTCTAGTAACACAGTTATACAAAGGTTTTTTTAAGAAATTTTATAGCATTTAACAGCAAATCATGCTCTGTGGCATTCATTTGCTTTTCTCCCTGCTGTATGCTAAATGAAAGGATAACTAGCTGGGACTGGGTTTTCTTATAATCATTATTGCTAGCAGCTGGAGCTATTCCTGTGGTATTCAGAATCTAACCCCATCTTCTCCATGGAATTTGGGACTCTCCAGTGGCACCTCATCAAAGGCTTGTTCTTCTAGCTTTGTAAATTTTCTTTAAAGCTGCTTATCTGCACTAACATAATTTTAAACTAAGTCTTCTAGTATTTAATATCAAATCCCAATATCATTAGGAGAAATCATGTTACACTTTTGGGGTTTAATGCACAGTTGTCAATGTTTAACTTTGCAAGAAATTAAAAAAAAAAAAGAAGCAAAAAGATTATGTATTACAATTTAGCAAAATCTGTCTTATACTTGCTTATACTAAACCCCCATACTCCCTATTTCTTCCTCTTTCACTTTCTTACTATAAATCCAAATCAGTTCCTTACCAAATAAAGGCATGGACTGTTGTTCTAATTTGAACCTCCTATCTCCCTACACAAATATTCTAGTCCTAAATCCTCACTCACATACAGTTTATTCCTCTCATAACTCAAAAAAATTATCCTCAGGAGTCAAATCTTAAGACCGAAAAACCTTGATAACTAGAATGTAAGATGGAGGATAGTTGAGCCGTACATTGCGGTGTATATATATTTAGAACAACAAAATAATGACTGCTGTAAACAAATTCTGCACTGCCAGAATGGTAAACTCAACTCAGAAAAATAATGAGTTTTCAATCAAAAGAAATGGCTTTCTTAAAACTCTTATTTTAAAGACTGCACTGGAAGACAGCTTTCAAATTCACAGCTATATTCTGATTTGAAACATTCATTCGAACTACTTCTGGCTCAAAATACACATCACTTCAAAATCCGATTGTATTTTAATTTCTTTTTAATACAAACTACTAAAAATAGACATTTTGAAAAGATAAAACTATTAAAATGATTGATTTCAAAAAGCTTTTTCTTTCATATTATTTCCTTATTAAGTATTGACATTTTATTTGTTTATTATCTGGAACTGAAAAGCTTTTTGAACCGTCCATAGCTGTCCTTATTATATTTTTCTAAGCACTTATTGTCTATCTGTGAAAAAAACTTCAGAAGAGTTTCATTCTTTCTTTCTCTGTCACTTTAGAAAAACAATATTTAAATGAATATGAACAAGCATCAAACAGCTGTAACGCACCTGAAGCCTGTATTTCATATGCATTTCCACAACTTTCCAAATAAAGGTTGATTTTACTCTACTGGGTGATCGGGTGATAGACCTGTGCTGTAGAATCTCAAAATTGGTGGAAATATTTTGAAGGACCTTGGAAAAGTAGGCACAATACCACTAAATTTAATTGACAAGAAGTGCTTAAACAGCCTTGATAATATTGCTTCTGTAGTTGAATCATCTAGCAATTGTTTACTGTCTATTTGCAGAAATAAGTTTTATTAAAAACATACTGGTGTTTCATTCTATCAAAAAATATTACACTAAACATTATACCATATTGTTGTCCAAGACAAATGAAAAAATCAGTATCTCCAGTCCATTTCTTTTCCTCCCACTGTATCTTTTCTACCCACTGCTCCCCATTTCCATGGTTGTCCATGGCATCCATCTGCCGCCTTCCTGGATACATTTTCAACTTACAGTATTTCATCACCATGTAGTTCTTTATTTCCACATCATTACAAAGATTCACACTGTTATAAACATTCAGAGCAAAATAAGTGGCCTTGCTGACTCAGTCTATCTGGCATTTTACTTGTGCATCTCTCTGATAATACAAATAAGTTCTATAAAGACTCATTGCTTTGTTAGTGTACAAAGTAATTCTAAATTCCCATCTATTCAAGGACTATTAGAAGTCCTGTTGAGCTGATAGTGCTCCATAAAGTGTTTTTTCCCCTCTTGAATCTAAATATTTTTATTATTACTCTTTGGAGAAATTGCTGCTGAGTTTTGTTGTTGTTGCTGTTTCTCTCTTATAGTGACACTGAATTTAAAACGAAAATAGATTTCATTATTTATTCATGGGATTTGATTCACTCTGATTATTACATTATTTTCTATGTTGACAGTTGTTGGTGAGTAGTATGGAAAGCTACAGGGCATTTATTTGACCATGAAATGCCATAAATAATAAACTGATATTGTCTTGTCTTCAGTTGGGGCTTTTTCATCTTCAAAACAAGAAATTAAAGTAAAAAGAATTAAATGCATCTTTGAGTTTTATACCCTCCATGTGAACTTCATGTCTTGGTATGCCACCCACAATGTACAAATATTAAGCCTTACTAGGAGAATTTGGATAAATGTAAAAATAAACAAAAATAAACTTGATATAACGACTTACCACTTTATTTTTTTTTAAAAGTACTTTTTGTCCTTTTTTTTTTAAATGGTGCATGGACAGGAAGCTTGGGAAGTTAATGCAGACAATTAATAAATCTATGCAATAAAAACTAAAAACTTAAGACAGAAAAAATAACAGTGAATATATTAAACTTTACTGTTTAAGCAAAAGGAAGGGTTGGTTTCTGTCAGAATCCATTGTAAATAAAATGTGGCTTTAAACCACATTTTTATGATTTAAGTCGGTAGGGAAACAATACATGTAAGATTCAGAATATAACTCTTAGTCTCTGGTCAAAGAATAAGTTGTTCAGCAATACAACCACACCATAATATAGTTAAATAGAAGAGCTGCATTGATGATTGGTGGTTTTAAGGAAGAATGAAACTACAGGAAATTTTAAATTGTGTCTCAAGACCACTGCCTAGATTTGAACTATCCAGTTTATATCTGTCACAGGCAAAAACTACTCATGTAATTTAAACCAAAGTAGTTTTTGAATTATTAATGGCACATACTTACCAAGCAATCAGTAAACTGTACATTGAGGATCAATGTAATACAGCAGATAAACCACAACGCTAGACAGCTACAAACCATTACTAAACACTTATGAATTTCTAAATACCTTCTTTAGCTAATCCCAGGTGATATTGGTCACACAGACACACACCCATGCACACACACACGCACACATCTCTGCACATCTGTTGACAGGCAGCCTGTGCCACAAGCATCTCTCCTTGTTAGACAGCGTGGATTCCCCAAATTGCAGACCCGCAAGGGACCATACCCAGGACCCCAGCACTGCCCTTGCACCAGCTAAGTATGTGTCCTGTCCCGGCAGCCACGCTGGTACCACAGGATGATGGATGGTGGTGCCAAACCATGTCCAGGCTGGGGTTTCTTCAGCTGCTACAGTTGGTCATGTTTAACACAGACAGTTTTGGCCAAAAACCCTCTCACAAGGTTTTGTGTATTTGATCTAGACACGCTGTTTATGCTCGCATCTGTAGTTTAACAGTGTGATTTTTACCAGAGTTAGGCCATAAAAGCACCCCTGCAATATCCTTTCGTATTTTAGAGAGTTAGTATTCTGAAAATTGTGTCATTTTGTATTGCAATACAAACTAACTGCCCACAATAAGAGCCACCATCAGTGATCATCAATATTATGAAACTACATTGGTAATAAATCATGAAACAGAGGTCTTTAATATTTTGTTTTACCAGTTAAATGTTCTAGTAAATCTGTTAGAAAATGCCATAACTCCCAAATTCTCCATTTGAATGATGCATTTAGGCACATCTGATGCACAAATAACTCCTGGAGGAAAAATTCCCATTACTGATATTGTTCTGTGTGGACGCATGTTTGTGTTGGCTCTGTGTGGGAGTCTCGTTAGTTGAGGGCACATATCAAAATACTTCACGGTGTGGTTTAACCCTGTCTTGTCCCAGGGTGACTCTGGCTTCAGGTGAAGTTACATAATTCATGGCCGGTTTCCAAAATGAAAGGTGAGGTTACCTTCTGAAAGGTAAGTTCATAAACGTGGATACCTGCATGTAGGCTCTACATAAAGCTGCTCAAAAGTATTTAAGTGGAACACTATTCAACACCAAAAATGCAGTTTTGTTGAAATCGAGTTGTTCTACAGGAACATTTCAATTTTGAAGAAATTTTCCACAGGAAAGTGTCAAAATGAATCATTTCATCTTTCTTGTTTCATTCTGATAATGCCAAAACATTTCATTTCAAAAGTATCACCCTGTTTCACTTCATTTGACATTTAGATTATACGCTAATATTAATTTTAAGACAGTGTGTTTATACGCTAATGTATGTATACACACATTGCATATTTTTAAATATGACTGTGTCTGAATTGTTGACATTATAGCATTTCTATGTTCTCAAAACAAAGAGTTGGGATGTTATCAACTGTAATTTATGTGCTGGAGACAGAAAGATTTAAAAAAAAAAAAAAGAATGAAAAAAAAAGATTGCTATTTCCAATTTGGAGTGGTAAAATTTCCTAAAAACTGTAAATCGATATTTCTGGCCAGTGGCACCAGAGAAGCCCATTTTTTACTGCAGTGGATGCTAGAAAAATCCTTGATGCAATGTAAACAGCAAGGCAGTTGTATCTGCAAAACATAACACAAAGATATAACATGTTGGGTTAGTATGTCTCAGTTTAAAATAATCTGCCCACAGTTATCAGTGACGTTTAAGTCATGGGGAAAAAGCTCACCACATCTCAGATCTTTGTAGATCCAGAGAAGGGGTGAATTCATGGACATAATGTTTGTTTACCTTTCTCATTAGCTTAGCTAATTAGGTTCAGATGTTAATATACATTAAATTATCCTTTTTCATTTCAATGCCTGTAAAGAATACTCAAGAGACAGGATTAGAGTATGAAAGCCTTTATGCACAAAATGTCCGTGGTCATGACCACAGCAATTCAAACTTAAACATATCAGCCATCCCGGGAATCTCACAGCTGCCTGACAGGGATCAGGCAAGAATATGCATTAGGTAATAAAATCTCAGAAGCATATTCACTCTTTGGCTCCTCTCCATCTGCCAAGAAGAGTGAAAATGAGTCCTGGTTCTACTGTGATATATATCTGCCCACTGGTTTTGTAAACAGGACAGTGAATAGCCACCACATTTGGAGGATTTCACCCACTATCCACTCAGAGCTGGTTTATCCCCTGATACAAACCACAGTTAATTAAACTATTTAGAAACTTCTTGATTGATTTTTTAAGGTAGATGCCAGAGCACTCTGATGTCTCTGATGAGACATGAGACATTTATGGTCAAACCCAACGAAAATGCTGAGGAAAGCTCACATGCCGTGGGTGTTACTTTTTTCAGTCTGACTGTAGTCACAGAAAAGGAGCGACTTGCACACAGGTGTAAGCTGCCACCAATTCCTACATCCTCCTGATAAGTTAAACTCTAGCTGATGTTTTCAGAGGCCATAACAAAACGCCTTCCCTTTATTTTCATGGCTCCTAAGCTATCGACTAATCTTCAGGTACTGTGGCAACATTCAGCCACTCGCATTTCTTAAACACTGCATTCCAGTTGGGGATAGAAATCAAATACATTCATTTTGAAGTCTGGTCAATCAGCTTTGCTTACGTAATAACTAAAATGCATCTCCAAATAACCATGAGGCTAACTCATGGAGCAGGTTAACCTCAGCAGCAATTAATGTTTAATTTCTTTCACCACCACTCCTAACACTGTTATGAAAGCTATTAAATTAGCAGATTCCTGTGACAGTGTTTCATTTCTCATTATAACGAGAAGGCAAGCAGCTAACACTGCAGAATTTTCATCAGCTAATACTTTGTAGTAAATCCATTAGAAAGCCATTGATATCTAATTGTCTAATCATAGTGAAGGCCTGAGAGTGACATGGCTGTAATGGGATTAAAGTAGATTGTAGTGCACTGCCTACATTCTCTGATCCAGTCTGGAGATAGCAATGACCTTGCAGGTCAGTTAATTTAACCAGGCTTGGAAGAAAAGAAGGAAAAACTGCTTTGATTAAACAGGTAAAAGAGCAGACACTGCTTTGTTTACACCCGAAAGAGATAAAGTGGACATTATGGAAGGAAAAATACACCATTAACTTGAAAGTAACCTAACATGTCAACAAAGAGCTGTTGCCAGGATCAAAGCTGGTTCACATGAGGCACAGTTGCATGTGATGTGATGAAGCAGGCAAAGTTCTAGTTGTGCAGAAGGTGCTGAGTTATTAAGCATACCCCCTTTCAGTCCAGAGTAATTTGGCTTCATGGTCTGCAGCTCCAAGGCCAGAAGAAGCCTTCTGCCTGGATGAATGCCATCCTCTAAAGCTATGCAAACTGGCAACTTAAGGGAATGGACTTGCAAACATTGATTCAATGACTCTGTGAACTATTAGGCTTCCTTTCAGCAAAAGCCATGGAAAAATGGGAGCTGTTGCTCTGCTGAAACCATTTCAGGCACCTTGGAATGCTGCTTTGAAATCTGTTGTGCCAAATACGGAAGGATGCTCTACCCTAGCTTTCATCTTAGCAAGATAAATTATTTCTACAGACTTACTGAAGATTCCCAGGGAATCAATTTGTCCCTTTCCATTAGAAATCTCTTTTGAAATTTCTCTTTAACTACTGACTTAAGCTAATTTCATCGTGGTCACCAAACAAGGAGGGCACATATGAGCAAAGGATAAATCTATAGCTGAAAAATCATGACAAATGTGTATATATTTAGTGGTTGTAACTACAGACTCTTGGTTCAGCTTCCTTGTGTGGACATATCCAAAGTCATCTGTCAATGAGGCGTTATTATTATTCTAAGAACTGGGAACAGGCCCAGTCTTAAAATAAAGCACTGTGGTTATCACATGGTGATTATTCAAAATATTTCAATTTATCTAAGTGAGGCTGCAGTGTTTAGGATAATTACTGAAATGTATTATAGTACTTTCAGAAGAGGAACAGACTACAAATCTGGCTTGCAGTCTGAGCAACATTATTTAGACTTTGCTTTATATTCCTTTTGCAGATAATGGTGGCTGTGCCTTGATTAGTGCTAGTTTGAGAGTCTGCTAAATAATATTTGTAAAAATATTATTTTACAGAATAGGAAAAAAAATATTAAACACTAGCCTTCACCTACATAGGCCATGTTCAAATTTTTCAGGTTAATGTCACGATTGTTTCCAGCACATGCTGTACTAATACCTGAACTGAATGTTTCACTGACTGTATTTTTTCCCTTTTTCATATTGTACTCATCTGAAGTTCAGAAAATCACAAAATAGTTCAATTAGGTCATTTCAATTTGATAGAACACATCTCAAAATTTAAATAGTTTTTTAAAATTTTAAAAAAATCAATGTTTTATGAATTTTTGGCAGATCATTTTACTTGGATCCATCAGATAGTGCCCTTAAAGACTCAGTGCAAGAGTTGTTATTCTCCATTAAAGGACTTGAGTAGCAAGTACTTTTTTAAGAAAATCAAACACTGAATGTATTTTCTCAGCAATGCTAGCCTATGACAAAAGGAGTAGAGATACACAGGGGTCTAGAAACAAGGAATTGAAGCCAAATAGCGTGACAGAGAGTAAGACATACACAGAATATCAGGCCTGTCACTCCTGCAGCTCCTGAGACCTTGTGAGGGTGTGTCTTCAGCAGTAATTCCGTCTTCTAAAGGCTATGGGATCTGTTGGACCTATTCGAATTCCACGTTGGTGAACGTGCCTTCAAGGACTTACTCCTCATGCAAGTAATAGTCAAAACAAAATTACATCTAAATGAATAAGACTTGCCCAGGTTGCACCTGCTGGAAATTTACTTCTATAGTTTTAAATTTCTTCTTTGTTTACTTCGGCAACTTGAGAATCTAAAACAGGCACTCTGGAAAGCAACATGAAAGATTTAGCTGTACATCAATGTGTTTATCTCCAGTGTTCAAAAGCTTGAAACTAGAAGTCTGTGTGCAAGACTTCTTCAGAGTAATTGGTTGTACTAGATCTAAGAGTCCAGGTGTCACACAGTGTAATTTGTGTCTATGGGTGATATTATTGACTATGCTTATGCTCTACATACAAACTGAAGTGCTGTCTAATGCATTTAGCATGACATCTCTCTTCATAAATGGCCTCATTATTTCTTTCCTGTGTTTAAATATACAGAAACAATATCCATAAATGTATTTGTAATAGAGATGATTCCCATGGCATTGAAGGAAGAGACTGTTTTCCACAATTTATATTATTTTATTTAATAAACAATAATAGGAAAAGGATTTGCAGAAGGTTCAGTCATTTTTAGGTTGTAGCATATATTAAGATGATAAACAACAGTGATAAAGCCATCTGTATAACTTTTCTCTCAGAATAAAAAATTTCAAATATCTTTAAACTTTCTTCCCTATAATAACAATTTCACAGTCTGGCAGTGCCTCTGTATGGTTAGAGATATAGCTCTGTACACTGGCAAAGATATACTTCAAAGTTAATCTGAGTAGACATCAAGATGTATTATGAATTTTTTATATCTTAGCAGTATCAATAAACTAAGAGTGATCCTCCAGCCCTACAGCTCACAGCAAAGACCTCCTCACCAAGCAGAGTAGCAGTATCCAATGTAGGAAAGTATAAAACAGGACAGCTGGGCTTAGCTTTTCTCCCAGTGGCAGGAGAACATAGAAAAAGCATTAGCAATTTTTTGTCTCAAAGTCATTTGGGTCAGAAAATAATAGTAATTAAAAAACAAAAAACAACTATTGCAAGCAAATAATTGGACTGGTTTCATCCTTGGGAAAGAGATCTGTGGAGATGCTATTTCAGAAAGCTGGAGTTAGCAGATAAAGATACAGGTTTGGTAGCACAGCTGAAAACAAATATATAAATTTTATTGAGGAGAGAAGAGGTTCAGAGAGGTTCGGAGAGGAGAGGTTCGGAGAGGAGAGGAGAGGAGAGGTTCGGAGAGGAGAGGAGAGGTTCGGAGAGGAGAAGAGAGGTTCGGAGAGGA
>WHYT01017433.1:426124-476433 GCA_009806455.1 Tetrax tetrax
GGGGGAGGGGAGGAGAGGAGAGGAGAGGAGAGGAGAGGAGAGGAGAGAGGAGAAGGATCTAGCCGTTACTTACATCCCTGCTTTGACAAGTAAATTGACTTCAGAACATTATGAATACAGAATGAACCCACTGAAAAGTTCATCATGATGAAGAAAAATACTTAATCCTTTTAACACGATGAAGTAGTTCCTTAGCAAAGATTGTATGATGAAAATAGATATCTTTGATTAAATTGTGTTTATTTATGAAAGATGTGTAATTACATCTGAATATGGGAGGAACCTTACAAAAAGGCACCTCCTCTGCTGTGAAATGCACAGCACTTTCATCCTGAAACATCAAGTTTTACTCTCAATCTCAGCACGGTAACTTCTGATTGCCTGTGCAACAGCTGGCTGGCTGCTTTCACAGTTTCTGTGTGCTCCTTCTTATTGACAGCTTTGGAAAGTCCATCCAGGCTGTTCAAATTTCAGAGTGGATTCACAAATTCCCTTCTTTTTGTTGGTGACATGCACCTGCATTTTGCACCTACATTTAACATCAACTGGATTCAGTGACTGAGTCCACCAATGTGTTGTGACCTCCACAAAAGCACTTCTTTTCTTCTACCCACTGTTTCCAAAATCCTGACAGAAAATATATATATATATGCTTTGCAGCATACTGGGGAGGTCACTAAGTCCAGTCAAAATTACCCTGGAGCAGAGGTAAAAATTAAGGAACTCTGATGCCTTGCTGGGAGTCTTTATTGTTAGCATTGTCATTAGTGCACAGAGTTGCAGGGGAGATCACATCCTTCTGCATAGTCATAAAACTGACAGAGGGTCCTCAGCCTCCACGTACTTTCTTCATCACTGTGCTATTCATTCAGGAGTTCCCAGCCAGCATCTGCCTAATGTCAGTTAGGAACTAGCCACAGGAGGCAAGAAGAAATCCCTGTACTATATCCCAAAGTTTTAAAGGTGGAGGACCATTATGTGACAGAGAGAAAAAACATGAAGCAAGTATACTGGAAGTGTTCTCTCCAGCTGATGGTTACTATATTTTTCACTAGCTGGACTTTTAGAAGGTCATTCAGAAAAATGACAGAAATACAACAAAATGTGAAAGTAAGGAAGTTACAGAGAGCAACCATGAGAATAAATGTTGCGAAGATAAAGATTAAGTGTGTGTCATTTAGACAGAATATTCCATTGGCCTTTGGGAGGTCCTTCCATGTCAAGCCTGTACTGGAGCTTTTAGTGATGATAGTTCTTCAATATGACAAGAGGTAAATTAAAAATACTGTGGGAAACTGTTTTTTAGGAAGAGGGGGAGAGGATTTTGTTTCCCTTAGGCACCGTGGTAAATAAATGTTACACAAACGTTCCTCTCACTGGCGTTGCCTACTACTTTTTTTCTCTTTTTTTTTGTGGGGGAGAGGAGGGTTACTTTACAGTCTATTCACTGAGGTATTTCTCTGCCAGCTCCCACAAAAATTTGTCCAAGCACAACTGAGGGACAACACAAGGGCAGGACATTCACAGGTTGAAGAGAGAAGGCAGGACTGATTAAGCTTGTATTGCTACTAAGGGAAGTGTCCATGTGTTGTGGTTTTGCTTAGTGAGGGGGGCCTAAGGTGGTAGCTTCTGTAGGAAACTGCTAGAAGTCACTCCCCTTTTGTTCAGTGGACTTGACCAGGCATAGGGCGGACCCGTTGCTGGCCAAGGCCGAGCCGATTGGGAGCAGAATGTCCCGTAATAAGGCCTCTGCGATAACATATTTAAGAAGGGGAAAACAGAAAAAAAAAGGGAAGAGAAGATGTGACGAAGCTGAGCAAGGGCAGAGGCCCAGAGGGGGAGGCGCAGGCCTCCGGGGCCTTGCAGGCCTCACCCTCTGGCCTCTCGCCAGGTAGCCGACTGGGCCCAACTCAGCCCGGTCCGGCTGCAAGAGGTCCATCTACTAGTAGATAACTAAATCACTAGATTTCTTGGACAAGGCTTGAACATTATATATATTTACACTTTTTTAATCTTCACTGTCTATTTAAAAAAAGGTCAGCAAAGCAGAATGCAATACGGTGCAGCTAAGTAACTGTGCAAGCATAGTTGGTAATAGGACTACTGAATCTCGCTTAGCAAGGAATATATAGCACTCAAGCTAAGAATCAAGAGAAATTTCTCCAACATAGTTTGCAGGGAGCCAATATTGGTCCAAAAAGCAATCAGCTGGCAGTTTGTTAGCCGCTGTCCAGTGCCTGCAGTCAAACTAACCTAGACATGTTGTGTCTCAACACTTCCTTTTATCACCAGCTTCTCAGAAGTTAAATTCATCTGAAAGGCAGAGACAAAAGATTTACATATAATCCAATTCATCAACATATGTGAGCCTTAAATTTCATATAAGCCTAGGAGAAGGACTATAAAATAGGAGGTGGATTCAAAGAGATATAATTTGTTCTTTCTTATTTTGTGACAAATAGCTAGACAACAGTTAAAATACTCTACAGAACAGAACTCAAGATTTCACTTGTGGTCACATTTCATATTAAGCAGCTGTAAAAATAGAATTTATAGCTGGCTAAGAGTAATAGATAACTCAGTAAATGGCTTATTAAATAACAGATTTTATGGATTGTTTATAATTACTATGACTTTGTATGAAACTCTGAAATGTGCTATTAATGTCTGGAAGATAACATTGCTTTATTAACTCTGGAACCTTAAAAGAACTGATGATCTTTCTTGCTAAACCTAAATAGAAATATTTTAAAATTATTTCAGAATCAGCAAAGTATAGTCATTATCAAGTAAACTACAATTAAGCATCTCCAAGACAAGCTTGTCAACGGTCTTTGTTATGAAATGAGGGGAAAATTGTAAATATATTCTTAAAAGCCTAATCTTTCAGTGATTTTTTTCCCCATCAGAAGACTCAGAAGCAAAACAATTCCTCCCACTCATCCCCACCCCCTCCTTGCTTCTCAAAAAAAAAAAAAATCCTGTGAAAAACAGCCCTTTTTATATCTCATGAAAGAGAAAAAGATCTAAAAAAGTTAATAGCTGAGAATAGTTGGAAATTATTCAAGTTAGGTTTTTAAGTAAACAATTCTTATTTTCCAACTTACTAGATTCATTTGCATCTTGGGGAGGGGGAAGAAACAAAAAAAGAAACAAAAAATATGCACATTCCTAATATCCAAATGAACAGCACCTCAGAGGTCATGGCGTCTACAGTTGAGTATGAGCTGTTTCCTGGATTTCTCTCTACAATAACATACTTTTAAAGAGAAGACTATTGGCAGTAGAGACATCAAGTATGAATGCGGTCCAGGGAAATCTGCTTGTACAGTGCACTCTGCTAGTGATGTTGTCACTTTTCAGTTCCACCGCATCACCACAGCTTTATAAATTTTCAAATTTTTCTCCTTAGACACTGTCCCATTGGTGGCAATCATGCATATTTTTTTCTCTATCTGCAAAACACAATATTAATACGTTTATATCACTCAGATAAAACATACAAGTGTACTAGTCAGAAGTAGATGTTAACTAGAAAACACCGAGATCTCTTAAGCAAAGTGAAGGATAACTGTTTCAAAAGATCAGGAGACTAGGGACTTGAGCAACATCACAAAACCAAAAAGACAAAAAAAGCCTCTCTTTTAACAGGGCATTTGTGTACTAATATATAGGAGGAAATTGCTGAAACATAAAATATAACCCGTGCACCAGTAGCTACTCTTTACTTCCAGTATCTAGTGAGTTCACAGGTTTTATCCTCCTTACACTATTTGACTCAATCATTTCTTTTTTCCTTTGGGTTCAGTTTGCCTATTTTATTATTTTTCTTAAGCTTTTGCCTCAAGTCTAGTGTCACTACATGAAGTCAGAGAGCAGCAATTTTCAAACTCAACAGTAATCCTTTCTCTCTTGAGGATTCAAAATTTTTACTAATGGAAGTAAAATCATTTCTGAGGGAATATTTTGAACTGTTTAACAAGACTAAAGAATGAGCTGATATTCATTAACTTCCAGATTTTTCATTTCAAAGTAAAGAATATAAATTACTTAAAGAAGATGGATGTGAGAGAAGTGCTACACAAGAAGGTACTTAAACTCAGAAAATTATTTCTAAATGACTATGCAAAGTATTTTTTTTTTTAAAAAAAAAAGGAGACACCTGTCTTACAGCACGCCCAAAAAGAATATACTGGGTAATATACATTAAACAAAATATTATTTATTTGCCTTGATATAGGTCAGATGAGTCAAATACACATATTATGAAGCATATGTAATGTAATAGTCTGCAAAAAAAAAAGACAGTCTAATACCTCTTTGACCATCAAGGAATGCAAATGCCCAGATAAATGCATAAAAGACAAAAGGTCTTTGTGTTTTTATTCTATAGCCTAGAGAATTTGGTGAAGATACAAGATGTATATCAAAGTGGATTATTATTTACATGGAACAAGAGAAGAACAGAGAAAGGGAAAACAAGAATTTATATGAAATGTTTTTTAGAAGTCACAAATTTCTTTAAATAAAAGTTTGGATGACAAGTGACTGTAATGTTTTGTTTCAGCAATAACGGTCAATGCATTTAAGACAGCTAGATGCATTTTTGATGGTGTTTATGATCATACCAGTTTGTTTAAATGGCGCTTATTCATGAGATTTGTTCATTTGTTCATGAAAAAAAATGCCATTTTATGGGGATCTGGTGATACAAAGGACTCAAAAGCCTGCACTCACTTTCTGCAGAATGATGGAAGTGCTCTGCCCCTATATAAAAGCTTTTGCTCTGTCATACAATAAAATTGCCTGATTCTTCTGATTGATTTTTGATTCAAAATACAGAGTTTTTGTAAAAGGATATCACAGACTCACACATGTCAAAAAGGCTATTTTGAAGAAGCTGGGTAGGAAATGCATTAAAAGTGAATGAGATGCAGAGCTCTATGTGGATAAGAAAAAAAAGATAACGATCTTTTGAGACTTTTACCTTTCTATCTAGCAGATCTGAATCCAGCATAATTCAATGTAGCACTAAAAATGAATGGTTGTTTACCAGGCTACATAATACAAGTCTACGTATCCCATCAATATTTTGTGATATTTTTATGACCTAATCAGGTAATATCAGATTAGATATTAGGAAAAATTTTTTTACAGTGAGGCTGGTGGAATACTGGAACAGGTTGCCCAGAGAGGTGGTGGATGCCCGATCCCTAGAAACATTCAAGGCCAGGTTGGGTGAGGCTCTAAGCAACCTGATGTAGTCGCAAATGTCCCTGCTCCTTGCAGGGGGGTTGGACTAGATGATCTTTGAAGGTCCCTTACAACCCTAAAGATTCTATGATTCTAATCCACTAATTTAATTGGCAGAGCTGTTGTTGGTTACCTCAACAATGTTATGTCCATTTCATACCATGTTTGCCTGGAGCGGTTCAGCAGTTCTCAGTTCTCATTTCCAGTTCCAATGATGATATTTGGACATCAACTACAATATCAGAAGTCTATGAAAAATTTATCAGTAATTCATCAAATTGCAGACTATATTGAGGTAATTTTTACCAGCAGCACATAGAAAGCAATACAGTTTGTCTCTCTGGACATTTTTTTATTTATTCACAGGAATATTAATTAAATTATTTAGAAAATTGAAACAAAAATTCTCTAGATCATTTTGACACCTCATGAGCAGCAACACAAGATGGGATGCTTGTGAGATTGTCTCTGTATGTTTGCACAATAAGAAAAATATTGAATATGCTTTCTAAACTACTTCAGTAGCAAGTATCAGTGAAGTCTTTCTTGA
Source organism: Tetrax tetrax (assembly GCA_009806455.1). Lineage (NCBI taxonomy): Eukaryota > Metazoa > Chordata > Aves > Otidiformes > Otididae > Tetrax > Tetrax tetrax. The sequence continues at coordinate 431,928 of WHYT01017433.1, forward strand.
GACATCATTGCATGAATGCTGGTTACCAAATTAAATAGAAAACAGGTCAGTACTTGAATTTCTTACACTTCTGGTGTCAGACCAGTATGTACCTTTTCATACTTCACCTTACCTATATACTTAGATCTCAAAAGACCAAAAGATGGATTATTCCTTTAAGGTCATAAAAATACGTCCACTCTTGACTTTTCACATACTTGAGAATATCCATTTATCTTGTTGCTCCTCTTCCTGTGACAACTAAGTTGCCAAGCTGTAACCAGTTCATAGGATTCCTATGCACAAAGTTCACCCAACATATGATATTTAAAAGCACAACAGTATTTATTGCTCTATTATAGCCTTGTATAAGCAGTTACCAGCATAAGCAGTCACAGTTCCTAGCATAAGCAGTTACCAGGGTATTGTTCTCCCTTTATGAGAGTCTTGCCAACCTGACTAAGCCGGAGACATCGCTGAGCAGGAGGATGATGATCAGCAGGGTCAGAGCAGAGAAGGGAGGTAGACACAGCACCCTGAGAGTGTCCCCTGTTGTTTGTAGAGTGAGCTCTGTGTCCTTTCTCTCCCCTCTGTTCTGAGCCGCCTCTGTTTATACCCTCAGCAGATTCAGTGGAAGAGTACTGACCAGGTGTTGGTGCAGGCGTAGCCAGCGCGTGCAACAAGGCCTGCCAAGTACGTGCCCTGCTGGCTAACAGCTATTGAGCAGAAACTACTGCTCAATAACAACCCTCTGAGCTCCCCTCTCTGAGACAACAACCCTCCCAGCTCCCCTCTCCAAGGTCGCGTTCTCACAGCTGTGTGCAGCTTGTAATTTTCCACAGTGGCCCTACACGGACCATCACTGAAATCCCTCACACACAAGCTCAACAAGTCTGACGAATTTTCTGAGTTGATGTTGGTCTTTTATACTTCTCAAGTTCGTTCCAAGTTGACTGAGAGAATGCAGAAAAAATTAGAACTTAGTTTCTCTTGGTTTACCTTTTCTAGTCTTGAGTTGTTTTATGGGCACTGAAAATTTAGAGAGGTGCAGAGCCACAAGAAGCATCAGCTCACCTAAAAGTCAACCAGAATATGCATTCAGGGGCTTAAAGCCTCCTGAAAACACAATCTCAACTTTTGCAATGCATTTAGAAAAGTAAGTACAAAATGTTAAACTACTGTTTTGACAGCTTCTCTGCCCACTGTTGTGCACTCAGAAAACAATGTTCAACTACTAAAGTTTAAAATTTCTTGAAAATTCTAAAAAAATCATCACATCATTCCACAACATAGAACAAAAAAAATTGTTCAGACATTTATTTTCTTATGTTTTTAACATGCAACAACTTTTTTTTTTTTCTCCCGTGAAATCTATTCTCATAATAATAAAAGCAAAAGCAGTGTTCTTCAGTAAAAAATGAATACTGCCTTTTAAATATTGCAAATCAATAGACTATGGCAATCCCAAGCACAAATACAGGCTGGACGGAGAATGGATTGAGAGTAGCCCTGAGGAGAAGGACTTGGGAGTGACAGTGGACAAGAAGCTCAACATGAGCAGGCAATGCGCCCTTGCAGCCCAGAAGGCCAACCGCATCCTGGGCTGCATCAAGAGGAGCGTGGCCAGCAGGTAGAGGGAGGTGATTCTCCCACTCTACTTTGCCCTGGTGAGACCCCAGTCTGGAGTACTACATCCAGCTTTGGAGCCCCAGCATAAGAAGGACATGGACCTGTTGGAGCAGGTCCAGAGGAGGGCCACGAAGATGATCAGAGGGCTGGAGCACCTCTCCTATGAGGACAGGCTGAGAGAATTGGGGCTGTTCAGCCTGGAGAAGAGGAGGCTCCAGGGAGACATTATAGCGGTCTTCCAGTACATAAAGGGGGCTGATAAGAAAGAGAGAGGGAAATTCTTTATCAGGGCCTGTTGTAATGGGACTAGGGATAATGGTTTTAAAATAGATGGAGGTAGATTCAGACTGGACATCACGAAAACAATTTTTTTACAATGACAGTGGTGGAACACTGGAACAGGTTGCCTGAGAGGTGGTGGATGCCCCATCCCTGGAAATGTTCAAGGCCAGGTTGGATGGGGCTCTGAGCAACCTGATCCAGCTGGAGATGTCCCTGATCTTTGCAGGGGGGTTGGACTAGATGACCTTTAAAAGTCCCTTCCAACACAAACCTTTCTATAATTCTGTGATTCTATGATTTGCTAGACAGCTGAGCTCATCCTACTCCTCTGTAACCTTTTATGAACCTGTATAAACTCCTCTGAATATATAAACTGAGTATTCTGCTGTACATTGATTCTACAAGATAAGTTTTTACTTTTTGAGGGAAAGATTTTTTATATATTTACTTGGACTAATTCATTACTTAAACTGGCTTAATACAGTTAGGCTTCTTCTGACTATATATTTAGCGAGAACATATTGCCACAGCATGAGCCCTGAGAGAAATGTATTTATAGAATAAAAGCCTCCTCTAACCCATTTGCTATACAAAATACATCCACTCACATACAAAAACCTTGAAATGCAGAGATGTGTGAACACTATATATTTTAAAAGGTTTTTCCATTGTAGTAGCTCTAATTGCCTATGAACTTAAACTTTATTATTCCAATATTACTTCCATGCTATGATCTGGACAGTTCAAAAAGCTTGTAGAGTTTTGGTGTTAGATTTATTTATTATTTATGTAACTTCTGATAATCAACACAAATTTGCATTATAAATAAATGGCATCTTACACCTTTAATTAGGAAAATCAGAAATTCAGAGTAATGTGTGCTTCCCAGTCCACCAGCTGAAATCATCAACAGCCATGCTCTAGTTTCCAGAAGAAAAAAATGCTTTAGCTGTTGCTAAGTTACACTGAATACCCATTGAATTACACATGAAACCTATGTTAATTCCAAATACAGTCATTATGAGTGGCAGTATTACAAAGAATACTGAATAGATTTGAAATAATAGAAAACCAAATTAAAGAACTGCCATCACCTTTTGCTGCATTTTCCTCAGCCTTTCTGGACTTATTTTTAAAGATACCTTAGCTGTCAGGTGAAAAAAAATATATATTAACTAGTCTCATTGGTTCTTTCACAGTACAAACCAGTTCTCTGCCTCTGTGGTATAGGGCACAACTAAAATTTCAAAGTACAAATCAGAGAAAGGAAACAAGAAAGAACAGCTGGGCTATGCTGCTATATACACTAAATTCAACCACCACAAACCAGCTATGCTTTTCTGTGCTTTAAAAACATGTTCTAACTTGTCACTGTTTCTTCTGCCACTGCTGAAATTAGGCCTTGGACTGAGCTCAAGCAACTTTTAAAGTAGGGCACCTCTTACCAAGCAGGTGACGGTAATTACTCTTCACTGCCATAGTCCTGACACTCCTGTCCACGACTCTGTGATTTGGAGCAGCACTGACACTTCCGCAGCAGGCCAGAGCTGCACTCACTGCCAGTACTTTCCTGTGTAGAAGAAATACTGTATTTCAAGAATGCAAGGAAAAGAAATCTAAACTATGTTCACAACAAAGCTTTATAAATTTGTCATTATAAATTTGTCATCTGCCGTAGTTGCTCCAGCAGTAGAGGCTGAACTTGATGACCAAGCAGATCACATCCAGGCCTTTGCCTTATGCATTGGTGGCCTGCCTAGTTATACCTGCTTGGATTGCCCACAAGGCCAAAGAAATGACAGAGGACACTCATAAATTCCCAACTGTACATTCTTAGAGACTTAGCTTAGGACTCTTCCACTCGGGGCCAGAAGTGGATGGACTTCTTGTGCTTCTCATAAAGGAATGATGGAGGTTTTTATCCAGCTGTGTATAAGGCATGTTCTTTGTAAGTACAAGAGCTTTGGAGATGACATCACTAATGCTCTAGTTAATAACTGCTTCAGTGCATGTCATATTCTGTCTTCAGCTAAAATTCTGTGGTAGCTGAAATTAATATTGCTGTTTGCCCTCATAGGTGACCCACCAGCATCTGTGATAGTTCTTGTGCTGCTGGCAGCAAAGCTGTAGTCTTTATGGGGTCCGGCCTCTGTTTGCATGATATTTCAGACCACAGATTCTATTTCAATGGACTACACATAGCTGCATGAGTAAGAGTGCTGTCCAGAGCTTAACAAGTGCTAGAAAAGACCATTGTCTAATAGGTTCCATAAGATCTGTTGTGTACTACTAGTATAATTACAGCACAAGGTTGCCACCAATCACTCATGCTTTAGAATAGAATACGCTGTTTCAATTGGAAGGGGCCTACAATGATCATCTAGTTCAACTGCCTGACCAATTCAGGGCTGACTGAGTTAAAGCATGTTATTAAGGGCATTGTCGAAATGCCTCTTAAAAACTGACAGGCTTGGGGCATCAACCACGTCTCTAGGAAGCCTGTTCCAGTGTTTGACCACCATCTCAATAATGAAATGTTTTCTAATGTTCAGTCTGAACTTCCCCTGATGCAGTTTCAAACCATTCCCAAGCATCCTATCACTAAATACCAGGGAGAAGAGATCAGCACCTGCATCTCCACTTCCCTTCCTCAGGAAGCTGCAGAGAGCAATGAGGTCACCCCTCCTTTTCTCCAGCTTCCTTTTCTCCAAACTAGACAAACTCAAAGTCCTTAGCTGCTCTTCACAGGACATTCCTTCCAGGCCTTTGCTGGAAGCAGCCACTGTTCTGAAAAGTGTGAGTCTGATGTGTATGTCTCATTCTATCTGTCACCCAGCTCCATTGTACTGTGTCATGATTTACAGCTCTTGGTTCTGCAAAGAAAATCACTGATTAGACTCCTCTCACTCACAGCAGTGAAGATAGTCTCTGATTGTGCTTAAGAAGTTCAGCAAACAGAGGTTAAGGCTTAACTATTTGAATATAATATTCAACTAGGCCATCGATAGCACAGTTGGTAGCACAGACTGCAGATGGCAGATGTGCAAATTCAGTCACTCACAAATTTTTCTAAATGTACTCAAAAGCATGGAGCACTCCATGATCCAAAATGCAAATAACATGTCTGTGGAAATTGTCATAATTTGACTCACTGCAGTGCTGACAAACATACTACTTTGTTCAGATATTTAAAAGCACGACTGTAACAAGCTATCAGCAAATAGCAGTTTACTCCGTGCTCTAGTAGAGCAGCTGCCAGTTCTTGTCAGATCTCTCTGAAGTGTAGCACTGACTGCCATGGATTCCTCGCAATCTTGCCTCAGCTAATTTGCAGAAATGCAACATTTCCACTTGCATGCCTACATTTATTTCATAAAATATGTCTCTTGACCACTTTTAGATTGTACCATACATAAAATCATGGAATCATAGAATGGTTAGAGTCGGAAGGGACCTTTAAAGGTCATCTGGTCCAATCCCGCTGCAAGGAGCAGGGACATCCCCCACTAGATCAGGTTGCTCAGAGCCCCGTCCAACCTGGCCTTGAACATTTCCAGGGATGGGGCATCCACCACCTCTCTGGGCAACCTATTTTGGCATTCTACCACCCTGATTGTAAAAAAATTTTTCCTAATATCTAATCTAAATCTACCTCCTTCTATTTTAAAACCATTTACAAATATTTTTCAGATTCATTCCACTGAAAATGTTGTTACAAGTCAGACACAGTCATACTCTCTAGGCAACCCTGCTTTTTCCATTCCGAGAATCTCTGAGACCTTGCCTTGGGGCAAGCTATTCTGACCTTATTTCTGCCTTTGAAAGGCAGAGCTTTGTTGCTCTGATACTGATAAACACCGTAGCATTTTACACACATTTGGTCTACATCTTTTGTACTATCTCCTTCTACAAAAGTCTGCTGGTGAAGATCTGCAATCAAGGTTTGTCTTTTGCTCCAGTTATTCAGTTTGGAGTTACACTTCTGGGGTTTTAAGATGAAAAACTGAGGGCTTTGTGTTCTAAATGCTGAGGTTTTGTTATAAAAAAAAAAAAAAACTGTAACCTTCTCTGTCATTTGTGTGCGGCTGGATCTAAACAAATGCTAACTCCTGGTAGCTTATGATGCTTACTAGTAGTAGCAAAATGTGTCTTATTCTGTGCTGCTGCACTGACCTCTCTTGAACTCTTCCTGCGATTATGCATCTCTTACAGATGTGTAGGAAGTGTCTATCAGTACTTTTGTTATTATCATATTCTGTTGTCACTGAATTTCAGATTGGGATTTTTGTTTCAGAAGCAATAGTGTCCTTCAGACTCAGTGCAGATCATTATACTGAAACAAGTGATTTCTTGCTTTCCCTTCACTCTTTCAGTACCTGTCTTTCCATTTCTCAGAGATGCTGTTCAAACTTCATTAGCCTCACTGTGGATTTTAACTGGTCATCATCTGAAGTAAGACTTCTAGCTCTTTTAGATGCTGTGAGGACTATTAAATGCTTTGTTGTTTTCACTATTTTGGATCAGATCTGATGTTTCCTTTTTCTAAGGAGTGATCAAAGTAATTCATATGTGCTACTCTGATTTGCATTTTGTTGTGATTCAGTTTTAGGTGACATTTCCTGCATTTGTAAACACTGTCATTAAGTATTTGTTGTGCACTTTTCTTGTGCTGCAATGTACTAAAATGTCATAAAAGTTACTTTGCTTCCATCAGACCTTCTAGCGTGTCATTCTTCTGGAATATCGTTTGTGCAGTTGAGTACTGTATGCTGAATACTCTTTTGAAGTGCCATCTTTAGAGTGGTGAAAGTGGTTTACCTTGCTGTTTTCTTCTTCCTGACTTATCTTTTCATTTTGGGTCTGATTAACTTGTTCATTTGGGAATGATGTTGGAATGTAACAAAGGAGGGTTGTCAAGTTTTCTTCTTATTATTTTGTTTTAAAGGTCTGCCCTATCTGATACTTTCTTATCTTCTGCAGTTATCAGGCTTACCTGCTCAGATGTTCTTCCATTTTCGTAGTCATAAATATCAATTTAGTGCCAGAATTCCTTGTCCTCTTTGACCCTAGCTATTTGTGGCAATTCATATATTACAGGCAACACTGACACCAGAGGTGTAGAAAGTTTGACTTATCATTGTTCTGGTAGATATTCCATACAACACAGTGCCTTGTCAAAGCATTACTTTGTTTATTTTCATTTACTTGTGTTTATGGATACCCTGTATAGACTCCATGAACAGATCTGGTTTTAGTTAGCTGATTTCCTTCCAGGGTTTTTTTTTTTTGCTAGGTACCTATTATATAGATATCTAGTTATTGACATTTTCCTTGAATATACTATTAATCCTCAATGTGGACTGAATATTCAATAAATGTGCCAAATCATATGAACATAAATGCTAGCAGTAGTGTATTGTGATCTACTTTTTTTCTTAATTCAATTTCAGGGATGCAATTACTTTGATGTTTTGAAAATTGAGTTTTTCCTTTAGACCCATTTTGAGATAGTAACATATAATGTCTTCTTTCTGTTTCTTAATCCGCCTTGCAGCCAAGAAGGACATAACATGATTGCTGTTGAGTTTCTGCTCTACAATGTGTCCTCCAGCTACATCCCACTGCAAGCCTTGTACTACTCTGCTGATGCGTGCAACACATTCATGCCAGGAATGTGCTATGACATATCATGACCATCTTCCCTAGTTTTGCACGTGGACACTAAGATGAAACTGATACTCACTACCAGCCTGTCATGTCACTTCCTTTACTGTATTTTTCTTGGGATAATACACATAGCATATTTTACTGAACCTTTCGCTCCCTTCTGTCTTCTGTGTTTGCTTGCTCGTACTACTACACGCATGTCATTAATGGCATTAGCAAGAAATCTAGTTTGTTCTTCAGATGTCTTACATACACTTCTGTTTTGGAAACAAATTTTGTCCACTTTATTTTTTCTTTAACACCTGTGGAGTTAAGTCTGAGACTCATTAAGTTTTATCTCCTTTATTATTTTGTGCTAATCTATGAAATCTATGTAGCCAGATGTCCTCTTTTTAAGTGTCATACTAAGCCTTAGTTCCCTGTACAGTTTTCTTTCTAAAAGCTATATTTCGGCTCCAGTGAGCTTAACTTTAGGCATTCATTTCTGCAGAGATTGCTGTCTATTTGTCCACAAGGAAGTAAGCCTCAAATGCTAACTCAATTTCCTTCTTCCATTTGAATCATTTCTCTTTAGAGGCTTCTGATTTCCTGTTTCGTAAGAGTCATCTTTGGTGGTTTTCCACATTCACTATTGTCATGTTCCGGTTTCGGACGAGAGGAAGGCCCCCTTGCATTCCAGCCAACCTCAGACGAGTCTGGGAGGCTAGGAGCAGCTAGACCAACCTCTCACACACCGGAGAGTGGTTTTGTTCGTATTCTCGGGAATATAATTAAGACTCAAAACGGAGTCAAGTGCCAGGTAACTTTATTAACCCGACAAGAAGTTTGCAAATGGAAGAGAAAGGAGAGAAAGAAAGGAAAGAGGGAAAAGAGTTCCTTGGTAATAGCTACCACCAAGGAGCTGCATCGTCCCAACAGTCCAGTTCGCTCAATGGGTGAACGATCCATCCGGTGTTGGTCTTTTCGATGTTGATTCCATGGATGTGTATTCCGTTGAAAGAGAGAAGAAGCATGGTCCGTTGAGTGAAGTGCAGTCGTGTAGTGAAGAAAAGTGTGAAGAAAGTGTGTGTAGTGAAGAAAGAGTGTAGTGAAGAAAGTGCTGTGTAGTGGAGAAAGAGTGTGTGTAGTGAAGAAAGTGTCGTGTAGTGGAGAAAGAGTGTGTGTAGTGAAGAAAGTGTATCCCGTTAAGAAATGTTTTCCTTTTATGTTGTTTGTTTTCATTGTATTTCAAGAGCTGGTTTTTCCTAGCCGCACCCCTCACCTGGCGGTGATATGCATGCCCATTACCGGGTGATCCATTACTGGGCGATATGCATACCCATTACGGGTTCCGGGTGATATGCATGCCCATTACCGGGTGATACGCACCTCTGGGCGCATGCCGGGGGCTAGGGCTAGATGTCTTGCAACCAGTTCTGCATTCAGGTTCTCAAGACAACAGGAGTTGGCTTGCGAAATAACGGGAAGCCATCTTTCGGGTGGTGGTTTGATGTTTCGACAATGTTGAGACAAATATTCAACACAGTCTCTCACAACTATATGTTTGCTTGTTGGGTTTTTTTTAATTCTTTTTTCTTTCTTTTTTTTTCACCTTTCTCACAAAAGTATTGACTTCCTCAGGACAAGAGAAACTAGGTATTTTTTTTTTTTCTTAAAATTATTCAAACGAAGTTCCTTGTTAACTTCACAGAAGTGCTTAACTTAGAAGATTTTGTGTTAGAAACAATTAGAGAAACAACATTATATTCTGCTATGCAGTTTGGAGTTACCAATATGTCTATATCAGATAGTTTTTTTTTCAAATTAAAACCAGGCTTATGCAAGGCAAAGAACAGAATTTAAGAAATTAGAACATTGAGTGATGAGAAATTATTCAGATTATTCTCAAAATGAGAGAAAGTAAATACGGAGATAAAAGGGGAAAGTACAAGTGAAGGAAAACAATGATCGGGGGGAAAAAGAGAGAAGAAAGAAAAGAAAGAAAATACTAGCATTAAGGAAGAAAACTGTTCGTATATTCTGGTTACTCTCAGTATAACAGAAAAAAAAAGTCCCATAAAGTAGAAGCTGTGTAATTTGGTGTAATTTACAAGCTGAACCAGATTACTTTAAAAGCTTAGATTCTACTGTAGCAATTTCCTGCCATTACATTTCCAATTTCCTTCTAAGAGGTGTCCTTATTCCACTCTAAAGGCCTAACAAAAAAAAAGGGACCAATTTAGTGTTACCTTTAAAGTTTGATGTTTTGTAACCAAATCATTTTACATACATAATAAAGTGGGCTGAGAGTGTTAAGCTTTGCATTTTGTTCATCTCCCAAATTGTCCAGACAAATATTCCCACCACAAGGAAAACTAATTAGACATACTAAGTTGTTTTGCTAAGTCAAATCCAACGAAACTGGGCCTCCTCTGTCCAACTCTGGCAGCCTTTATCCAGTAAGGATTATAACTTCCATTATGACAAATGATTATTTTTGAAGTCTCACAGAAAATAGCTTACACATTGTAGAAAGAGAAAAATTTTACAGCTACAATCTGTTTATGAAATCTGAAAGTACCTAGGGGACTCTTCCATTTTCACCATTACTTTCAGAACAATAGAAATAAGGTTTCAGACAGCTTCAATAACACATGACAGTTCAACATACTTCATATATAATCTAGGGTTATAAAATTAAAAGCTTTTTTTATCATATCAGTCCTTTCAAGAAAATTTCTTTCAGCAGATGAGATCCTTGAAGGGAAGACTGCTTCCTTACGTAGGCCAAATAATCACGTGTTCTCTGTCTTGAATGCCATACCAGATCCTGATCTTTGTTTATTCATTATTCCTCAGATTTTACCATTGTGATTAATTTTTAATCCACCATTGACTGAACAAGACCAATACTTTTTCTACTTCCTAAGTGACAGAAATGTCTAAGTGCTTCAAACTAGTGCATTTACTGAGTCCATTTGCTCTCTAGCATCCTGTAAGAAATACCTTTCTTGTACACCCAGCTGGGCATTTCAGGAACTACTGTATCAATAAATAAACAGTCACATTTCCCACCCCCAACCAGTCCCTCTGGGCTTGAAGAGTTGCATATAACTCCCTATGATAAAAACTGAATTTCAAAATATTGCTATTATAAACCCTGTTTGCTTTTTCTCCTTAGGACAGTGACACATGCAATTTCCCTTTCTTGATTGTAGTCATTGTGCTGGGGTGAGAGCCAGAGCACAAGCAAGAGGCTGCCCAATAAAATATCATCCTTCCTCTATCATTCTCACTGTCAAGAATATCTGGGATGAGTGCCTTGTCTTCGTCTTGCAGAATAAATAACAACGGGATTCTTTTTTTTTTAAGGGCATATTTTCAATTACTTTTCCCAGGTGTTATTAGAGATTTTCAGCTCTTCTCAGCAAGGCAGAGCCAGAAGAAAGAGAAATCCCCTTGAATTATGAACATGAAACTGTAAGTTATTGAGCAAACAAACACAAGGCATTACAACTTTATTGCATGCTAGTCAGCCAGAGAATAAAGCTTTGAGAGGGATGATTTGTGGAAATGCCAAGTAGTAACACTCTCTAAATTCATGGCCTTATCCAAATTTTAGCCCTGGCAGCCACTTCTGTGAATGTTTCAAACCCCAGCTCAGATTCATCAAGTTTTAAATCAGTGTATCAGTGGGAACAAATCAGCATCCCTTCTTCTATCACTAGTCCGCAGGCTCCTTGCTTAATTATCCTAATTGTTGCACAGGATTAAACTATTTTTGTGTCAAGATCAAGGTTTAATAACTGCAATTTGACCATTCTTTGAATACCATCAAATGAGATATCTTTTTTTTTCCAAGGCCAATTGACACTCTTACTACCCTACAGTATCACGTCAAATTACTCACAGAGCAGACAGCTCTACATGAATCCAGCTAGGATTAAAACGTATAAAACAATGTCTAACTGTTTCTGGTATTACTTTCCAATTTATCAGGTGCAGCATAAAAATGCAGCCATACTGTTGTGGCCAAACTGTGACTCCACCGCCTTGTTCCATGTTTTCTTGGACATCTGTGTTAAACATGACCCTCCTGCTGGTTGTCATAAAGGACCTGGGGATGACAGATGTCTTTTTTTTCTGAAGTGCATTTCCATTCTCTTTTGGTTTTTGTGCCCCTGGCATCAGTCTAGTGCATGAGGAACAGTAAACTGAAAAACAAACATGGGCAAGAAGAAGAACACAAGAAAAATGAGAGAATGAAAATATGGAAGAATCTAGCGGGGGAAAAAATGGGAAGACAAAAGTACAATTGAAATTAAATAATTCATTTAAATAGCATAAATTAAAATAGAGAAAAGGCAAAATTTGAGGCCTGTGAAGACTATTTTCTGAGGAAACAGTAAATAAATTTGGCTAGCCCTGAGTGAATTTCCCAGTGTGGTGAGGTGTCTTCATTGGATTCTGCAAGAATTGCAGACACATAGTAATATCACAAGGATGCTATCACAGCCAAAAGCTCTTCTTTATTTATACTTCATGTGTCATGTCCTCATTGAGAATAACAAATAGTTTTTTTCTAACAATAATTATTTTATAATAGTAGGCATTTTTTTTTCTATTGGCACTGGGATGCAGAGATTCTTTTTATGTGTGCCCACATGCCACATCCTTTACTAAGTATGTATTAATTTTCAATAAAATTAATGAAAATCTCATGTCTTGAAAGAAGAATATGGAAGTACTGTAAAAGATAAAGATACATGTTTTCACATATGTGTTTACAGATATCAGTACCCAAGGATGGCATAGGTAACCGTTTTCCTATTCCTTTTTGCAAATGTTCCCTTCTCTTCCTAGTCTTCTTCCAACTTCTGGTCATTCTACCTCTTTAAAATACTTCTTTTAGGTACCTTTAGGTACCTCTTTGGATAATATTGCAAACACTTCTGAGTGATTTTTTTTTTTTTTTTTTTTTTTTCCCACCAAACAGATACTATTTCAAAGTCATGGTGGAGTATCAACATGGGCACACTTCATCCTGTCTCCTTACAGCCTAGAATGTTGTATTCCAGAACTTTTCAGTTCTATAGCCTCATAATTGCTTAACTTGTTAGTTCTTACCTTATAATTAGGTTTCACTTATCAGGAATTACTCTTTTTGAAGACGTAAGTAGTGAGGACTTCATAACTCAGTAGAATCAGAAAAGAGATTGGATGGAGAAAGATTTTTAGCCTATGTTGTGAACAGTTCTCCATGTATGTAAACACTATTCTCCAGGAAAAAATAAAGAAAAAATAAATTAAGTGCAAGCATGGAGACACGGGGAATTGTGACCAGCTAATGAGATAGCTGGTCTGCACAAGTATGGGCTGAAACTACACTAACATTTCCCTGAGGATATTAGAATACACATTTATTAGGGAGGGTTAGCTGCCTGTTCTGTCTGCAATGAGCAATTTATGCATCCGCAGCTGATAGAGAAGTATGAAAAACTCCATACATTTGTACAGGTAAGATAAAATTCCATCATCTCAGTGGAACAACTTTTACGCTTTCAGTGTGATAAGCAATAGAGTTTCTTGGCCCATTAAGAAAAGAACAAGTATTACGTCAGTCTGTTTCTCAATTAGAATCTTACTCAGAGAAAAACCTTTCAGCAAAAGGTACTACAAAGAAAAAAAAAAAAGCCTAAATACATACGGTGTTTCATTCTTTTCTAATAAATCAGTATCTCAGTGAGCAACATCACTAAACTTTTGATTGGCATTAGGCACAACATTGCAGACATAAGACTATGAATTGAATGCAGAAGGCTGTGTATTGAATGCAGATTTTTATTTGAGTTGCATTCAAGTAAACTGATGACATATTTCTATTTTGTGATTTATCAAAAGTTATGCACAAAATCGTTTACTCCATTAATTCAATATTTATCACAATAAGGTAATTATGAACTTATTAGTCATCATTTATTCAGGAAAACAGATATACACAGAATTATATTTTCTTTGATAGAGACTTTACTCAGATATTTATTTTTATTATTATTAATATTCTTCTCTGAAAGTAAATTGTGCTCTGCTCTGTAATTTAATACTGAGTCTGTGATAATCCCATTGAGAGTATCTGCATTTTGGCCTGAGATAGATATTACAGGAAAAGCAATGAACCACTTCCTGCAGCAATTCCTTTTTATACACAACTCATCAATTTTTTAAGAAAAGTATTGACCTTAAGTTTGAGTTATCATCATCATTTACCTGGTGCTTTTTGTTCTGAAACTGTTTTAAACAGCTAACAAGTTATATATGAATGCTAACAACTTATCTGTGGTAGAATATGTTTAACTTGCTCAGTATGACCTTCAGTGGAACTACCAAAAAAAAAAAAAAAAAAAAAAAAAAAATAAAAAAGAAATTCAGAAGTTATATTTACCAGTGTTACTTCATAAAATTAACTTTATTCAGACAAGAATATCTAATTCTGAATCAGATCCTGGTCATAGCCAAATAGTATTAGTATAATTATTCTCTTCATCATGAAAGAAAATTTTCTTGACTAAGGTAATCTTATTGGGAAAATCCGTTTAACATCTAAACAGAATACCATGAAGTCTTTGACTGAATCTTGGCTATTTAAAAAAAACAAAAAGGAGGAGAAAAATGTATAATTTCTAGTGAAGGATACAAAAAAAAACTCAATGCAAGGCAATTTTCTAGAAAGGCTGTTTTAAAAACAGTTGTGCTTCATTGTTCATCGTTATAATTTGGTGAGGTCGTGATTTCTGAGACTATCACAAATAATACATTATAGCATAAATGTATTCTTGACTATATGGGTTTGCTTCCTGACCACCTGTGAGAGAGGAGCTGTGTGAATTAGTGAGCAACGGGAGTTGCCTAATATTGTCCAGGAAGCCTGAGGCAGATGTGGGATGTGGGGTGTGTTTATTCAGCTAATTGTGTTACATATGAAGCACTTATTCTGCAGGTTTTCTTCAGGAAACAAAAAGAACCTTTTCAGCCTATGTTGTATCTCCTGTGCATGTTCAGTGTTTAGGTCTAAAACCATGAAATAAAGACCAGTGCAAACAGATACCTTGACAATAATAGATTATTTGAGGGCCCGGAAGAAATCATTTGCTTGCACTTTGCAGAGGCTGGTGATGCTTCTCTCCTGAAATCAACCTGTATTCTGTAAATAAATTGTTAATAAACACACTTGCTTATTGGCATCAGCCAGAGAAACAGATAAAATCCCCAGCCAATTACTCCCCTGTTCTAGGAATCAGGTAGTTGGCTGATTTGCAATCAGATACACAGGCTGTCTATCCTTCGGGGGTTCTCTGTGGGAATGCTTTCTGAACTGCATACATAAGAAAAAGGGGAAAAAATAAAAGCACCTCAGCCAGCTGCAAGGATCTACCTCACAGAGTGTCAAAGGGAAAGGCTCAGGGTGCCAAACTTTCGTGCTTACTTTCCTGAGAGACACAGAATTTGCTGCTGCTAAACCAGGTCTGTCAAAACAGGACAGCTCATGAAAGTGGAATGAGGGAAAAAACAAATCTCTGGTGGTTCTCCCCAAGAAACTGAAGTAAAGTGATTTCACCATTTATATTGACAGCAGTTTACACGACAGTTTGTAGATGGCATTTCCTGATAAACCATTTCTATGCAATGTTAGCACATTAGTAGGAGAAACCTTTGATTATTCCTGCAATGGCTTTCCTTATGAAGAGACAAATGTGTGGTGCAGTTGCTTTGCAAAAGCTGGAGTCCAGCTTGCTAGATGTCTTTATAGATAGGTTTGTAAGAAAGCCAGACTTTCTACCTAAAGATTTTTTCTGAGGTCCACAAGTTCCTGTGGAAGTCATGTAAAAAAATACATTTTATTTTGCTACCATACTAAAAGAATGATTCACTATGAATCATTGACTAAATTAGTTTAGTCTCTTTTTCTGTCTGCAGAATGTCTACAAACATATCACAACTTTCTTGCAGATATTTGTTATTCTAAATTATTTGACAGGTCTTTTTGTGTGTGTGTGTGAATGTGTTTACACTGTAGGTTGCAATGTAGATTCTGAAATTATTACTTACCTATGAATTTGTGACTGCTTATCTAAATCAGGCAGCTCTGTTTTGTTTCCCTGGTTGTCAAAGTGCTCACTCTATGTAGGACAAGTCTCTTGGCATGGACACTGCTCCATCAGAAATTAAAGATGCAGCTCTGTGCTTACATGATCAGTCCTCCAGAATAGAAGCAGAAATCTGCCATGAAAGCATGTGGTCAGAAGTTTAATGTGTTGGTTTTTTGGTTTTTGGGTTTTTTTTTTCAATGAAATTTTTCTAAAAGCCAATTACATCTTCATTTACTACAGGTAAGATGATCCGAAACTCTCTTAAATAAAAATCTGAATACTATTATTTTTCCAATATGAGCTTAGAGTCTCTGTAGTTGCAAAACTCTGTAAAGTTACCTGTGCAAAGAATATGGTAGCCAGTGAATTCTGATTGTTGGATATGCATGCTTGGGGGGAAAAAAATAACTGTAAGGAATTTCCACCTAGATGTGAAGTTTCTTCAAAGCATAGTTCAAGCAAATGCTAAAGTGAAGATGATCCTCTTAGATCAATGGGAACAGGTCAAATCTCCAGTGTGTGCTTATTACTTATAGAAATAACACATTTTTCATTAATCTAAGGCTAATATTCATGATTTATCATTTAAAATATGGCTTTAAAAGAGTATTTTGTATATAGTAATCCTGCATCATCTTGCTGGGTAAGTCTGGAGCATTTGGCATAAATAGATACCAAATTGCCCCTTGCAATCTCTGTGGACCTGTTCACAGAGGCTAAGAACCTTGTCCAAAAGCTGGAGAAATTAAAAGTTTAAGACCTGATTCCCATTCCAGTGTTATCGTTTTCATACCGATACGCCACTATTTATTTTAGCAGTTAAAAATCAAATTAGAACTTCACTTATTTTGCCACTGCAAGCTTTAACTTGACACACATGTGCAAAGATGTGTTCTCATTTACCCCAGAGGGGTAAAAGACCTTGTGGGAAGAGGAAGGGAAGAAAAAAAAAAAATCTTTGTCATAGTGAGATATTTATCCATTGTCCTCAGAGAGACTAAGCTAAAATGGCCACCACAAGTTGAGCATTTCTATATTAAAACTGTCAAAAAGTTCATTTATAAGCCAACCTGAAACAAAGGGAAAGTGCTTCTGTTGAAATACTGAGAGGATAACCTGTGGACATGAAAGGAATGGGAGCAATGAGTTGTTTTCTAGCCAGGGATTTAAAATTTTAGTGCACAGTTAGCTTGTGGTGGTTTCCAGATATTATTTGCACCTTCTCTCCAGGAGAAGGAGGACTGGCAGGAAAACAGGCCTAGGAGTATTATCCACAGTGATAATAAGCATAAGTTGCCCCAAGGAGAAAGAAAGGGAAATTAGAAATAAGGCATATGCTAAAGGTGGCATATACTACAGACTGAGAATTAGGCACTGACAGGCAGCAACTCCAAGGGAGCTGTCAGTGGCTCCACTAAGCTTTTCTAGCAGGTGTCATTGTGAGATAGTGGCATCAAATAAGCTGGAGACAGATTGGAGGAAAAACTGCAAATCCTGCATAATGGAAGGGATGCATTCGTATGTGCATGTGTGTTCATGTGTATGTAATATTTTTAATGTCTGTCTGTGCTATCTGACTTAATAACTAAGCTTTCCTTCTTTCAATGTAATGTCTTCTTCCAATTGGGAAATAACTTGAGGCACATTTCCAAGATCTGTGGGGTTTTTTTGATCCAGTCTGGAAGATGCAGAATAAAACCAAAACAATTGTCTGTTCACAAACACTTTCCATGGTAGACAGAAGCATCTCAATGACAGAGTGGACTAGAGGGACATAGTGAGCATTTGGGTGTATAAATGTGAAATTATGCACATGCATTAGCATGTTCTTTCAACCTAGCCTCTATTCATCATCACTACTAAGCCTACACTAAAGGCAAACCAGCGAGGTACCATTTCAGTAGCAACATAGTACCTATGCCTACTGTATACGGGTTCAAGCGACAGGTTTGTTCTATTTTTAAGCTCTATTCCTCATTTTCTAATTTTCTCTCATTGCAATGTAATTTTATTGTGTAGGTTTTATACGTCTCATTCCTCCTTTACCTTGCCCTTTAGACACTATTTCGATTTGTGTTCTGCCTGACTGGATCCACTGTATCAGGCGCCTCCTTGTCAGACAGTCAGTAGAGACTGTAGTTTTATTGCCCATAACAAATAAAAGTTATCTTCCCTCTTTAAAGCCTATCTGTGACTTGGAGAGTCCACAAGTTCAACAGCACACTGTTGATGGAAGGCTATAATACCAATGAGCAGATGAGACAATTAGACTGTAACCATTTGTTTAAAGGATTTAGAGTCTCTTTACAGCCTCTGTGAGCCATTTTTAGTATTTTATTACTTTTATTTGTGATGGAAGGACACGTAAGACAAAAAATAGTGTTTCACAGGGTTTTTTTGGTGGAAGATATGATAGAAAAATCCACACAAACTTATGAACTATGCCTGTGAAGCAGCCCCTTGCTTAGAAAATATTCTCTAAGGAAAGCAGTCCTTTCTTGTCTCTTTTGTTTTCCCAGTAGTAAACAATTTTATAATCCAGTAATCTGCATTGCAATTGTTCCCTTAGAAATTGTACTTAAGCTTTGCTAAGAAGTCACATATATATATGATTAATTAGAAGTTATTTTATTATCTTCATTTTGTGTCAATTCAAGGTAAAAAAAATACGTTCTCAATGCTGGGAAAAAAGGATGGTGTTCAAGAGAGAAGAAAGGATAGTGTGCAAGGGCTGAATACCAAGACCAAAACCACATAGACTTTCCAAAGGGCAGAAAATCAAGCACACAGCTTTTTATTACAAGCAACCAAATATTGACCATAGCTCCTAGCATCTCAAAGATGCTGGAGGACCCCAGTCAAAGGAGACAGATATGCAGGTCAAGGAGAAAGGTATATTGAGTCAGTGCTGCATTGTTTCTACTGGCATGTTTCAGTATCCATGGACAGCAAGTTGTTCAGATAGCCACCTGTTTATTGATATATTATGGAGAATTCACTTTCATTTCATCCCTCCTATAAGAATATTTCCAAATAAAGCAACAACATTCCATGGGATACATGGGGTTCTTTGGCTCAAAGGCTGCTCCAAGAAAATTGTGCGTTTGAGGACTTAGAGATGCTTAGAGACTTAAAGAAGGCAGCTTCACAAGCTACAGTAGCATTTAATGTTATTTTTCCCTTTAATTTATAGGCATCACAAACTCCAGAGTTCAAAGCTTGTTCAAGCCTTTCAGCTTGAAATGTTAAGAGCTTTACAAAGCAAACATGTTTTCATCTTCAAAGAATGACATTTGAAAAAAAGTGTCTTAAAGGCTAATAGTACATTTAGAATTTTGCTTATATTTCTAGGCCAAATAGCATAGCATCTTTTTTTTTTTTTTTTTTTTGTAGCACAGTGACGGAATGCCACTGCTTTAATTAATTTATTTTTTTTGGCTAAGAAGA
Source organism: Tetrax tetrax (assembly GCA_009806455.1). Lineage (NCBI taxonomy): Eukaryota > Metazoa > Chordata > Aves > Otidiformes > Otididae > Tetrax > Tetrax tetrax. Next base: position 451,058 of record WHYT01017433.1, read on the forward strand.
AATGGAGATTTACAGTAAAATATGCAATCATAGAATGATTGAAAATGTAACGTTGAGAAAAAAAAAGAATCTATAATTGCCTATTATCTTACAAGGAAAATTGTCATTTGCTGCTACTTCTAATTACTACAAGTAAACCTATTCAGCTATTTCAAATAGCTGTGTTAGAGCATTGTAGTGCAATATCTCAGTAATTAACATAATGCAAATTAGGAGACAGACAATTAAGATACTGCAAATAGGATGATGGGCCCAAAAATACTTATTTTAGGGTATGGTAGAAAAATTTGCCTAGTTTGCATTAGTCAGTTGTTTGTCAAGAGGTGGATGGCACCATCAAAAGGAAGAAAGTGGATAAAATGTCATCTTATACTATTCATTGCTAAGAGTTTATAGGAAAATAAAACTAGATCTAAAGTAAAGGCAGAAAGTAGCCTATTAACATCATTAACAGAGTTGAAATATCCTTAAAGTTTAGAATGTTTTGATTAATATCCTGTTTCCAGTACAAAAGGGAAGCATCACCTTGTGGCAACTGTGATCCATTTGAAAGAGCTAGTCTCATCTGCTAAAAGGAGAAACTGACTGGAAAAAGAATCAGTTCTCTAAACTGATGAAGTATCTGAGCTAAAATGAAAGGGTGATCTTTAGGGACCCCCACCGCTGTTAGTTCTGTACTAGGTAGATGAGAGCTGAAACTCCAATGCATTTTCAGCATCTCCTTAGGCCTTAGGCAGACATCCCTGCAGACACGTCCAATCCTTTTGGAAATGACCTTGCTCAGCAAACTACATAACCAATTTTTTTCCTCAATTGTCACTCAGAGTGAGCTCCAGTAAGTCTACTGATTTCAGCATAAGCATAAAAAATTATAATCTTTTAGTTGCACCAAAAGACAGCAGCAAGATGCTACATTACAGATTCACTACTAATATATAATTAACCAGAGTCTCTAAAAGCATTGTCATCATTTCACATCTGCTGATGACCTGTTTCTGTTGTTTTTAGATCAAGAGTGAATTAGTGGAAAAGCAAATGAGTGAGTATGGACTTGAGATTCATTCTCAGTAGGTACAATAACTTATGGAGTGACTGGAGAAGATGAACATCAGTGAGTGCTTATTTTCAGTGTTTTCATTAAAAAAAAAAAAAAAAAAAAAAAAAGAAAAAAAATCCAAACATGATGTTGGTAGCAACAGTATTGTACAGTGGTAAATATTCTAACACACACATCATGGATTGAAATGTCAAGGTAAACTTGGGATATGTTTTGCTATGATATTTGTTTTGAAAAGAAATGGAACCGATGTTTGATGACAGGTGAACATTATTTAGATGATCCACACAGAAACAAATAGTTCACAGAAGGAGACTAGAGAAACCTGTCCCTGTGGACATCAGGGATGTCTGATAAGAAGACAGGAGATGGAATCTTTTTTTAAAGCATCTGTCCACAGTGAGATTTATAGTACGCTGGAAAAGAGAGGAGTGATGCCCTATAGACTATTTCTCTGCCTCATGGCAGGGTCAGCTATAGCTATCATATTCCAGAGAGATATTTGGCTAAGCTGTGTAATGGATATTCTGTATTACTCCTAGGCTTTCTATTTCAGTAATTTGTTATCTTTGTCTTTTTTTTTTTTTCCTAATCTACAAATGTAATCTTTCTAATTGTGCTGTAAGACTGTATCTTATTGTCCTATACATAGTAGTCCTGGAGGATAACTTATCCCCTTCATCTTTACATACCTGAATACCTTTTCATAATACCTTCCCAAGTAAATATTCCCATTTCTTTCACTCTTTCCTTACAAGTCATTTTCTAGACTTCTGATCATTATTTTCCTTACTGAAATGCAGCATGCTAAAAAGCTCATACTGCTCTAGCTCAAGTTGCTAAAAACAGAGAAAAAAATATTTCACAAATTTTACAAATGACACTCATGTTTATGCACTCAAGACTGACACTTCCTATTCCACCACTGCATGTCATTGCTAATTCCCATCCAGTCTGTGCTCTTCTGTAATGCACAAGTCCTCCTCTGAAGACCTGCTGCATAAACCACCATTCACCACTGCGTTCTCCTGCAGCTCATTATTTTTACTATTTGGTATTTCCAGAGTAACAACCTTTTAGTTAATTTTTGCAAATTCTTAGGGTCATGTATAAATCTTTCTCCATTCACCCTGCTATCAACAGTAAAACTTGCAAGTACCTTGTCTATTACAAAATTTAATGAAGACAGTGACAAGTTCCACTACATTCAGAGCATGACTGGGACACAACATACTATTGATCATACAATCCTGACAACTAAATGACTTTGAATTCTGTGACTACACAGAACACATAGTGATAACTACATATCCATATTCGGTGAATACAATCTTACAAATGCTTTCGTATTTACAGTACACAAGCTTTATGTAAATCCCATTTCCTTGTTTATAATACTGTCAAAAAAACATGTGTAACCTCTAGAAAGTCAAAGAATGTCACATCTATTGCTCCTTCACTCCAAAAGGTCTCTTAACCTGTGATAAAAAATAAATTATGGTGGTTTGAAGTATTTTGTTGTTTACAAATGTATGTTGTCATTTACTCCTCTCCATGATACACCCTAGCTGTTTACAAATTTATTACCCAGTCAAGATGGGATTCCTTTGCTTTGTTTTGTTTTCCTTTGCTTTGTTTTCACTGAAATTGAGGTCAATATGACTGTTCTGCAAAACCATAGTTCCTTTGTTATCTTCTGACTCTTTTAAAGAAGAGCAGCTTGGGCCAGATTCTGACAGCCTACATTGTACTCCAGTTCCTACTACTGGTGGTCCATGCTGACTGAGTGTATCGCAAGGTCTAGAGCCTTAAAAAGAAACACAACACACAAACATTTGCATATTTACTCATACATTGGTATGTATGAGTATGATCTTGTGTTTTCTTTTTTTTCCAGCCTTTTGGAATGTCTTGATAGAAAAGGAATAAATTCCAATGGTTTTGAATTGTTATTCCTTAAGGATGTGGGTTAATGTTAATGATAGTTTAACATTTATTGTTCTTCCCAAGGAAGAGCCACTAGAAACAAATAGTTTTTCTATTGACTGAAAACCTGGACAAATTTCAGCTTTAAAAGCGGAAGGCTACATTTTTAGTATTGGCTTTTAGATTTCGTGAATGCAATTTTGTACTCTCAAACATATAGACTTGGGACAAAGCATGTATGGTTTTGGTCTAAAAGCTAATATATGAAAGTGCATGTCTTTTTCTAGATAGACGTATCTGGAGTGGGGGAAATAAACAAAAACTCATACCACACAGAATTTAGAGAGTAAAGGTGTTGGTTTTTTTTTAATTCTAATTTAGAACAGGAATTTAAAAAACTCTGGAAAAAAAAATACCTCCATTCCTTTCCTTCCTGTAAGTCCTTTTTTAATCAAATAAATTTTATTTTACTTTTATACGTATGAATAAAAGCAGATGAAAAGTCGTTCTGAAAGAAGAAAAAGATCAGATAGTTTTAATTTTGAAATTCTGAAAAAAAAAGGAAATTTTATGTTCTTGGAATGTATTTCCTTCTTTTTCTTTAAAACTTGTTTGGTTAAATTGACCTTGTTCTTTGAATGATTTTGAGTCATTTAAATTTAATTTTTCCTAAGGAAAACCAGCTTTTTCATAAAAGTTTTAATAATATCTTCTAAATAACCAACATAACAATTTTGCAGTACTGAAAAGACAAGAGTATTTTGGAATATAAAAATGAACTGAAAATCAAATAAAAAATTTGCACTAGAATTTTAATTGCTAAATTGCTAGAACTAAAATCAAACTTCTTTTGCATGATGATATAAGAAGTCAAAGCAGAACTTCCCAACTTCTTGTCTGGGAATTATAACATTACTGTCCACCACATTTGGAGTAAATTTGATAAAGAGGCCATTTAAAAATCATTGTGAATATATCAAAATTATTCTTCTACATTCACAGAGCATGTTAGCAATGAAGAGAAAATCATATGAAAATCAGAGAAACTCCTACTTAGTATAAGAAAGTAATTAAAATTAAAGATCAACTAAATCAGGATATAATCTTATTAAGCAGTTATTGTTTGGGGCTTTTAAGTAACAAGAGAGAATAAGTTAAGAACTCATCGGTATCAGTAACTTAAAGAAAAATGGATTGTGTCAACTGCAGCCACCAAACAATCACAGCTGATTCTCTCCTGACAAAAAAAAAAAAAAAAAAAAAAAAAAAAAAAAAAAAAAAACAAAAAAAAAAAAAAAAAAAAAAAAAAAAAAAAAAAAAGAAGGAAAGAAACGAAAAAGAAAAGAAAAAGAAAAACAAAACATTTCAAACATTTCTGAATTAAAGTCCAGGGTAAACTGGACTTTAGCTGTGCAAAGTGAGATAGAATTTATCTTAACTGACACTGTATTTATATGTTTGGCATTTGAAAAGCAAATGGTGCTGTATTCATTAAGTGGGATTAACTACCTGTCACAATTTTCAACAGCTTGATATTGTTCTGAGAGTCAAGGGGATTAGAAGCGCCTATGACATCAAACTCCAAAATGTATCCTCTTATGTTTCATTTCCATTCGCCATCAGATTAGATCTCTGAGTAGGAAAGGATTTTGAATAAAAGACCTACTGTTTCTTTCTACCTTTAAAAAGCTATTGCAAAAAGGCCTTTCAGTTTTGCAGTAATAAAAAACAATAACCTGACTGCACACCCACGTACTGCAGTTACTCTGTCTACACTATTAAACTGGCAAGCTTTGACAGTGGTCTAAGAAAAACTGTTTATTAAAAGCCATTGTTTACTTTTCTCTCACTTTTATTTTATCAGTATATTGGAATTTCAGAAAATAATATACTTCAGCCACAGCTTGAGATAGATCTATCTGATTTATACCTAAACTGGATTCAAAATTCACGACTGGAGCAGGTCAAGTTATCTCTCTGGAGGATGCTGATGCCATTGAGGATATTTCTTATTTCCTATGGGGTTGTCTTCAAGAGAATTCATATTCAGTCTTAACTTCAGTGCTAACATTTTAGCTTTTTACCAGTTCATGAAAGGCAGGAAAGAATCACTCATAATCAGAATCACTTTGCCTATTTTCCCCATAAGACACAAGCAATTTTTTCTTTTTTTTTTTTTTTTTTTTCTTCTCTTTTGGGTAGAAATACAGCTCTGTGCTTGATAAGAAAACATTTATTAACTGCAAGAAAATACATTTTTTGTTGAAAGGTAAAGATAAACTCCACTAGCTGTAACAGTCTGGAACTTGCCAAATCTCAGTCTGGAGAGGAAGTTCAGAGAAAACAGTTCAATGTAGTCATTTCATTCTGAAGATGAAAGCCTATACACTGCATAAGAAACTACATCTGTGATCTAAGAACTGCCTTGTTTTTAATATTTGGGTCTATTTTATTGGTCTAAAAACAAATGAACAAAAACCCCACAGATTTTCATCCTCAAAATGTGTGATGTAGCAATTCAGCTTGGGATAGTGGTGGTGATCCGCTTCCATAATGAAACATTTAGCTGAAGTCATCCAGGTCTTTTTTCATTCAATAATGCTCTCAAAAAAAAAATTTCTTCAGGAGATTTTCATTACGGCTTTGGATAGACCAAAGTAATGAAACAAAAGACTTCTTCATATCATAGCCTTGAATTATCTTCCTACACTGCAGGAAGTTGAAAGCCAAGTTACACAGAACTCAGTGTATTGTGGCAGGGAGGTTATGTAAATATTTCCTTAATAGCTATGTGTCATGCAGTTTTTGTAAACATTTGTTTGGATTTCAATGTGACTTGGCCTGTACCCTCTCAGCTGTAACAACTTGTTTTGAGAAAATATTTATGTGAACATTGCAAACCAAAAGCCTGTTGTGCTGCTCAACTTCACACTTTTTTATTTGGCCAGCCCCGTGAATAAGAAATATGGTGTTGCCCAGACCAAGGCTTTTCTTGAATTTCTTTGAATATTTCTGAAAAAAAAAAGGCTCTGATGGGAATGTTAGTGACACAAAGGTAGGTAGACTTTTAAAAATAAACATGAGGAAAAATGTGAAAACTCAGACAATTTGTTTTATATGACATTAACCCTAACTGTCATTATGCAAAGTAGGATTACAAATACTTTTACTTAAATTACTTAGCTTATAAATTGTAATAGGCTAGAACTCTCTTTTGCCTAGTGTTTATAAATCACCTAGCACAATACAGTGTCAGTCAACCCTCAAATACCACAAATGAGTATTACATAGCAGTGTAAACATTCAAAACACTACTGATTCTTTTTGCTTTTACACAGTAAATTCAAAACATATGGAATCTGGTTTCTTGAGACACTACTTTCTGGCAGTTCTGTGTATCTGGGTGTTAACAAAGGCAGTTGTTTGAGATAACTCTTCAGGGCACCAACAAGACTGAACTGATTTGAGGTAGCCAAGATGCATCAATTACCAAAGAAGTCTTGCTATTTCTTTCATGATTTGTAAGAAACTGCTGCATGGGGGGAATTATAAGTCTATTTTCCGCAGGTGGAGTCAGTCAGCTGGATGGCCATGTATATAAGTAAGTTATTCATATGTTCAGAATAATAGAATCTGTACAATTTAACTTACTTCACTTTGCAAATTATCTAGGTATAGGTTATGAATTTTACAAATATGTTTTTTCTCTTTACAATTCTTCAGTAAATAGCTTATGTCAATAAATTTTAACTCATAATTCATTCATGAGCTGATAATTGAGAATATTCATTATATATATATAAATATAAATGTCCTCTAAATTACATGGCATTATTTATATTCCCTGAATAGGTGACTTATAAATAAAATGAATTATATTTTCCTTTATCAGATTAACTGTGAACTTTCTTAGTTGTTCAAATCTATCATCCAAATAACAACCTGCGAATTGCACTGCTGAACCTCACAATTCTAGTAAAATTGATGGTGCCTTTGTTGTTGATTTTTTATTTTAAAATGTTGAAAATAAGCATTTATGTGTTGGAATACAGGTAAATTACTGAATGGGAGAAATTACAAACAAAACAGTGTGAGGTATTACGAGTTCTATTTTTATAGAACCAGTAATGTGGTTCTTGTACTAAGGTATGTGAAAACATTATAGGGGAGAAATACAGGGTAATTTGAATCAAGCTTAAAATTTTCAGGGCCATTGTTATATTCATAAGAGCAGGCATATTTTTTCCTCTTTGTTTACTTTGAGATAGAAGACACTTCTTTTTTAAAGTGTGAAACATTTTACAAAGAGAAGTGAAGAGAAGGGGGGTAAAAATTATTGGGGAGGGAGTTAAAAATCACATAGTGACAAAACATCCAAATTACACTTTTCTTTTCAGTGCTGCCTAACCCGTGAGCAGTAACAAGCAGTGCACACAACAGCAGGGTGCAATCCAAAAGCCACTGGTCCTGGGAATAGCAATGTCCCTGAAACAATGAGAGGAGGTGGCACAGCTGTAACATTTCCCTCAGACTTGTCTTTTACAGAGGTATTTAGAGCAGTAGTGGCATCTGGGCCCTCCAGCTCAACTGCACAACACAGTAGGGGTTGGATAAAAAAAAAGAAATGGGAAGCAATATACTTGGTTGGAGTCCCACATCTGCCTGACACTTAAATACCATGGAAAGTGCCAAGAGTCTATTTTTTTGGGGAATTTTTAAAATAATAAAAACAACAAAACCTCTCATCATGAATGAAAAAATAAAGTTTTCATTTATTTTTTTTTTCTAAGAAAAATAGACAATAAAACAACAGGGAAAGAAATGCAACCAATGTGTTGCAAGGATGCGCGTTATTGAAATCACCTTGGCTGCAAGGGAAGGTAGCAGCATGAGCAGGCTGCTCTTCAACGGCAAGCAAGCTGGGAATCAGGAAGGTCATCAGGGCAGTGCCCTCAATGACAAGGAGTCCAGTCCTATGGTACCTAAATAAGACAATTAAAGGAGGTTTGGTGACAATAACCGGTAACCTACAACATGTGACACTAAAGACCAGAGCTTAAACATGGTGCCCAAGACAAAGAGCCAAGGATGCATGGGAAGAGGTCCCAGATGAGCTCCTCACAGCTTTTTTTCCAGAACACAGCTCTTGTCACAGAGGTCTGATCCAAGGTTACACAGATAGATGCACCACATCTTAGCTCACTGTTGACAGTGAATGGTTAGAGGCAGGTCAGGGCATTTAGATCCTGCTGGCAAGCTCAGGACTCTGACAAGCACAACCATCCAGGCTTTTCCTTAGATTTCATTGCATATTTTATTTTTTTTTTTTTTCAAATTAGGCTTTGAACTGAGTGCTAAAGGAGCTGGGCAAAATGTTTCAATACTTGATTGCCTTGGTGGAATCCCTGCAAGTTCTTTCAAAGGTGATCATCTTATTACAGTTTGGAGGTTGCTGAGTAAACCCAATGATTTGCTTTCTGCCTTCCTGACCCAGACCTCATGTACAGCAAGTTAACTCTGTCTGAAGTATAGTGAAAAGGAGAAGTTTTTTTTCTAAGACATGGCAGACGGGCAGGAAGAAAAAAATTAAGAGACAAATCTCTCCCATCAGTCATGACCATGAAGAATACTCATGAGTCCGGGCAGACACTGGCATGAAAGATGGAGAGAGCATGGCCTGCCTCAGACTATCCGTATTCCTCAAGCCTCTGGAGTGAGCACCTCATTCCCAAACACAGGAGTCAGCTCTGCCTATGCCTTTCTTCCCTTCCAGCAGAACAGAAATTATTGAATGATGAAGCTGGGTTTTGAGAGGATTAGTCTTTCCTCTCACCAGTTTAATGCCTGGCTTTGGGAAAGCACCAGTAGGTAATTATGTGGTCTATTATGGCAGCCAAATACTTTGCCACGATCTTCTGTCTGTATCACTGAGTACTGCACTTTGATTCCATTACAGAGAAGAATTACAAACTACTTTTATTAGACCAATATATGTGGGGGGAGGGAGGAGGGGAAGAATGTAACAGGCATGGCTGATGCTTTGTGTACCTCTGAATGTATTATTTCTGAATTAATAAGGAAAACTTTCATCTTTAAGGAATATTAAATGCCCCACAGAAATCTTGATTAAAATTATGTTTGATGATTGGGAAGCTGATCATAAGAATCAACCAAAACAATTAAAAATTAAAAAAAAATTAGGGCAAAACAAACTCCAGCACTGAGTAAAGAGATTTGCGTATTTTTCTACTTACTATCAATATAAAAGGGGGTAAATGTATTAGAGGTCAGTGCGGTGGAATAACAATGCAAAGGTTACTATTTCAGTAGTATAAAGAACACTTCAAAAATTATCCAAAACAATGAAACAGAGGCAAATTAAAATCATGATTATAGGAGAAAACAAACACTAAAAGTCAAACTGAAGTGAATATTTCAGCCTAATGTGTCCCGTGGAAGGTCAATGTAATTGGTTTTGAAATTTTCCACCAATTTTGCTTGTAGGGTATAATTTTTCATTTGATACTGTAAACAAATAACATACCGCAGCTCGTTCCTACTGAACCTCTAAGGGGCAGATCCAACTTACTTGTTGGGTTGCAAGAATTAGGGACTGCAGAACTTATTCATTCCCAAGCACAGTACCTAAAAGCTTGGTGATCTAGGCAGTGATTCCTATAGATAAGCTGAATTAAAAAAATATTGCATTGGGTTGAGCTTCAGAAAGGGAGAGCAAAAGTGTTTTCTCTAAGTGTTTAAATATTTTTCTTCCTTGTTTCCCAATACTCAAGTCAGTAATTAAAAGTTTTACATTAAGTTAAAGTCCCCAAGTTCAGCTTGTCTTATCTGCAACCATAATTGATGAGCAATTTTCCTGTCTTTATTTGGACCCACAAATTTTCTTGGTCTTGTTATTTCTGTTTTCTTCCCTATCCCACTGTAGGGAATGAGTGAGTAAGTGGCTGTGTAGGTAGTTTGCTGCTGGCCAGGGCCAACCCTCCACAAATACACATTTTGTAACATTCCTGAGTGACCTAATTGAGTGTATGGGAATGGTCCAGCATTCCAGACAGAGAGCTGATGCTTTTGCACACTCATACTTTCTTTCCATGAAAGCAAAAGTAAAGAAGGGGTTGCAAGGAAAATGATGTTTACATGCTTCTTCTAATTCTAGAGGCAAATGCAAGCAAGGCACTTGCAACTTAGTCATAGCTATAGGCACCTGCAAGGTGAATGGTGTTAAGTCATGTGTTTGAAAATTTGAATCTTCTGCAGGAGCTGCCTATTTCTCGCCACTGAATATGTAGTTCACCTGGGCTGACTATTCTGCTAGCTCAGACACTTCAGGTGTTTAAGCTTAGGCACAAATAGGTTATTAAGAAGACCTGACCTACAGAAAAAAAAACCAAAACAAACAAACAAAAAAAACCCTGGCATGTGATCAATCTAATAATCCTATATTAGGATCTAATCCACTTGGGATCCTTAGTCCAGAAGTCCCAAACTGGAGGCAGGTAGTAGCATGAGCCTTCCTTAGGTGAGCAGAGTAGGAATAATTTCACTGAAAACATGACTGGTCCTTTTCTACTTAATAGCTTAGTTACTGCAATAGTCTGTTATAGCATGAAATAAACCAGTTTGATTCCTTCCCTTGTTGTCTTGCAACATGTCCATTTTACTTGGAAAATACCTTGGCTAAAATACCAGTACTGTCCGGGAGACCACGACTACAACAAAGGTCTCCCCCACAAGCTGGTGAATATCATGAGGGTTAGACTGCTGTTTGCTTTCTCTAGTTACTTTACAGACAGTAACAGTTTTGGTAAGATGAGCAGATATTTGTTTTTCCCTCTAAAACCTGTAAGTCTATCTTTCCCATGTGTCTGACCTCTCTTAATGAGCAACGAGCTGTGTCCTTGTAACTTACTAGATCAACAAGAGATGCTCTTTGGGTTTCGCTGCACACCCACAGTAATGAACCCCATAGTGCTCCTTGCAGCAGCACTGGGATGATGAGACCTTCACTTTGCACTCCCCTGGGAGCAAGCCCAGACATGCAGGCAGAGGATGTACTTGTAAGGGATCCCTGGTACAGGCAACTGCAGCTTGGAGATTGTGGGGCTTGTTGCAGACTGCACTTACTTTTTGATACAGGCAAAGCCCTTTAGGCTTAAGCATTGGCTACACTTGCATTGCCTAAACTGAGGCAAAACTGCCAGATAATAAAATAATTTGAAGACTACAGAATCTGAGAGTTTAGAACTGAAATTTGAGTTGAAATACAATTTTTAACTAGTAAATTTTTTTGAAGTACCTTCATACTTTGTGACTGGTTTTGTTTGTTTTTGTTTTTCTTTTTTAATCTGATCTTCTCATTTGCCCTACCATAGGTGATGTACCCCAGCACTAAGGTTCAGTTTAACAACTGCTTAACTATATAGGCAGACTGAACCAAAAACGTTAGAGATGTAAAAGGAAAATATTTCCTATTAGACAGGCTGGAAAGTATTTCAGGCTAAACAGCTGTAACATATCTGGGTAAATACAAGATACTATTAGCTTAGAAGTCAAAATAAAGAATTCTATTCCAAAACCAAGTTGTAACATAATTATGTTCTTCAGTAAACAGTATCGGTTATGTTTTTCTGCCATGTTGTTTTGAGATTTAGGTTGAGAGGTTTTCCTCAGCCTAGAGCATCTGTTATAAGCAACCAGAATGAAATAAGATTTTCAGAGTATTTTAATGAAATTAATTTTTTAAAAAATGAAGTCAAATGGGAAACTCTTGAGATGACCTAAAAGATGCCTAGAATTATGAGAGGGGAATGATAGCAAAGGTAGGAAAAAATACTCACAGTATAAATTATTCAAACATTAGAGACCACAATTTGAATGCAGAGAGATACAGCACACAAAGAGTTCAAGCAGAGAATTTCACTTAGTGCAGTTGCCAAGTAAAGCCATCAAAGCAAATAGCTCAAATGAGTTTAAGAGAGAACTCTGCATGTCTGAGCAGGGATGGAATCAAAGGATATAGTTACTAAGCAAGAAAATTGGTGTGAGATAAACTTAAAGGGAATGGCTTACTGGGTCAGGTGTCCTTTTCTTTCTCTGGCAGTGCCTCATGTCCTTGTTTCCTAATCTTTCATAAAAGGATTGAAAATAGTCATAAGAAAAAGCCCTACAAGGACCATAATTAAAATATACTGCAAATGTTTTAACCTGACTGACTTGTGTTTTGATTTGGGGTTTTTGCGTTAATTAGAGAGACTGTAAAGGCTGTGACAATCACTTCATCAAAACAAAGGCTTAAACAACAGCCTAAGACTGAGAGATTCCTTCTTAATGAAAACATCTTCAATAACTGAACTAAGAAAATTTTGAAATCATGAGTCTGAAAAAAGAAAACCACACAGAAGTGAAAGGAAGAACATAAAAGCTGTATTTTGGAGAAATTAGCCTAAACCAGATAAATCAGAGAGTAAAATCTATGTTAGAATTCAGTGTACCTGCAGAAGTACTAAACATAGGTTGCAATAATAGATATTGTACATCAGTATATAATTTTTAGTTTGCATCCCAATTGAAACTAATTTGCATGTTATAATTACCTTTCCAACTGTCTTTTGGGAGATAAAAACAGAGCTATTAACAAAACTTCAATGTATCAGAGTTTCTAGACTAAATAAATTTGTTCTGTGATATTGCCTAGCAATCTTTCCCAAAAATGGCAAAAAGCATAAATATGCTTCATTAAACAAAAAGAACTGAAAACATTTGAGGCTTATAATATTAGTGCTTAAAGAATATTTTGTACCAACAATCACTTTAATGATTTACTTTCAAAAATAAAACTGTAGTTTTATTTAATTGCTTTATTACATAGTTCCTTACAATGTTTGGGCTGCTGTAAGCAACACTGTTCAGTCCTTACCCACAAAGTGCATTGAATACAACTTTGGAATGCCGTCACAAAGGATGAGCTGCGGTCATCAGTACTAAAATTAATGTTTCTCATGTAGTCAGGCGGAAGTGGGATATTCTGAAGTGCTGAGGGTTTTAAGAGAAGTCACTCCTTAGGCTTTAGCTAACTTGGAGACAGGATCCATCTTTTAGATTATCAGATCATTTCTAATCTTTTACATCCCTAATTTAGCCATACAGACCAGAATTACAAGATTGGATGTAATTGTATAGCAAGGGCGTACATGATCTGAGATGAATTTCTGAACTATAAATAGCTTTTTCTATCTCCTGTGCTGAGTTTTAGCTGTTGCAGGTATTAGGTGACTGGACTGCATGTCTTCCCTGCTGAACAACTTCTGTGTGTCTGTGTGTATAGTGTTCTTTCCAGCTTTCAAAGTACTGAATTTCAGAATATTGTTCTTTACCATCTCTAACTTGGAAGAGAGAGATAGTCTGAACCTCAGATTAATTTTTTTTTTTTTTTTTAGGAATAGAGAGGTACCTGTAGAAGACATCTGCTGTAGAAATTTTTTATCTTAGTGGAGCAAAATTGAACCTGGTCAATAACCAGGATATTTGTGGGGGATTTTTTCCTATGAAAGAGAAAAGGTTTCTTTATAGTACCTGCATACAGAAGTTAAAAAAAAAAAAAAAGCCATGCAGGAAACTGAGGTGCTGATGTTAACTGCTCTACAGTGTGATAACTTTTAAAGTACATTACTCTTTAAGTCAAGCTAATTTTATGGTTCAGGCTTACTACAGATGTTCAGAAAAAGGTAATATTTGTTTATGGAGATTTTTTTTTTTTTGCACTTTGCTTTTCCTCAGGACTGCAAAATTCTTCAAGGAAAACAGAGCATCAAGTTTTCCTACCTGAAGCCCCAGTCTACTTAACTAAAAGCCCTCAGTGTTGATGTTGGGAGACTAGTCTTTTAAAAAGCAGCACAGGTGAACTGGAGGAAAATAAAGGATGTCTGATGTCTGGCTGATAAGTTACTATCTTTCCATAATATCTTTGTCAAAATTAGTGTCTGCAGACAGGTTCAATTTCGATGACATGATATTCTGTAACAGAAAAATACTTTGAGAAAATATAACCAACTCTAGCACACAGACACATTGTGGTGAATCTTGCTATGGTGATTTAAGACAGTGACTTATTACTCATGCAGGAGAGGAGAAGGAAAGCATACTTGAAGCACTGCAGTCACAGTCTAGTGTAATCACTTAAGCTGCCAGTAATGGTGGTTTGTGCTTGTATGCCAGAATGAAGCAGATGAAACATGCTCACAGACTCCCTTTTGCCAGCTCTGCGATGAGGGTTTAACCTCCAGCAAATGTACAAGGCAGGCAGCAGAGCAGTGGTAATATCTTAAGTAGCTACAGCGATCTGCTTTACAGACCATGAGAGTCTTTACCTCGTAGCCAGGCTGTGTATTTTTGCTGTTGGAAGCATGCAATTCTGTGTGTAATAGCTGATAAGAAGAGAGCAGAAATATATATATATATATTTTTTTAATTAACTTCTTGGTGGGAGAGTAGAAAGAGAGCATAATATTTTGCTTATTTCCATTTTAGATTTGAGATAGGTTTGAAACTATGCCTCTCCACATACTCTAAATGAGTGATGTACTAATTCTCTGTGTTGCCTGAAAGTCCTCCAATTCACATGATCTGATCTTTTGTTAATATCATTTGTATGAAGAGAAACTTTGAATTTCAAATGCTTGCACTAAAAAGTGCAGTGTGTTGCTTGCTCGTATATCGCCACCAGAGAAAAATATTGGGTAAAATCTAACAAGGTACTTAACGATGAAGTGAAAGTAAATATATATTTTTGTCAGTGAATAGATTAATCTTCACAGATTTTTTTTTTCAAAATAAGCTCTTTAGTTTAAATCCAAAATGCAAATGTACATGAATATTTTAGAACTTATTTTGCATTCTATGTGGAAGTTTCAAATTTCTTTCATATCTTTGTGGATTTGTCTGTAAGTTTAAAATACAAGCCTTTCTTTTTTCATCTGTGTTGTCTCATAAGTCCCTTCTGTCTCCAAAACATAATGTAAATAAACATTTTCACTCAGGTTGCTAGGGGCAATGCTTAGAGATATGCAAGCAGATCTGTGTTGCTAACTGTCATTACAAAGCTTTATGATATCACACCTTCAGCCCAAAGAAGCTAGTTGAAGTCATATTGAGTTTCTAATACTGACACCAAAAGATGACAATAACATTAAGGAAAAATACTTTGTAAGTTTACACTGTAAATGTATATGATATCTCTAGAGAAAAGGTCAGTTTTCATTTCTTTGTTCTTCCTAGCTCATATTATTTGCTACTGTTGATAACACTGTAAAGGTATTTTGAATCCCTGTGGCTGTGATTTTCTTTGACAATGCATTCAAAGCTTAGACAAGCTGATTCAATTAAACAAAGATCTGAAGCTGTCAGTATAGGAAGAAGTTGAATAGTCTTTTTATATAATTAATTGCACATCTGAAATACACGATGAACTAGTCGGCAATATAAGAGTACTTTTTTCTTTAATACGATTGTTTTGCTGAGAAGAAAGTTCTGCGTTGCTCTGTGAGATTCAGTACATCCAAGAAAACGTAGCAACAAGATAGATACTCTATTTGGATTTGGTCTTTTGTTGTTGTTTTATACGTAACAGTAAACAACTTTGTTACTTGTTCTATAAAGATTAGTTATAGAAATTTGAAATCATTCATAACCATAAGGTCTATAAGGTTATAGACAAACTACCACTCCTGTTTTTGTACTACCACTCCTGTTTTTGTACTACCACTATAGAGCAGATGGAAGAATAAGGAGGATAGAAAGAAACAAAAGACAGGAGATCAAAGAATAAAGTGAAAAGATACCTTTCCAAATATATAGAAAACATGCTGTCTTTCTTCTCTCTTATATTATTCAAGATGTGGGATACTGCACATCCCAGTTGAGGGGGGAGAAATATCCATGGTAGAAACACCATCGTAGTCAATATGATGAGAAATACTTCTGAAAAACACAGCAACATGTTAGAGCATCTACAGACTCCAGGCTGTCCAACATTCATCAGTGCTGTCTTCATCACCAAGCAGCGTGGCACATTTGTAAATTGGAACAGTGGTATTGAGGCCTCAAGAGCTGTAGGTTTGGGAGGGTTGCTTGAGACAGGCTCTAGCCTGGTCTCATGCACTGGACACTCATCAGTAGCTGCAGCAGAGAATCATAGAATATTTTGGGTTGGAAGGGACCTTTAAAGGTCATCTAGTCCAACCCCCCCTGCAAGGAGCAGGGACATCTCCAACCAAATCAGGTTGCTCAGTCTCATCCAACCTGGCCTTGAATGTTACCAGGTATGGGGCACTTTACATGAACTCCTGGAGCACAGCTTCCAATTAAAGCAAAAGGGAATAGAGCTTGTGTGCTTAAATATCTCCATGGGATGTGAACCAAACCAACTGGGGGACTTTTTCATATGCATAGCACTGCTCCACATGAAAAAGCTAATGTCTCTTAACAGTACCCAGTGCTATGAGGCAAATCAATGATTATCTGTGAGGGGTAATGTGCCTGTCATTAGGGTGGCATACAAGTGTTCAGACTGGGTCACATCAAAGATTCAGTTAACGTAGATTTATTTCTGTGAAGGTGATCACAGCAATCGTGCTTCCTTGATACACTCTTCCATAGGTGCAGGTAACCTTGCATTTCACTGTCTGCAATGGACATTTGTATTACAAATGTCTCTAATTGCTTTCTAGACTGATGTAAACTCTTGATATTCACAATAGCCCATGGCACTGAATTTCAGAGATTGAATTTTGGGTGAAATATTTTAAACTTGTCTTACACCGATGACTTCATCTGAAGCTTCCTGGATGAGAAACAGTCAGCAATCATTTTTACATGCCTTTTATGGTTGTATAGATCCCTATCATATCCCTATCCCTCTTAGCTGTCTGTCTTTCAAATTAAAAGATCCTAGTCCGTTCAACAGTCTCATCTTGTATGGAAGCCAATCCATAACACTGGTTTACCTTTGACATACTTCTCTAAACCACTTTTTTTTGCTCTGTATCCTTCTTGAATGAGGAAGATCAGATGTACCCTAAACACTAAAGATGTGTGAAGATTTATGTTTTCTAGTTTGTCTTCTACTAGTTCTGTAGGAATTCCTGACATGTGATATACTTCTTTCACTGCAGCTACTCATTGAGCTAACTTTCGTGGAGCTCTTTGTAATAAACCCTAAACTTCCTTACTGAATCTTAGCAACTGTTTCAGATCCCTTTACTGTATACATAAGGTTAGAACTGAACTTCATCAACCATTTTATCACCCAAGTGTTCTGTTTAGTGTAACAAAATGCTTGACAATCATTTTGGGTTTTCAGTGCTCTGAAGGGTTAGTACCAATAACCTCAGCCCTTGTTCATGCCACCTTGATTTCAAAAGTCAGAACCTGACCTGAGCCTTACTCAAACAAGATATTGCATAAATGCATTTCCAATGATGTTTCAGTGAACAGTGTGTTAACTATTTCCACTTTTATTTTATGCTTCTTCTTAAAACCCAGTTTGTTACTCTTAGATGTACCATCTTTCTAGACATCCTCTAGTTAGGATGCGACAGTGAGAATACTGTCTTAATATTTTTTCTCTAGAACACATTATTTCCTTTCAAGATAAACACTTCCAATAATCTTGGCCTTTTATTCAGAGATTTTTTTTTTCACACACATTTTCAAGCACAGAAAGAAAATTAGACTCAGCCACTTTTACTGCATTTTGTCATTGTTACTGCTTCCAGACCAACTTTTTCTGAGTGAGAAATTAGAAGGGCAGATTCACAGCAATAGCTGCACAAATCAGAGACCTTCAGTTCTGACAGTTCTAGGGGCTGAACTTAATACACATTGAAGTACATCATTAAATGCTGTAAATGGACATGTCTCCATTGAAAGCAAAGAAGAGATGTATCTGACACCGTAAGACTGTCTGACTCATATTGATGACATGTCAGATGTCACAGGACTCAGATAGAAAATAGCTTGTCTTGAATATACTTGAGAGAATATGATAATTTTAACTATAAATGTAAATTAATTTTAAAATAGTTTTGGGAAATGTCAATTTCCAGTTGGTTGTGAGGTAGTTGTCAAATCTGAATCATAAATTAGTATGAAATGAAGACAAACTATCATAGATACATTTTTCTTTTATATGGACACCAGCTATATGGAATGTCAAAGTGTGTGGATTCTGGTTTGCTCTTGAGATAGGATGTAGCACTATTAAGTCCAGGGCACCATGACAGAATACTCAGATGAATCCCTGTGAGTATCAATCACTCTACTCCACTGGAAGTTAAGTGTGCAATAACAAAAGAGGTTGCTGTTCAGACTGCATGAAATGATTAAGTATTCTTGTTTAAATCACTTTCATTATAAGAAACATACAGAGTGAAAAGAGGTTGCATTAATTTATCAGCCAATTAATCTCACAACAAAAAAATAATATGGGCTAATCTCATTCCTGATTTGGGGAGCTTTTTTATTTGGTTATTTTCATGTAATAAAGATGACCCTGCAGCAATGCCCTTTGGAGCCATTGGTCTAACATCTTGTAGGGCCTGTGGGAGGGCAACATAAAGAATAAACAGATGATGCTGCCAATAATACATAGAAGAAAGTAGCTGTAGTCACATGTACTTAGTCTGCTGTGTAAGTGGGGGTCTCTCCTCTGGGTAGGTGAGTAACATCACACTGCTGAAAGGGTGAGGAGGAGCTGTGACTCTGCGGCTGGTGACAGCTAGCTACTAAGTAAAGCTGCATTTGTGTGTCTGTTTCCAGTGGCTTGTGTGATAGAATTTTATGTATTTATTTATTTATGTTGTTTCTTGCTGCTTATCTGAATTACTCTGTTGCTGATGTACCTGTGTTCTCTTTATGCTCCTGATGTACTAATTTACATTGTAGTTGACATATGTTTATTTCCATTGGGTGTCTCATACTCTCTCCTGTTTTGCTGTTAATTTGCATTGTTATTTTCTGAGTTTTCTCTCTACATGTTCTACATTGTCCTGGTAGATTTCTCCTGAGAATACAATTTTCTTGGGCTTTTAAATAAATAAATTCCAATATTTCTTTCTATATTTTATACACTTTCAAAATTCTTATAGAAGGTGACCATGTCCCCCTTATGATGTCATTTGACTGAGTTATTTAGCTCTTTTGGTATTTCTTCATAAATCAGCCTTCTCATTGCCTTAATCATTTTTTATTGCTCATATCACAATTCCTTCTCAGAGGTGGATGCAATTTTACCTGCAGTGAATGGAAATGTTTACCTTCCCACTTCTTATATTAAGTGGTTTGATTTCTTTAGTCTTCTTTTTTTCCCCACTTTACTACATTGCTTCTTCATCCCCAGTCTTCTGTAAATTTGGGGATTAAGTCCTTCATATACTTGCCTCTCCATTAGAAGTCTATTTTCCACTTTTTTTTTTCTTTTTCCCTGTAGTGTATGAAGTCATCTTTTTCAGACTGAACTTCCTGCCCCTGACCCTTTTTGATTTATCTTTTTGGCCTCCTTGTCAGTTGTAACACCTCACATTAAATAGGGCCTGAACATTTTAATTGATGTGCTGTTTACTGCTTCATCCAATTCAGTAATAAAAAATTATGGTTAAGATATTAAGACTATGCTTGACAAAGGGCAAATATATTTCAATACTGATGTGAAAAACTGAAGCTCAGGAAAATGACTACACAGCAAGAATATATTTTAGCTTGGAAAGTAAAGCGGCTTGCCAGGAGAGGCTGCAAGCCTTTGTTTCTTTGTATACAGAGTGAAGAAAACAAACAAAAAATGCAAGACCTATTGGTAATATAAATCAGAGTTAGAGTGATGTCATACACTGTCACCTCTTTTATCTCACTGAAATGTGAGTTGAAGTAACGAAAGTGATGAACAGTGCAAATGTGAAATATTTATAGCGGTTTCTTGTAACCCTTGCAGTAGTGTCAGGATGGAGGTACAAAGTATCACGCAGTATTACTTGGCAACTGGGAGAAATCTGGATGTCTGTAGAGTGTTACTACTTCTAGATTTCTCAGTAGCTAAATCTTAGTACCCATCATAGCAGTATCAGAATTTATTTTCCTTTTTTTTTTCTTTTATCACCATTATGAATGTCTCTTCCTCTATCGTCATCAACCAAAAATATCAGTGTCACAATAAACCATTCTATTGCCCAGTCTCTATAATTTAGGCATCATTGAAGTCATCATTTCTGCTCTCCCTTCTGCTTTTCTAACCTTTTTTTTTCATCCACTAATATAAATCCAACTTTTCTCCCCATTTTTTTTTACTGTTGGCAATATTGAATTAGGAAAAAATACAAGCTTTTTGGCTTTGTTTGGGTTTGGTAGCACTGAACTGAGGACTTAATAATGGAGAAGGAATAAGGAGAAAAATATTATGTTTTCTCAAATTCTTCTTCTGTTTGGAATTCTTATTAGAAACAGCCACCTTTTTGCCACCTTTGTTATACCTCTGCTAGCAAATGAAATACAGGTGTTGTCTTTATGGATATTAAACCAATAGTAAACTGTTTGGACTGAACTTAAGTCAAGTCATGCTCAGGAAAACTGGAGAGCATTCCAGTATTCCCTCAGGTATCATGATTTCACTGTGTACTAATATATGTGTACAGAGAGATATACAGATTTATATACACTAAATAATATATAATATTACAGATGTGTGTGTATATACATATACACACACACATACTTGCATCATATATGGACTAAAATCTTCTCCATCTTGAGGACAATTATTTTGTCAATGTGGGCCTTTGAGCAGGATACTCAATTGATGTAAATTGCTTTGTCTTTGTTTCTGATCTGATGCCTCCAGAAAAGAGGCAGAGTGGCTGAAGAGCACTGGCCAGCAGGCAATGCGTGACACTGGTATCTTCCCTGACTGTTCTACATGAAAAGGATTAACCTCCGTGAACAACATCAGAGCTACTGGCATCTACTTGTTTAAAAACAGGTCAGACAGGCAAAATACCTTTAAACTATATATACATGCCAATGGCTTCTGTGTGATTTATTTATTTATTTATTTATTTGAACTTCAGAGCAGTCTCAAAGTTCATGAAACTAGTCACACCAATTTTAAATTAGTTTCTTTTCTTAGGGCAGAAAAAAAAAGAAACAAACAAACAAAAAGAAACACTAAATACAGTTCCCTGCTCGTATACTATAGCACAGAAACAAACACATTTTATAAAATGAAAGCCATTCTAAAGAATTCCCTTGAGGAGATAACAGCCACACAAGGTAGCTATTACTTGTACTCACAATTGCATCAATCTTTGATCTTTATTGTTACAGTATTATTTCTATTCTGATGCTATAAAACTGTTCCTTGTGGATTTTCCTTAAATAATAAATGTACCTATCCTAAAACCGCTTGGAGAAAGAGACTGCTTGGAGAGTAGCAGATCAGTGCTGCTAATAAAAGGTAAAGAGCCC
This sequence comes from Tetrax tetrax, assembly GCA_009806455.1. Taxonomy (NCBI): domain Eukaryota; kingdom Metazoa; phylum Chordata; class Aves; order Otidiformes; family Otididae; genus Tetrax; species Tetrax tetrax. Next base: position 472,566 of record WHYT01017433.1, read on the forward strand.
TTTTATTTAATTTCATCCAGAAATGATTGGGAGATTGCTATCTTGAGAGAGGGCCAAAAATTAACTTTTCACGTTTTCCTTTTTCCACAACAAGTTGTACCATGCAGAATAGATTTTGTGCCATTTCCTGTTCTTACTACAACTTTTGTCTTGAGAATTGGGACTGTGATAGAATTTTAATTTCCAAATAAATCATATAAAATATCCGTGGCCTGTACTTTTTGAGATTTCCATTAAGATATATTTTATGTCTTGATATATTGATAATTAATTTAACTAAAGCTTCTTGTACACTACAAATGAGGGTAAAATTAGAATGCAGAAGGAGAGAAGGGTTTTTTATTTAGCTTATATAAAAATCAAGGTAAAAATATTCAGAAGGTTAACAAAAAGATGGTGAACAATAATACGAGAGGGGAAATTCTTACTGTCCACCCTGCTTAGAGCTTATTGCCAAGTAGACACAGGAATGTTTAAACTCATCTTCTTTATAAGACATTACATACAGATGAAGACTTAATTTAATATTAATTTTAGTAAATAGAAAAAGAAAGATCATACACATATAAAAAGCATATTTTCGTAACTTTCACATGCTACATGGCTTTCGTATTTTTCCTATAGATTTCTTTCTATTTACAAATGTTTTACAAGTTACAGATTATTTTGTGTGTTTCCTAATCTACATTCATTTAATGATTCTGGGAGAATTAGGGAGAATTATATATGCCACTTATAAATATAAATGCCACTTATCTGTTCATTATTCCCTGGATTATGTCATGCATACAATAAAAAATAAAAAAAAAATAAAAAAAAAAAGGTTAGACAAAGGAAAAAGTGATGGCCTCGTGAATTTGGCCTGTGAATTTTCCATGTAAAATGTAGTATGAAAAAAAGTATGATTGTAAAGGCACCAAGATACAGCTGATTGTAACTTGCCTTCCATCTCCAATAAGTTTGGAATACAAACAAAAATGTTGAATTTAAATATTCACTTTACAACTGGATGCATGGATGGCAGGGAATTCCATAGGGACTTTAATGCAAGCCTTGCTTGCAGTCACTTACAGAGCCACTTGTCACATGGAAGTTCTTAGCAGAATACTTTCTGGTGTGAACTGAGAGCGAGGTTTTTATTCATTCTCCTCCATTCCACTTCCACTGGAAATACCAAGAAAAAAAAGAGGAGAACAAATTATACAAGTTTCACACTCCCATTACTTCTCCAGAGTCATCTGATTCACTAATGTCACTTGACTTCATGGGGAGGAATATCAAATAGCTGAAAGTTGAATTGTGGTCCCGTGCACTAATGGATGGCTCTAGAACAATGTGATCAACAATATCTAGGTGAAAAAATGGGAGGAAAAATAACCTTTTAGTGTGAAATATTCTGTTCTCAGTCTTCTTTTCATGCTGTCCAAAAGGCATTTGCCTTGAAAGATCCCTGGTATCTCATTTAATGTTGTATCAGTCTCTTTTCTATTAATAGAAGGGAATCAGTCTCTGGAGTCTTCAGTATGCCTATTTTATCAGTATATAGCTGTTCCAGTAGGAGGTTTTTCATTTACGAGTGAAGAGTAATCTCTGCCAACATGCAGAGAGATAATTTGGGCCTATCTAAGCCTCTAAATGATGATCCAGCTCCCTAAAAACAGTGTGAATAGTGTGCGATTCTAACTGCTTTAATAAAGAAGGGAAGGAATTTCTTGAAAAGTCCAAAGGGCTGACAAACAGTGGACAGGCAAAGCTGCCGTATTTGGCCTACGTTATTTTAAACATTGGTGGGACATATCTTTTTTTATCTTCCCAACATTTATCCCCTCTCTCACTGCACTAAAGTGAATAGATCCCTCTTCTCGAACTGGAGCCCGTTATTAGTTTTGGCTCATAACACCCTCTCTCTTAGCAGTTCACTTTGATCTGTGTAGCTCAGAGTCGTTATTTAGTCATTAACGTAAATAAACCTCAATTCCTCCCATATTCAGAGTACAAAACTGCAGGATGTTGCTGTAACATTAGGCGTAATGATACAGAATTATTGCTGCAATATTTCAGTAATGTGCTACAGAGCTGTCAAAATCAGGACAAACCACCTAACTGAGATGCAGAAAAAGAAAGCAGCAGATCCAAAAAGTTCAACTGTAGGTGTTATAAGGACATTTTCTTCCTTTTAAAGGAGTAAAACCAGAAAAAGCTGAAGTGGCAAACTGAAATAAAATGTAAAGCTTCCTCTTCTACTTTTTGCAGTAAGCATTTGGAAAGTTCATTGACTAAAAACATATAGGAAAAAGTATTTAAACTTAAATTACTATATTTTGTATCTATTAAGAGAGATCACACCTTACATATATTGTATAAAAATTATAACAATAAATTTCAATCACTATATTTTTTTTTGTTTTAGAGCAGATAAGCTGAGGATCCAATTTTGTACTTGGTACAGTCTGGAACTGAGCTTGAGAACCTGCATAAGAATTGCAAATAGTTTCTATAATAGTTACATCTGCAAAAATGGAAATTTCATTAAATCTAGCAAGAAAATCCATCCACTTAAAAAAAAAAATGTATATATATATATATACAGTCATTAAAATATCCCAATTTACCATGTCTTTTCATGACCTTCTAGATACTCAGTGTTTAAATATGTCTAAAAGGGCATAAAAATACTTGAGTAAGTTGATATAACTGCTACCTAAAAAGGGATAACATTTATATCTCATTTCAAAACTTTCATCTGGAGTTTTTCCAGGCTTCTTTTACCAATCTTTTCGTATTGCACCGGCTCATGATCTATCTATACTGTTTTGCTTCAAAAATTCTATGCTTGATATATAATATAACATAACATTTCAGTGCTTATTTTAGAGCTGGACGCATCATCTTGCTAGGCAAGTGTCCTTATAGACTGTACATATGATAAGTTTTCCAAAACTTACCACAGGAACAGCAATGGATAGTTATGGTAGACATAGAAGATAAAGCCTCAGACACTAGGTAAAACTCTACGTGGGGAGATGTTATCTCCCTGTAAAGGATACCTAAGCAGTCCGTCTCTTTTACACTTCAGCTGTGCTTCTGTGTATGTATGCTTCTGTGTCATGCTAATAAAGTATCATTGAATGCAACTGACATCACATACAAAGCTGTAAAAGGACAGTGAGAATAAAAAATTCACTTACTTAACTTTATAGCTAGCAGTTTGAAAGTTTCCAGAAGTTTCCAGAAAAAGACAGGTGACATTCAGATTTAGAGCAATTTAATGATAGTCAGAATCTATTTTTTATTTATATGAGGACAAGGTCATACTCATACCCTCTGGCTCCTTGTAATGTATCTCTGCTAAAACATAGCGAAGAAACCAGGACAAATAATAGAATCATAGAATCATAGAATGGTTAGAGTTGGAAGGGACCTTCAAAGGTCATCTAGTCCAACCCCCCTGCAAGGAGCAGGGACATCCCCGACTAGAGCAGGCTGCTCAGAGCCTCATCCACCTTGGTCTTGAACATTGGCCATGCCCCATCCCTGGAAACATTCAAGGCCAGGTTGGATGAGGCTCTGAGCAACCTGATCTGGTTGGAGATTGTCGTAGTTCAGCCCCAATCGGGACCAGACTACGCAGTCTCTTTCCCGCTCCCCCCACCCTCCGAAAGAATAGGGGGAGAAATATAAATAAAAAAAACAGCTCGAGGTTTGAGATAAGGTCAGGGAGGAATTCTTAAAGTTACCGTCACGGGCAAAACAGACTCGACTTGGGGAAAAACTATTCATTTATTACTAAAACTAGCAGGAGAATGAGACAGGGAACAAGATAACCTCCCCCCACCCCTCCCTCTTCCCGGCCTTAACATTTATCTCT
>WHYT01017433.1:476483-488476 GCA_009806455.1 Tetrax tetrax
CTTGGCCAGCAGCAGGTCCGCCCTAGGCCCGGCCGAGTCCACTGAACAAAGGGGAGCGACTTCTAGCAGTTTCCTACAGAAGCTACCACCTTAGGCCCCCCCTTGCTAAACAAAACCAGAACAGAGATGTCCCTGCTCCTTGAAGGGGGGTTGGACTAGATGACCTTTGAAGGTCCCTTCCAACCCTAACCATTTATGATTCTATGATTCCCAGGGATGGGGCATCCACCACCTCTCTGGGCAACCTGTTCCAGTGCTCTACAACTCGCATTGTGAAAAATTTTTTCCTAATATCCAATCTAAATCTACCTCCCTCTATTTTAAAACCATTACCCCTCGTCCTATCACAACAGGTCCTACTGAACAGCCTCTCCCCATCTTTTTTGTAGGCCCCCTTGAGGTACAGGTCTCCCCAGAGCCTTCTCTTTTCCAAGCTGAACAGCCCCAACTCTCTCAGCCTGTCCTCATAGGAACACCCTATCATCCCATACATTGTGTTCTTGCCTGTATACATATGTGTATACACACGCAAGAACTAGAATGATGTAAAACAATACACAAAAAGGAGAACATACTTTTGAAAGGTTATGAAAGCCATATTTTTTAAGCTTATTATGTAGGAAATTTTGCATGAAAGGACCTGTTCCCAGGAAGACTGAAAAATTCACCTGAAAGTGCAAAAATGAGCTGGTTCATAGGAAAGAAAAGTGGTATGTGGTGAGATACTATATTCTAACTTATTCTATGATTTGAAACTAGTTTAGAAAGACTTGTCTTTATTCTCAATTTAATTCCCAATATGCTTTTCTGAACCTCAAGAGGCTTGAAAAAGTGTGATCTGCTTTGACAAAAATAGCAAGCTACTTCTTCAGGGAGTTTTCACTTTTTTTAACCTCCATTTTAATATATTTTGCAAGATATGAATACAATAGCTTAATAAAAAAGCAAAAGTCAGTAATCTTTTTCTATTCAAGTAGTGTCACTCATACCTTTAAATATGAGGAAAATCCTAATGATTGAATTGAATTCATAGGCTCATGTACAAAGAAAAAACATTATAGTATTCACATTTCCTTGCAGATAGCCATGAAAAATTAAAACAAAATACATTTATCAAATTATATCAAACAATATGCTTTAAATCTTACCATTATATTAAAAATGATGCTCAGATAAAACATTGGAACTTGATTATTTTGAACAAAATGAATAGCACAATTGAGAGAATTATATTGCAGAGTCATGTACCTTTGAGAAACATAAAAGATTTTTTAAAAAAGTGGCCTGAAGAAAAGTAACTATCCCTGGTCCATTATCTTGATACAGAGATCTGTTGCAAAAATCACTTTGCTCTGCTACAAATATGGAATCTGACCTGAAGGTTAAATTTTCATACAGCCAAAAAGAACTGGCCCACAAACAGTAGAGTATTAACCCACTTTAACCTGCATTAACCCTCAAACATTGCGGTGAAAGTGGCACCTTCTCTCTTTCCTTTCTCTGAAAGGAAAAAATTGTGGTGATTTATGGTCCTACAGTGAGTGGAGTGGAGTGGAGTGGAGTGGAGTGGAGTGGAGTGGAGTGGAGTGGAGTGGAGTGGAGTGGAGTCAAAAGGGCCTCTGCAAAAGGAAGCAGCTTCATCTTATGAATCTGAAGACATCCGCTGGGTGTCTGAACTCGATACTTCATCTTACCTTTGCCGTGCTTGTCAAAGAAGCAGAATCAGAGACAAAAGTTTAGACTGGCTTAACTGTTCTCTTACTTATATCCAAATTTCAGCTCATGGCCTGCAACGACTTAATGGCTACTATTTCATTCATGCATTCATTGACAAGTGCACATGGCTTCCTAAATGCCCCTCTACGAGTTCGTATCCAACTACTGTGTTTCACAACAGACTAAAGAGGGAATCCTATAAAGTTTAGCCATTCTTTTAGTGTCATCTGTACAGCATCTAGCACAGCAAAAGACACTGAATTCAAGCTAGAGCCTTCAAGTCCTTCGTTATAAAACTATCTAATTTGATAAAAACCTAGGTATATCAGCTTGAAATTCATCATCAGTTGGCTTGTTTTCTGAGATAACTGCCCACTAAGCAGCTGAATTCTTACATTTGTTAAACTCTGAAAATATAATTAGTTCTATATAATTGTGAAGTAGTTTATCAACACATTGTCTTACAAATTCAAAATCCAGTTTCCATTAGATAAAGAAAAATACAGTAAATTATTTAAGGAATTTATCATTTTTAAGAGAATATAAAACATTAATAGATCTTCAATGTGGCAAAATAAGAAATATTGCCAGCATATGACACCAATTTAAAAAAAAAAAAAGGAATGAAATGGCATTCGATTACTTTTATGTAATTAAATAATAGAAATATATTGACTAGTATTATATTTCTAGTATCACACTGCTTGTTAGGATTGCATTGTTCATACCCCCACTAAATTACACATAAATAAGTTGAACAGGAATAGAAATTTTACCAAATGTTTAATAGGTATAAATATTTCAGTACATTAATAAATTACATATATATTGCTTATCACCATGACACAGGAAAGTTTAGAATAGTTTTCATGGAAGCATAGAATGGTTTGGGTTGGAAAGGACCTTTAAAGGTCACTTAGTCCAACCCCCGTGCAAGGAGCAGGGACATCTCCAACCAGATCAGGTTGCTCAAAGCCCAGTCCAACCTGGCCTTGAATGTTTCCAGGAATGGGGCATCTACCACCTCTCTGGCAACCTGTTCCAGTGCTTCACCATCCTGATTGTAAAAAATGCTTTCCTTATATCAAGGAATCTTATATCTGAATCTACCTCCCTCTAGTTTAAAACCATTACCCCTTGTCCTATTACAACAGGTCCTGCTGAAGACTTTTCATAAATTTGCTTACAGCATGCATATGTACATGGTTGTATACCTACAATGATGTATCAATGGAAATACTTAATGCTCACTGGTCAAAATCTATTACAAGCATGATAGAACATTTCGTGATGTACACAATATACATATTTAATATTATAAAGGAAAAGTACTCTATTTCTATTTATAATCAAAAGCACTCTGATGAATGCAAATAATTTAATTCTTTTCCTGACAGATTTCATACTATTGTTACACATAACTGCACTTACACCTATACAGCCTTGATCTGTTCACATTCTTTTTCCCCATTATACAAGAAGTATTGTATCTCATATATAGTCAGGAAGCGTTATATCAGTTTCTGAAAGAAACGAGAAACTATAGGGACAAAATTATAAAAAAAAAAATATACAAATTAAACACGTTCTATATTACCTTTGTGTCAAGTAGAAAACATGGGTTTTTTGCCTTACTATGTAAATGCTACCCTTGTTAATAAAACAAGCCAAACAAAAGAAAAAAAATGGCTATACTGAACAGTCTGAGCATCCTTAACTCCGAACATTTTTCTTGGATGTAATTTCATAACAGTTTAAACCCACATAAACTGGCACTGCTGCTACCATCCTTGGATCCTTGTCTTGTACTTTGTCCTTTGCCTGCATTAATCATCATCTGGTATTACTGTGATTCAGCACAGGCAGTTAAACTACCAGAAAACCACTCATTGTTTTTTCTTGTAAAGGTTAGAACAAATGAATCTCCAGACTTAGAGTCATTTTTGGCTTTCTCTGTGCAACATGAAAGCCAAAAATATCATGACAGAAATAACTTCCCCTACTGTACATCTTCCTTTATGATCTTTTGGCTTTTAGTCATCTGTGCATGTGATCGGATCTCTGCAACCACAAGTCACTGTGTCTGGGACTATGTAAAGCAGTCTGGAAATGCTTCCTGGTGTAAATGAAGGTGTGTGGTCAGCAGTTGAGGTTACTGGACAATTACAGTCTCATGATTCTGCATATTATATTTGGAATAGGATTTGTTTGCTCAGGCAAAGGTAACTAATGCCACAAGGAACGTTCTTGTCAGATATTGCACCCATGCAGGTTTGGCAGTTATGATACAGACCTGTGAGAGCCATTCCATGCCTCTGAAATACCATGTGGGATGCCATATGAAGTCTAAAATGGTTGTAGGCACCAAAGTTAAGTTTAGCAACTAAATCCTACCACGTGTGTTTTAATGAATGTGGAGCGTACTTGGTAGCATTAATGAGAATTACGATCCAGTCTTCCTCAAAAATTATGGCAATTGCACATCATGTGATTATGAAAATATCAGCCATTGAAGAAATACTCTGAAATAAGGAAATTCAGTATAGACCAGTAACAGAAGCTGAAAAGAATGATCATTGTAACAATCCACGTAAAAAAAAGGAGAAATTCTAGCAATGATCCCACAGTCTCTTCCAGGGATTAGAGAACATCCAGTACAGGGCTAGATTTGTTGGACAACCCAGATTTAGCTTCACTCTAGAGGGAAGAAAATGGAAAATTTGCCACTAAATTTAGCAAAAAAAAAATTGGAAGCCCACTAAACCAAACGAAGCAAGTACCAAAGACCAACGTGCACAGATATTTGCCTCTGAATATTCAGTCACATCATGCAGAGTCAAAATACAAGCTACTGTTAGTGACAGAAATGAGATATCTGAAGGCAAGAAACCTAGGACAGCAAAGTAAAAGGAACCAGAAGTATTTGAAAAAAGTCTGAGCCATTGCTTGGTTTTACAGAGAACAGTCAGAAGAAACAACAGCATAAAATTAAATTACCATGAATGGCAAGTGAATGGCAAGCGAATGGCAAGAACTACATCTTACTGTGAAGTGAGAGTGTCAGCACAAAGTGGGAGATGAAGATTAATCCTTTGAAGGATTTTGATGTTGACTAGGCCATATGGATGGCAGTAAAGGCCACAAGTTAATGGTAAACCGAATTCTAGAAAGGTCTGGACCTACCAAGCTATGTGGCAGTGAATGTTCATACCCATTATTCCACATTAGCGGAACTTGTTAAAAGCAATATATTGACTTTGAACAGTGTACAACAGGTTGCAGACGAATGTTAAGGGAAGAGGTGAGAAAAGTTGGTCCATGCAGTTAGCTGGAATGGTAAAAACAGTTCTTGCTTCTCAGAAAATAATTCTCTTTAAAAGAGAAGCAAGTTTGAAAAATGTTCAGCAAGACTGAAGTGCTAAGATGGCTATCTAACAGTGTTTGGCTGCACAAGCTTCTACAAGTCCACAAGTCTTTTACAGATAACTACATTACTGTACATTACAGTATCTGAAACTGGATTAGATACTGATGCTTAAACAAAATTAACACTCCTTTTAGTATTATTGTGATATTACACAGCATCAACAACATGCAGAGGTCATGAAATTCACTATTATCATAATTAAACTCTTTTTCCTGTCCCTCACCGCCCAAAACTGGACAAAAGATAACTCCATTAGTCATTTGTCTCTTCACCTACAAAAAAGAAAAAGCAAAATCAGGCAGACCTCTGTTTTCACATCCTTAATGCCATAGAATTTCTTGGAAGCTTTAGTAGATGTAATTCACTGCAGTTCTCTCTGTTTCTGACGTTGGAGATGCACACCACTTACTGTAACCCATTTGTTACTTTTTCACATCCAGGCAACTGCCCTAATTTCCTTCCTTCCTACTTAAATTGGCATTTCTAAATCCTTAGAATACCCTTTGAGACAAGTTCTGTTTGGAAAGAATAAAGTCCAGTATCCTAGTGAGAGCAAAGCCTGTTGTATTTTCCACTTAAAAGCATCCCTTTGTGTCCCAAGGATCCCAGGTGATCCATACAAAAGTACATTATCTCTTGTCATTGTTCTATCTCCTACTGTTTCCTTTTTAAAAGCCTTTGATTTAACTCCCTGCATTCAGGCTTGATAAGATCGCACAGAAAAGTCTAAATAATATTTATAAAAATAATAATAGCAATACAGACTGCAGGAGTTACTTAAACTGATGATGAAAAGTTTTTTCTCAGAAACAGATTACAAAGAAGGACAAATAAAATATTAGATTAAATACAATAAAATAGAGGGAGTATGGTAAAAAAAAGGGACCGTTTACAAGGGACTGTGGGCACAGTAGGGTAGAGTAGCTGTGGGGTCTGGAGCATGCAGAATTTGACAGGTAATGTGAAGGCAAAATGCATGCCATGAAGCACTGCCACCATCCAACACACTGTGCTGTACTCCAGATTAATCCTCTGGAACTGTTCTCAGAAAAGCTTTTTCTGAGCAAAAATTAGTATTGTATTGAATTTTGGCCTTTTTTTTTTTTTTTTTTGTCGTAGAAATCACATGGATTAACACTGCTGTTTCAATCTTTAGCCATCTTTCCTGGTTTTGTGAAAATAAATTTCAGTTTATATATATCTAAACAGCTACCTTCTGAAATTATTGTATATCTAGAACCCATCCACCTTTTCACCACATGAGTGAGTCTATTCGTTATGTTGCTATGAAATGAGGTTTGTTCTTCTTAAAGCTCTGGAGCCACACTGGTATAAAGCAGTATAAACTCAGGGTACTGGAGATGCAAATTCTTGCTCTGATGGCTGGCTAACTGTGACCATAACAAAGACAAAAAGTATGCAAAATCACGTTGTTTTGATCTTCCTAGGCAACTTGCAGAGTTAAAAGATGTGTAACTGAAAAGCAAGACATTTTTTCAAATAGCTTATATATTCCTTCTCTGAAGATTTCATCAAACCTTTCTTGAAGCAGAAATTAGACTGGTTTAGATCATGATGTTAGAAGCTGTTTAAAAAAAAAACAACAACAAAAAAAACCCTGAGTAATTGTATATGTGAATAATAGGGCATCTTATTAGACTGGTTCTCTGCCATGGTTCTGCTCAAGATGATTTTATTTCTTTTGTCTCGGATATGAACAATAAGACATACTCTCTCTTTTTCATTTATTTCAATTGCATTAGCACCAGAGGCTGTAAGCTGGGTTTTGCAAGCCTTGTCTTGGTGATGGAATTAATCACCTCACTAAAACTTTTCTAGTGTCACAGAAATATCCCTCTCTTATTCATTGTGGTCTATTGACACCACCTATTTACTCATATGACATCTAAGAGTCTTTTTAGATAGGCATAGCAATTGTCATTTGCTACTCCATATCAAGAGTATATCTTCCGCAAAAGGAAAGTGTAAATCTGAAGCCATAAGGAAGATATGGCTTTATCTACCTGGTCCATGTCAGCAGTTTGGATCAGCTGACAGTCCCAGCTGAGATGTGGGCACAAAGGAGGGACTATTATAAATAATAGCAGGAGTAAGTTTTCTTATAAGGATTTACAGTCCTATTGTGTTAAACGTAATTAGAATTAGAAGTTCAAACATTAAATAGAAAAGTCTCTTTGCACAACAGACTTCTCAAGCAATGATTCCACTGCAGCTCCTTTTTTTCCTTGTCACAACCAAAAGCACTTTCTCAGCAGTGATGGGAAGAGGACTGCAGGGGTGAGCGCCAGGTACAGCAATGTGGCATCATTCTTCTGGGATCCTCACAGCCCTTGTGAGAAACACCAGTCTTCATCGTGCCCTGTACTGCGGAGGGGAACTCAACAAGAGGTGCTATTTCCAGAGTCTTGTTTTCGCCTGTCACTCACATGCTTTCATTGATAATAGGTGGCTGTCCATTCTGCAAGAAAGGTAAATCTTGACCGGTTCTTCACAGAAAACTCAGCAGTGACAAAGAACATGTTAACATTTGGAAGCTTTGAGATGCCAGCCAGCTACAAGGCTTCTGGTTTATTTCGTAAACTTCAGATATGGATATACTCTTGACAAAAACAGCAATGGGCCTGTCAAAGGGATTACAACAAAGCCAAATCGTTTAAAATTTGGATCCCACTGCAATATGATTACATTAAGTTATATTTGATGACTGCTCTGAGAATGTTAGTTTAGGAGAATCAAAATAGAGTGGAAGAGAATACTCTGATTTTTGTAATCAATTTTTTGTATGTTGACATCATGGGGTTTAGTTACTGAAAAAGTATTTCACAAAAAAAAATATACTAAGCAGTTACATAGAATTTCTTTGTCATATTTTTGAAAGAAAAATGGAAAAGGTGATGAAATTACCACTAGCTTACAGGGCTGTGTCATTGGAGCAAGGGAGAAATTGCAGTGTGTCTGGCTGTCTGAGGTAAGCATATTAGCTGCTGAATGTGTAAATTGCAAAAATAACTTAGAAGCCAAAAGTGAGAACAAATGAGCAAGCAAGTGATCTAATCTCCGTTGGAACACATCACCCATGTGATTTGCAGGGTCCCTTGGAAACAAAGAAGTAGATGAAGGAAGAGGAGCATTTGTGTTATCAGCAATGGAGAAAAATCAATAACAGACACAGTTTGAGTGTCAGCAAAACAAAGGAGATTTCCATTCCCCTCTGAAAAACTGACACATTTGAAGCAGGGAAAGCCTGGGGTCTCATTACAGTAAGAAATTCTTCAAGCCCACATTGAATGCTTAGTTACCGTCATGTGTAGTTTTAGGGCAGATAAGTCTTAACTATAATTCTCACTTTTTTTTTTTTTATGTAGTAGCCTCAAAAGAGAGTGTCTATTTTGGGGAGAAAGATGTAAATGTAAAACATTGCCATTTGTGGAGGAAACAGAGATAGGAGACATGCTTGTCTTGTAGACCCTGAGAAACTATGAAATCCAGAAATAATCTTATTTAGGACACAAACTGTTCTTCCTCACACCAGAGCAGCCGCTCTCTAAGTGCTGCTGCAATGCAAGCTGCAGAGTGTAATTAATTGAATTTCACAGTCTACTAGAGCAGCGGGCAACCAGCACTTTGAGCTGCAGGAAACCCTACTCGCAGACATGGAGCTTCAGTGCAGTTCCAAGGAATCACAGTATGAGACCCACCTGTCAGGAAACCTCCAGCATCAGAGAAAGAGGAAATATGGGAGAGCCACAAATAAACCACTTCTTAAAAGATTTGTGGCTTTAAAGATGTCTCAGTGCAAGCCAGGCTACCTGAGCTTGCACATGAGTGTAGTTATTTCAAATAACATGGTCCTGGATGGTCTGGAGGCATTTGCAACTGACTCATCCATTTTTGGTTTAGGCTGTGGACAACAATCGCTTATTTAAACCTTGCACACAGTTGTTTTCTCCTGTGTTTGCTCTCTAGAAACCTGAAAGAAAGTAACAGGCAGAGTGATAGGCTTCAAAAGGTAACATTTGCCACACAGTTATCTTTCAGAGCCGTCTAAATTCACTTCACTTTCCATGTAATTGGAACTGGAGGTGTCTGTGATAATTGATTAGGAAAATATTGACTGCCTAACTGTTTGTTTGGTTTCTGTGTTTTTTTTTTCTTTTATGTGGAAAACTCACAGGTTTACAGTGTGTTTCCAATTAATGTTGTCTTGTTGAGACTAACAGGTTCAGCTTTAAACTTGAGCGTCTAGGAAGTGATTTAACCAAGAAATGGAGCTGGCTGTTTGTATAAGAGAGATACTGAAGGAGATGGGAATGGTACACTCGGGTAGGTGATAGTGAAACAGAACCTGGGATTAGTTACTGGAAGATGGTCCAGGAGTAAAAAAAAACAAACACAGTGAGTGCTACGTTTACCTCAGCAAAAGTCAAGTGGGTAGCAGGGCTGAGAGATGTAGCTACAGCTAATGGTAGGACCCAGGACAGACTGTTATAAAGCCTGAAATAAACCCTCTGAGAAGACTCAGAGATTCATAAAAGGTGTCTATTAATACTGAAGAGGTCGAACCAACTACTGTCTTGTGGAATGACAAAGAAAATTGGTTTATGGTTTTAGAGAGCATATGGTGTTAGAATAATAACTTGCTGTGCTTCACACCACTGAAGCCTGCCATTTTTTGACCTGATCTTGAAACAGAGTAGTATCTTTAATCTGCTTTAGTCATAGTATTTTTGTCTATAAAGTCTTCGTCAATTCTGTTTTGAAATCTGGGACATTCTTAACCATTGTTCTACTGTTTGTGGTTTCACAGACTTGGAAAGTGTTACTATCTACTATTGCTTTCAGTGTTATATATAAACAGCAGTAAAAGATGATCGCTGTAGGGTTTGGGGTTTTTTTGCAGAATTTACAGTTTAATATTGCACACTACATTTGAACTCAGGAAAAAATGTCCTTATGCAGTGGTACCTTCTGGAAATATTAGAGCGTTAAAACCCATGATTCTCCCTTACTCTGAGGGCCAGAAGAGTCATGATTGTTCAACATCTATTTTATTTCAGCTAAGACCAGGCTCAAACCATTCCATGTGCAATGTAACTGTTTTAAATCACTGAGAGCTTGTGCCTAGAGAGAGAAAACCAAAAGAAAAGATAACTCTCAATTGCGGAAAAGAAGAATAGGGGTTAAAATTTTCTCTGCCGTTAACCGAGCTGAAAACAGCACAGCTCTTGATAGCTGTATTTTTTTATCCCCTTATGCCTAGCTTTTTGTATAAGAATTTGTCCCACTCTTGTGTGTTCACACAATTTCAGGGAACGGCTACCTGTGATACAGAAACAAGCTGGGTGCTTATTTTCTAATTAAGGCTCTTTTATCTCACCCAAAAGTTGCTTTCAGCACCTTTTGGCAGGAAACTTTAATTACTATGTCAATCATAGGCACAAATCCAAGCTATAAAGTAAACTGGATTCAGATTCGAGTAGCTATGGTTAGGGTATGCTGTTGCTTTCTAGCAATGGGATAAAAATTCTAAGCACCACATAAGAAAAAAGAACACCAAACAGAGCCAATAAAAATATAGTCATCCCCTTGGATACATCCCTGATCCCTAGTGTGGGTAAACCAAATTACACCATCCATTTATATAGATTGTGTTGTAGACTATTTTCTCTAAATTAGAAGATGGTTTCCAAAGCTTGGTTGTCAGCTGTATGCCCTTGTAAGTGTGAAAGTGGTATGGAAAGAAGGCATTGTAGTAACATTGATGAAAATATGCCCACATGTGTTGCTAATTATGCTAGATTATGAGGCTTTCACTGTGATTGTTATTGAGCTCCAGAACACCTGCAAATACAAAAGAGAACTCAAACATTTCCTAACAGAGCTTGCACTCCAAGTTCACTGACTTCAGGATGACTTCAGTGGATGTACTCATAAATGGTGTAAATCAACTAAAAGCATCTGATCTGTAAGGCTGCAGTTAATAACCTTTTATTTTTTCCTTTTCAATTTCCCATCAGTTCATGCCAGGTGCTTAGTGTTAGAGGTCACAGCCATATTAGATCATCTCTTGTTTCCTGCATGCATTTTTTTTGTCCTTCATCACAAAGTAAGCATTTGATGAAGCTAATAACACCACAAATAATGTACTGCTGATTCTTGAGAAGATAGTTAAAAGAATGGTACAATGTCTTTTACAGTTCAAGGAATAGATGCACCGATAAAGTTATAAATCAAATCACCACTTGGCAAGCAAATGTAGAATGGTGAAACATGTGAACAGATATTTAATAGGTGTGCACTCAGAATATCTAAGAGGCAAACTGAAAGAGGTTTTTATTCCAGCTATGGGAAATAAAAGGTACTTTTTGAGAAAAGAAAAACTCCATAACAATGTGAGTGAAAAAAACACACACATGAACACAGGAACAATGGGAGAGGAAAAAAAGGTAGGATACTCTCAGCTTTTTTTATTTACCTTATTACTGTCACTGATTTACTTCAACTTTTTTTTCTATTCTTTTCTTTGTTTGTTGTAGCTCTTCTGGATGCACTGTCTCTGAACCCGTATGCTTCAAAGGAAATACAGTCATGATATGGATGCAGGAAGAATGTTGTACAAAACATTTAAGTTACAAATCAGGTTACAGAGAAAGAATCACAGAATCACAGAATCACAGAATTATCATGATTGGAAAAGACCTAAAAGATCATCCAGTCCAACCATCACCAATACTTCTCAGCTAAATCATATCCCTCAACACAACATCCAAACGTTTCTTGAACACCCCCATGGTCGGTGACTCCACCACCTCCCTGGGCAGGCCATTCC
>WHYT01017433.1:489473-524117 GCA_009806455.1 Tetrax tetrax
ATTCCCAGCCTCATCCAGCAAAGAGTGGATATTCTCCTTTGTCCTCCTCTTACTGTTAATGTATTTATAAAAGAGTTTCTTATTCCTTTTCACCCCAGTGGCCAGGTTAAATTCAAGCTGGGCTTTTGCCTTTCTGATTTCACCTCTACACATCCTAATGACTTCCTTGTATTCATTCTCAGTTGCCCGTCCCTCTTTCCACAGGCGGTAGATTCTCTTTTTCTCCAAAGTGGACCAAGTGAGGTGGGGTTGAGAAGGAGTTTCCAAGGTCATGAAGTCAGGTTCTGTCACTGCCCATATCCTCATGCAATGAGTTACAGTTTGCCGAGGGAAATCATTATCATTATTACAAAACTCTACAAGCTCATTTGTTTAAATAGATGATATAAATGTATAGTAAAATGATCTAAAAAATTACTGTTGCTTTGACAAATATGTATCATGAAGTAGGTGATTAAGTCTTGCCTTTTCTTTTTTTAGAGCTGCCCTATTGAAACCTGGAAGAAGCAGCTTTTTAAATGGGTCATCTACACTATATTAGATCAGATGGAAATTTGTATTTCTTATGGTATTTTGAATCCCACGTGTGAAACTCATACTTAAGTATCTTGTAGACACATTTAAGACTTAATTATCATGCATTTCTGAAACATTTGTCCATGGATAGGAGAGGGGCAAAATAAGTGCAAAATGGTTTATTATAATTTACTGCTGTATTTAACTTACATAATTGGGAGAAGTACGCAAAGTAGTCACAATATGGGAGTTACAATATTGGGAGTGATGGTAGATGAGAAGCTCAACATGAGCAGGCAATGCACCCTTGCGGCCCAGAAGGCCAACCACATCCTGGGCTGCATCAAGAGGAGTGTGGCCAGCAGGTCGAGGGTTCTGTCCCTCTACTCTGCCCTGGTGAGACCCCACCTGCAGTACTGCCTCCAGCTTTGGAGCTCCCAACATAAGAAGGACATGGACCCGTTGAAGCGAGTCCAGAGGAGGGCCACGAAGATGATCAGAGGGCTGAAGCACCTCTCCTATGAGGAGAGGCTGAGGGCTGAGAGAGTTGGGGCTGTTCAGCCTGGAGAAGATAAGGCTCCAGAGAGACCTTATATTCGCCTTCCAGTACCTAAAGTGATAGGAAAGATGGGGAGAAACTCTTCAGTACAGCCTGTTGTGATAGGATGAGCGGTAATGGTTTTAAAATAGAGGGAGGTAGATTTAGACTAGACATCAGAAAAAAAATTTCACAAGGACAGTGGCGGAACTCTGAAACAGGTTACCCAGATAAGTGGTGGATTCCCCATCCCTGGAAACATTCAACACCAGGCTCAATGGGGCTCTGAGGAATCTGATCTGGTTGGAGATGTCTCTGCTCCTTGCAGGGGGTTAGACTAGATGACCTTTAAAAGTCCCATCCAACCTAATCTGTTCTATGAGTTTAAGGTTCTATATTTATGAACTAAATCTGTAACTAATCAGAAAATACTAATACAGTGTGAGATCTTCCTGAGCCAAGCCATATATTCTGTCTTCCCCAACATGTAAGTTTCTTTCATGAACACTAGCAGGTGCTTGGGGAAGCATCAGAAGGAACGAGATAAGAATAGAGTGATCCTCTCCCAGGTACATCCCGCTAGCTTTTCAGTTTCCTGGTTTAGAACTTCCTGGAGGAAATAATCACATATGTTTCTGTGTGGAATTTATTGAAGGTTGAGAAAGGAAGTTTTTAATTAGTATAATAAGCTAAAGTACCTTCCCTTTCTTCCCTTTCTAGCCACAGTGCTGCTGTATGTATTGTTTATGTAGAAATATATCTGAGATCAGAACTCCAGCAGATACATCAGTTTATGGAAAACAGCTGAAGATCTGGCATTAAGTTTAATCTAAAAATTTTCATCAATAAAGCCCTTATATTAAAAAAAAAAAAAGAAAGAAAGAAAGAAAAAGCATAACAACGCATTTTTGACAGTATTGTGCAAAGAACCAAATGGTGCCAAAAAGCTGCTTGAGAGCATATCTTTCATTGATATCAGCATTTTTAAATATATCATATACATTCTCTGGTAGATAAATAGTGGTTAAGTAATTGCATTCCCTGCCATAGAAAGGGTGATTGCAGTTCATTATCAGTCAGTTGTTGCCGCAATGAGGTATGCTTAAAAGAAAAATGCGGATTCTGTTATACAAGAAATTTATCCTTTCCCAGAAACAGGCATGCTGCATTCATGAGAGGAAGATGAACAAAAGGATTCTTGAGAAAGAAAACAGCTTGGATATCATTTTGTAATCACAAACTACCTTGCAGTTATGCGAAAAAAAAAAAAAAAGAGGAAAAGAAAAAAAAAAAACAAACAATGGAAGTTCAATTGCTTATACTGTTTTGCTAGGATATAACAAATCCTGCAGAAGAGTGTTGTGAGTTATTCTTCTGCAGAGAGTGAAATATGATCATCCTCCTCCAGTGTATATGAAATTTCCAAGCTGCTGGAGAGTAAATACCAAGACAAGATTGCCCAAAACCATGGTTCAATAGAGATTTTCTGAAAATTAATAAAGAGAATTAGGAGAATGGCACATATCAAAAGCAAGAAATTGAAACGAATGTGTTTAAACAGCTTCTTGAAAGTGTGAATTTTCAAAGCAGGCACCTTTCTTGGTACAATCTGATTTCACTGTCAACACACTTCTAAGTGGCTTAAAATATATTGCCCTTTCCATAAGGCTGAGAATTCCCTGAAGGATTATGAAAATCTAAATTCTATTTCTTCTGACCAAATGTTTGAGGAACAGGAGGTGGGCAAAAGTCAAAATCCTAGATGTGACATTTTTCTCTTGACACTTGCTTTGCGAACAGCTTTGGGAGATAAATCCAATTCTGAATGTCTTATCTCTTCATTTTAGGATAAGTTAAACCAACACATTTGAATCTGGAATGGAAATGTTCTTAGATGAATAAAAATTCTCTATCATCATTACTAGGTGGTCAGTGTAAGTTAGAGTGTTATTTTTCAATTAAAAATTCAGACTGGAGACTAAGATCCTATACGATAGATTCCCCTGTATGTAGAAGGTCAGAACTTGTGCCAGGGACCAGGGGAGAATTTTAATTATATTTATAGAAACAGAAAGCAAATAATAATAATTAAAAAAAGCATTTCTGACAATGATATTTTATTTATTTCTGACAATGAAATATGATTCTGACAATCATATTTCTGACAATGATATTCCTGATAAAAATAAGTAATTTCTTTTTTTTTTTTACAAAAACAAATACCAATTTAAATTCAGATGCTTCAGAAGCAAGTTTTGTGAATCTTGGGCATCTCTGAAGTGTAAGGTATCGTATCTGAAAGTCTGAGAACATATTAGGAATATTCTATATGAAAGAGTTGTAAGAATTCTGGGGGGGGGTTTATGGCTGAATGAATATTTAGTCCGTTGGAAATCCATATGAGTTTGCTGTTAACTGTGCTATTTTCTAATTGCTTGTTTTGTTCCTGTATTGTGTTAGCTTTCAGGGCTTAACTGACAAAATAATTTAAATTATGTATTATTTTCTTCCATTGTTGTAGCATTCTAACCTCCTGCTATAAAGCTCTCCGAAGGTGAGGAAGTGATATTGCATTTGTCTTCCTTGTGTCATTTTGAAGTGATCATTTGTAGCCCCTTGAGTCATGATTATCTGATGTAATCCTCACAGAATATACTCCCAGTGAAACCTGTAAGAGGTTTTTGCTTTGTGCTGAATTTTATTCCCTGTGTCCTCACAGTTTTTATGAGATATACTGTTAATTTGAGAAAAAGTATTCAAGGAGTAAGTGAGAGAAGACTAAAAGTAGGTGGTGGCATCATAAATGACAGCAGTAACTTTGACTTGACATATGAATAAGAGCCACAAACTCTTTCTATATGGCTACAGTCTGACCATATAGTCACTTGGAGAGTATGCTTTCCCTTTTAAAGCTTCTCTGAGGACAATAGGGAACCTTTGGGAAAGATAGGGAAAATCAAATCTTCATCCCCATATTGCTTTATTCCAGGAATTTCCAAAGGACTTACCCTTTTGATCCTGCTTGATTCATCTGTCTATTCCTTCAGACACATTTGGTTGCTAAAATGACTTATCCAATATGTGCAAAGAAAGCAAAACTAGCAAAAGGGAGCTAAGGGTAAAATTTCTCCTTTGTTCCTTTCTTCGTGCTGGAGTAAGCTGCTAGATACTGAAGTTCTTTGATGGTATTCAAATTTGTACCAAGGATTGGCCTCTCACCTATACATCTAAGGAGCATTTCTGAATTCTAACCACAACTTCTACATTTCAACAAATGCTTGTCCCAGTGGGATACCTGAAAAGTAAAAGATGCAACACTACTGCCTGCTTTGATTCTGACATTGCTCTATTATCAATTCCAAGTGTTTCTCTTTGAATGTTTTTGTTTCCATTGCTTTTAGAATTGAAATATGAGAAGTACTTGGGATTTATTTTTTCTGTTTTAGAATGTAAACTCTCACTAAAACTTTGATATAATTGTTGTCAAGATGTATCTAAATTATACTCCACAGTCTGATGAGATAATCCTTTCTCTATCCACAGCTGACACCTGTACAGGCATGAAACTTAAACTGTCTCGTGCACCTGAGAAATTTCTTTGCCTACAATACACTGGCTCTAAGAAAAAGAATTCCTTTCCTGCTTTTCATGGGTATCTTGTGTGACTTTGATTATGACATCCTTCTCTTCATTGTGTATTTTGTCTACCAGGCATAATAGAATAGGATTTGTGTTTTCCTATATATATTATCAGAGTATGTAGTTATAGGAACAAAAGTACTACATTGATACAAGTCACAATTGCAAGAATAATAACCCCACTAGAGTTCACAAAGAACGTCATTGATTGTTTAAATATAGTAAGGACCTGCCAATAAATATATAATCAAACTTATTAAATGTATTTTATTGTAGGTCACCAGAGACTGAAATGAAACATGATGCACCATGTAAAAATATTTTTTTTAAAAAATACAGCTTTTTCAGAGAGTTTCTTAATCAGTCCCCTTATTGTTGTCACCAGAAAATTCCACAATAATTGTCCCCAGAACAACAGATCAGAACGTTTGTTTGAGAATTAGTAAAAGTATGAGGATTACATGGGGAACTAAAGCATACATATCTATAAAAATAATCCTTTTATGGAAGAACTTTAGAAAAGAACATTGCCAAAAATACATGAAACTTATTCAGCTTCTGCTAAAAAAGAGGTAGTTAAACTAGGCATGAAAGCCCTATTAAAAAATTTATAAAGTCCTACTTTAAGTCCTATTATTAGCTATTAAATCCAGGCTAAGAATTTACATGACTTCCATGTCATTTTATATCCAAAATGTTTATTTTTTGTTTCCTATTCTAAGCTTCTGATAAGTTCAATTTTTTTTTTTTTAAATTCATATGATTGCTTCAGCATTTTATGGAAGGATTATGACCATTAATTGAAAAATCCGTTTTGATTTTTTTCTTTTTTTTTTGGTGATACAGAATGTTATATTCACTTAACACTAGAATAAATATTGCCATATAGGCAAAGAAATGCCATATATGGTAAATGTTCACCCATTTTCTTTGAAATAAGTTCAATGTCATAGTGGACTGGCTGGCAATATTGTGGGGCTATTAACAGAAAAATGTCTGCGGGACAGAACAAATGAATTTGTCTAGGTTAGATTCTCTGCATAATCCTAGCGGCATTTTTGCAGTCAAAGACAAAAGAGAGAATAAGTAATAGTTCTGTACTAGCTGTTATCTGTATCAACATCCTTCTCTGAGGCAGGCTTTTCTATCAAGTTTTCCATCAGAAAAGAAGCTTTGTTCAGTGGCTGTGCAGTCTTCAGATTGTGAGATGGTTGCTTCTGCCCTCAACGCTCATGTTTTTCTTCTTAAGTGTCAACGCTTTTAATCCTTTTTCTAACTTTTGTTAATAAATGTAAATTTTATTTTCCAGTACCTGTTTCAAATAATTATATATCTTCAGTATGAAGATATATAAAAGTTAGGTTTGTTTCTCATTTCATCCTTTTACAAGCTGCTTACCTTTGTTGTCAGAAAGAAAATAGACAGGACCAGGCCACAGGTACAAGCAGCGGCAAGTCATCATCATACAGGTAAAGCATTAGAAAAATCCCCTGAGAGAGTTTTGGTCCATGACAGCCAGCGTGCTCAAATACAATGCCCA
Source organism: Tetrax tetrax (assembly GCA_009806455.1). Taxonomy (NCBI): domain Eukaryota; kingdom Metazoa; phylum Chordata; class Aves; order Otidiformes; family Otididae; genus Tetrax; species Tetrax tetrax. The sequence continues at coordinate 495,707 of WHYT01017433.1, forward strand.
GGTAGGAACAGGAAATAGCTTATCCAGTTACTTCGTAAAATGCCATTCTGCTGAATAACCTTCTCTAATGACAGCAATATCTACTACCTCCTTGATTTTTGCCCAAAGGCGTGAGTAAGGAATTATAGATAAATCAGTTTTAATACCCTTCAGGATACTCTAAAACTTGTGCCACAAAACCTGTTCTGAAAAAAAGCTCTCTACCAATAATCTTCAGATTTTTCTTCAGCCACCTCTGAATTTCGATTAAAATTTTATACCACATTTGAAAATAAATCTTAAGACAGGAACTCAGATATTATTGCAAATTTATTTCAGTCTCCACTTCTATTTAATGTCTAAAAGAAATATTTGGAAACATTCTTTGTTATGAAAATCACTACTTGATACACACTTGGAAAAAAGGCATCTGTATTGAGAATTGTTTCTGACACAGAATTTTATTTTCTTTGTAGTTTTTATCGAAGTCATATCCATACATTTGGGTGCACTTCATAATAATGTGTTTTTACAAAGCATATGCATCAGATGCACTGAAGTCTGATCTTGTCGTTCATAGCACACTGAAACTGGTCCTGGCTCTGAATGACTCCAGATGTTAATATGGATTCTGAATGGAAGTCCAGGCTTCCACACTCTAACATATGAAATCTCAGGGAATAAATAGCCTGAGAAAGACATGGTTCTTAACATGATAATGTCACTGTGCAATACCAAGCAGTTAACTCTGATGTTTTTTATACAGACACCTCAGTCTGCTTTACCTCACAAAAAACGAGCACAAGAATTTTTAAACCGCTTTTAAGAAATACAATAAAAAAAAAATGGTTAAAGTCTTTTACACTGATATGTAAAGAATTGAACAGAGATTTTGCTCTATTCCATTTTCTATTCACTGATATATTTTTACAAAAAATCCTTACCCTGTTTGACAGTCTTATAGGTGGTATTAATGTCAGTAATTACTATCCTTTCTTGGAAAGAAAGAGAAATTTATTGAGAAGAGCTTGAGCAGTTTTTCTTGTTGGAATTCAATCCTATTTCCTGAAAACAAACAAAGAAGCAAAAAACAAAAGAGAAAAAGGGTGGGGGGAAAAAAAAAAAAAAGAAAAAAATAGGAACAGCTTCATCTTTAATTCTTGATTCTTGTGTACATGGTTGCTCCTAGAAATAAAAACAGGTATAAGATGAGATTTTATCAGCTGCTCCAAGATCTGGCAAATTTTTGTCAATGTCATAACATTGAAGGCATTGCTTTTGACTTCTTTTTTTTTGGTCACAGGCTCACAGTAGTACTGAAAAAAAATCTGTATTGGCTGGCAAAGTCAGACTGTTTTCAAACAGAAAGCAGGAAACGGAGATAGGAAAGGAATAACTGAATGAAGAAGAAAAAGAAAGGTCAATTAGAATTGATGTAAATTAGAATCAAGTAGTATTTCCAATTGCAATGCCCAGGATAACATTGAGGATTTAACCAAGGCAATTATAATTATGATAATCCTTTTGTTCCCTTTCAACTTATTTCTAAATATTGGAGTGGTGGAGGCTCATGATATTTGGGGACAGCTGTTGTGATGCCAGGAGGCGATGTCAGGAAGAGACTAGCATGTAGCTGGCACAGTGGCACAACCTACCTCTTCCTGTCCATCAGTTCTCTCCAAATCAATTGTGGATTGTTGAACGGTTTAAATAATAGTCCGATCCCCTACATTTCTTTGTTTATCATCTAAACATCAGACTGTCTGATTTTTCTGGTCTTCTCTTTCTCTTATTTACCAATATTGTCCAGTATAAATTATCCCTGGAACTATGAGCCGTTAGATTAATTCAGGGTTTTAGCGATTCCAACAGTTTTTGTCTTTCAAAAAAGACGTGATGGGAAGACTGAATTTGAATTTTTTACCTTGAGCAATTTAGAATATAGACCTAAGATAGCTGAAATTAGGACAAGTCCTTCACTTTCAAGTGTTTTACACTGAATAAGGCACAGATTTTGCTTTGGTCCTAGAAACTGAAAATTGGTCATTTTATTCTGAAATTATGTTTTATTAACAAGTTTTGTACATCTGTAATCACCAGTTTGAAAAGGAGGTGACTGTTCACTGCAGTAAAGGAATAAGTCAGGAATGCATCATTGACTACAACAATACAGTCACTAACATAGATGGTTATTGTACTGTATTTTATCTTGCTGGTATAGTCCTGTATATTTCTAGTGCAGAAAAAAAAAAAATACCCAGAAAACTCAGAGTGTTTTCAGGACTTAAAGGCAAAGTCATTAGAGGGGGTATGCGGGTCACTTGGCATTTTTTCCTTTTTTCAAATAATCATATATTAGTAGTTAATGGCCATTAAACCCCCATGCTGTCTTATTGCAGGCACTATACTTTAAATCATTTTCCATCAGTGAAATCACAGAACCTTACATGGAACTGTTGTTTTTCAGAGAACATAAGAATGAATGTCAGTAATCTAGGGAAGCCACTGAAAAAAGTAAGAAATTGAATATTGTCTTTTCTTGACTAATTTTGCCCATAAGTGGGCAAAGTTACTGGTGACAGGATGCCTCTAGTTCTAAATAATATTGATTGTATCATTATGCTATATCACAGCTGCTAATAAAATCTGGGATAAAACTATAAGATAAAGTCTACCTCCTGAATTGGCTCATAATCTGAATAAAAACTTGCTTTATAAACACCAGCGGAAAGTGCCAGAAAGGTATAAGTTGCCTGCTGGAGTACTGCTGATTTGGTGGAAAATTGCTTCAAAGAATGAGCTAAAATGAGTATGTTCAAAGTAATCTAAGATGCAAATATAATGCATTGCTCCAGGAACTCTCCACTTGTTTTTCACCGTGACAATTCACTGAACTGTACTGAGTGGTAGTCAGAAAATGAACAGATCTATTTTAGCTTCAAGCAGATCTCAATGTCTGCAACTGGCAAAGAGATGATTCTTAGCAGTTAGAGATGATGTCCCTCCTCCTCTGCTTCAGTAAAGTAGAAAAGACTTGAAAAGTAAAAGTAGATACATAGTACCCTATGTACCCTATGTATCAGATATGTAAACAGAAGTAATGAGGAAAGTTTTAATCTAGAAGAAATGTTAAAAAGAATGACTTGCAACAAAACTTTGATGGTTGATGCTGAAAAGCAACAAAAAAAAAAGAAATATATTTTTAAACACAGAAGTTGTGATTTTAAAGCCCAGGATATAATTGATCTTCCATTGGAAAAAAAAAAAAAAAAAAAAAAAAAAAAAAAAAAACCCAAAAACCAAAAAAAAAACAACAAAAAAAGGTTAAATGCAGACATTTTATCATTAACAGAACAGTAACAAAATAGTCACATTATGCTTTTGTTTTGAAATAGGTTCTGATACCTTTACCTATTTTCAACAGTGCTTATGAAGCTGATGGAAACAGTAATTGAATATAGTACTAGTTAATGTATGTAAAGACATCAACGTGTATCTCATAAAACACACATCCAAGTGAAAATACATTGCCTTCAACAGCTACTGTATGTGACTCCAACGATATTGGAAATACAGCCTCATTTAATTGACACCATTAGAACATACTATTAGTGTTTCTTAAAAATCTTCATTTGGAATATTATCAAATCTCAATCTTTTCATTTTATAGCAGCTTGTAACGAAGTACCAGGCTGTTAGGTTAGCTTTGCTCACAGTAGGAGTCACAAAATAATAAAGATTGGATTTACAATTATGAAGGAGAAAATCAGCAACAAAGATGGAATCATTAGAAGAAAAAAATGAATACACAATATTTGACATTCAACATTGAGTTTCATCATGAGTACTTTATAATTAAAAGATAGATTTTTTTTCCAGCATTAAAAGACTGATGTAACATTCTGTAGAGAGGTAAAATATAGGAATAGGAAATATTTCATGTGAAGATCACATCTTTTATATAATTTGCCATATATTTTTATATTTACTTTCTAACTTCTAGAAAATATTTTTGTTCTCAGAGGCCCTTGGTTCCTATGAACAATGAATGATTTCTGAGCTTCATCAGTTTTTCTGGTCAAAAAAACCTGGCAAATTGCTTAACAATGTCCATGCTTAAAATTAATCAGCTGATTTTCCTACCGGTGGTTAAATCCTATTAAAAAAGATGAAAAGGGCACAGTAGGCTTTCATGTATATGGAAATGCACTAAATATTTGTCTTGTCTGAGCTTTGCAGTGTGGTAGGCTAATACCCTGGAACTGAATGAAAGAAATATTTAAAGAAGGTACAACAGAGTGAAGTCTTGCAATAAGACTGGGGAAAAAAAAAAAACATGGGAGAGAGGATCAGCTGGAATATTTTCCCTGCATTTTTACACTTCTTTTTGGAGCGTGATAACTTCACTAGACCTTCACTTTCTGATTGTGCATTCCAGGTAGCAACAGTAGCTTAATTGTGCATGCTGGCAACAACACCTGGCCTGAACACTTACTTGTGATATATGTCTTTATAGGTACAGCAGGTATTATATATGGTGTTTTACCTTCAGCTTAATAACGTGCTTCTAAAGTCCATTTAAAAAGCTTGTGCTGACTTGAAAGAAAGCAATACAATATTCTCTTACATATCACTTTTTCTGAACATTTTTTTTTTGCTTGAAAATATTCAGGCAAGCAGAGTTTTACAGTAAGTATATGAAATACTGTTTGCTGTACAAGGGTGGGGGAACTTCTCCCACAGAGACAATTAAATGAGCCAGACAAGGATCTGGCTGTCATCTTTACAGATAGGACAACATATAAACTCTCACATTTAATTGGTGCGAATGTGACAAGAGAAAACTGAACATAAGGTCTCTAGACAGCCAATAAATCTGGCTTGTGTCTTTCTCCCTCGATCAAAGACAGAAACTGGCTATTTTTATATCTTGCGTTCATGTACAATTTTTTTTTGTTTGCAAAAGAGGTCAGAAAAGAAAACTTTTAACTGGACAAAAATGCCATAAGCTTGCTTGTATTATTCTAATGCCTAAAGTATTTTTTCAATCCAACGTCCTTCTGAACGGATCAAAACTGCTGTGATTTTTGCTTGATTTTTAAAGTCTCCTTCTGTTTATTAATTCTAGGTAAGACAAGCCAGAAATTTATCATTCCACAGACATTTTATTATTCACTTTTTCTCTTGTGTTAGGCAGTGTACATCTCTAAGATGATGTATGGTGTCTAAAGGGGCATAACATACACAGAGTAGAAGGGGAAACAAAGGCACATACCCAAAGAACAGCTTGCCCAAGGTCAAAGAGTGGTAGTTATTGACAGAAGAAGAAATAAATCCCAGCTACCCTGCATTCCAGGCCAGAACCAGGACACTGAATATATCACCTCTTTATCTGATAAGGCCATGATTAAATTTAAGAAGCTTGGAAGCAGAAGAAATGCTGAATTTTTGTTTGTTTCCATGGCTTTGTCTCTCAACCTTTTCCAAGTGACTCATACAAATCACATTCATAACTAAGAAATGCCCACTACGTCAATTCCTGTGGATTCACTGTCTGTCCGCTCCAACTATGCCCCATGAAAGTGTGCTATATTCCCTGAGTGTAGAGATATGGGGTATCTTCCATGGACACCACAAGATCTGCTTCTTTCAGCAAGGGTGACCTCTCTAGTAGTCAATGTAGAGCAGGGTAAGGGATATAAAACTCAGGGTCACCAACACCATCAAGGGAAAGAAAATAAATTATCTGCAGAACTAATACTTTAAGTAATACATCATCTAATAATCTATATAGCTCTATAATAAAGCTATCTTCAGTAAGTTTGGCATTTTCTCTTTCAGCTTAATAGACACCAGACGAAACATTGCAGTAATGTAGAAATGCAAACTGTTTTCAGTTCTTCACTTTGAACTTGCTGTCCTAGGTCCACATTTTAGTGTCCTTCCATTGAAATCTCTCATTTCTTCCTACGGAGTAAAGTGCCAGTGAAAGGAAATGGAAATGGAGGAAATGGAAGAAGGGAGCTAGTGATAGAGGGAGATCAGAAAAGTTTCTATTCAAGATTATGTAGCAAAAGGCGCAAGATAACCTGTACATAAATTTTGCTAGCAAAATTATCTTTGAATGACCCTAGATCTCTGGACAGCTGTATTTTAAATATTTCAAAATAAATAAGGGTAAATAATTCATAAGGAATAGAAGTAATTTCTGTTAATCTTCTATTAATTATTTAGGTATGCAACCTTCATTTAAAGTGTTTCTGACAATCCTTTCTGTGACCTAAAGAGTACATCTGAAAAATGAGCCTTGAACACAGTAATTTTCATAATATTCTTTTATTCTACATGAACTCCTAATTCAGGTGATGAATGGGATGTTTTGTACTGTTAAAAATCATTATGTGAGGTAATAACTGTGAAGACATATTAATATTTTCCTATTCAATATTCATATCTGCAGCAACCATTCAATAAACTGCAAAAACTGGGAGGCAGAACTTAGTTCAAACTAGTAGCTGTGCAAACAGAAATATTGCTTTTCAGACATATGTAACATAACTCTTTCACCTCTGAAAAGAATTTCAAGCTAAATAGTAGTCACATATTGTAGTAAGGACACCTTAATCTACTTTTTCTTCGCTATCCAGATAGAAGTCACTTGGCACTACAAATTCTGTAGCCTTGCAATCCTACCTCGGTTGCTCAGCTCCTGGTTAACCAGACAATAACAGATGGAAAAATTACTTCTTGCTATGGATGGACCAAAAACTTTAGCCCTTATATTCTCCTTAGAATGATGGATGCTCTTGTGAATTAGACAGATGCTCTTAACTTTGATAACCTTCTCAAATGTAATGTAGCAACTTTCATTCTCCTGACAGAGGGAGAATACTAAGAAGGGAGGTTGTAGCTATATATGTTTTTATGATATATTCAACATCATATCTGGGTGCTATGGAACAGAACTCTTATGGAATACTGATACATACTTAAAATTTGGTTATCCTTGGAAATGGCAAAAAAAAAAATCATTGGGATTTTTACTAACACGCTGTCGTGTCTTTAAATCTATACCCTCTTATCACATCTGCAGTCTCTTGAAAGAGTGAAACTGCCAGTAAAAAATAAACACAGGATGTTCAGAAAAATGACAAAAAATAAACAAAAATGTTCAGATCTTTCTCAGCAGGAGGCTGTGTGAAACTAGACATTTGGCCTAAGTTTCCTAGAATAGAAGAAAAAAGTAAAGGAAGGGAATGAGGTAGAAAGTAGAACAAGCAAGTAAACTAACAAGCAGTGCTTCCATCCAGTGTTGTCTGAGGGTCTGAGAGACAGAAAGAAATAGGCTGATATGATTTATACACGTAATATTTTTCCATCAATAAGGTATTTTGTAGCAGCATATTCATTATCAATAAGTAGAAAAGTATCTAAAATCCATATTATCTCCACTTCACAGGGAGTGTAGTTATGAGGTCTCACACCACAAAGGTACTTTAGCTATTCAAGAACATTTGCCATTTCAGTGAGCCTTTAGTTTGTGGTTTGCTCATGCACTTGATGCTGTGATGACTCTTCCAATACAAATTAATAAGGTTCCGTTGTATTTTACTGCTTTTTCTTCCACATTTTCTATTGTACCCATGATCACATAATCAGAAAATTAGAATGTACTCTCATTGAGTTACTTTTTTTACTGTCTTTATATTGGTTCTTAGAACCAATAGTTTATTAAATAAAAAAAAAAAAAAAAGTCAGATTAAGATAAAGTATGGACTGCTGGAAAATCCTAATGAATGGCTTGGCCTTGACATTCTGCTAAGCTCAACCTCTACAAAAGCTGCAAGTTTTGCATGAAAAGCAGTGAAGAAAGCTTTTCCACAGCAGTCCTAGAAAGCAAATTGTAATGAAGGTCTCTCATAGCTGAGGTACTTTCAGCATGATAAAATGAGTAGAGTGCAAAAATAAAGCTAAACTATTCCGAGAGAAAAAACCACTAATTTTAAAAGATTTTATTCCATCTTTCCATCAAAACATAGGATTGACATGCACATTGAAAGTTATATTTTTAAAAGCTAAGTTTACTTCAATAGAATCAATCTCTAAAAAGAAAAACTAATTAGAAGCAACAATCTATTATTGTAATAGATTTATTTGGTCACTGCTTGTTTAATATCAGATTTTCAATAATGACTTTGTGTTACCAGAAAAAAACGGGAGGGTTAAAAGCTAGTAACCTTTGCAGTATGGGTGGTAGATCCTTAAACCAGCTTCTTGTAGAATGTAACCTCTGTGCACCATGAATACACTATTTCCAGTTTATGTAATTTTGTTCCAAGTTTTACAAGGCTGAGCTAACTGAAACATAAATTTCTTATTCAGTGGGACTCAAATACAGTCATGGAGGATGGTTTTAAAGATAGATAAGATCTCAGATTGTAAAAAACCTGAAGAACAAGATACTCTGAATGTTAGGTGAGATGTAGATTCCAGCTTGTGACATAAAATGTAGATTTCAGCCTACTTCTTACCTCCAAAACAGACTCTATTGCTTTGGAATATCTCGAGTCATGACAGAGCTGTACTCAGAGCACCTCAGAAACATCTGGTCTCGCTCAATAAACAGGCATAGCAGTAAAGTGAATTAAAGAATAAAATGGATATTTCTTCTGCAACGCCAATGATTTTTTTTTTTTGTGCAAATGCAAGACACCAGAAACAATAAATCAAACTTTTACTCAAATGTTATGAATATGAACAGTTGGCTACCTGTCAAGCTGTATGAGCCATTACATGATATTATTTATGCTGGCCCGTAGAGCTCTAGGTTCCCTATGGAGACAGAAGGAAGATAATTAGAAATTTTCATAATTTCGTGGTACCTAATTTACCTACAGAGGTATCCCTTATCTCTTAAGAATCTAGGCCTAAGAATCTGCAATCTGCTTTGAAATGGAGTTGACATTTATCAAGAATACCCGTAATCTGTAACTTCAAAATACTATAAATTCAGACTAGCTGTCTACAATAACTACATTTAAAAAAAAAATCCTAGCCCTCACTCATCTGCTGGTATAGACTGTACAAAGAGGGAAATGTTTTCCAGTACTGCTCTTTGTACAGAAGACTAAATTATATTCCCCCAAAACTGCAATTAGTATTTTGTGTTTACTCAACACAGAGGCTGCTCTAATGCTTCTCACTTAAGTAGGACGTAAGAATTCAGTGACTGAATATATATGCAAAACAAAATAATGGGAAGCAAAGATCAGGAAAGTGCCATGCTTTCCTTTTTCTTAGAGAAGAAACAACTTCTTTTAATGTTTTGAAAGGCTGTCAAACTGATATTTCGGTAGCAGATTCATCCACTGACTCGTGGCTTTAACACTTCTTCCATCACCAAAGGCTGAAAATTCCTCATTAACACTACTGTGACAGATCATCCTACCAGGTGGTACCACTAAACAATTAAGTACTAGTTCAAAGACTCTTATTTATAATTTATTTTGTTAAAATTGAAGTTTCCGTTCAGATTATGCAAACCATAGTCAGTTCCACTAATGTTCTATTTTGGAAAGTAAAAAATATGTGCAACCATTACACAACTGAGAACACTTCCAAATAGGCAGAAATATAAATATAAAGAGGCACTAACAGAAGAAAACACAATTTATAATAAATAGAGCATGTAAGTATTTAATGAGTCAAGTCTCGCTATGAATTAGTGGCTAAGTGTATTACTGAGTAAAACGGAAATTTCTTCGGGAACACAAATACTTTCTGTGCAAACAAAAGACATCAGATACAAGAAATCTAATCTTTATTCAAGTAAAGCTGAAGTCTGGTCTTACTCTTCAGTTCAAGCATTTTACTAAAGCTATCAGTTTTCTGCTTTTGAGTTTTATTGTTCCTACAGTTGACAAATAATTGCTACTAAATTTAAGATCTACGTGCAGGGTGAGAAAAGACTGTGCCTTTATTTTCAGTATCACATATCTCCTTCTCAAAGATGAATTTTAAAGACTTTTATTGAAGTAATGCCTTATAGGATATGAATGTGAGCATATTCTTCATATTTGGGTACTATTTATGGGGACTGGGAAGTACAAAAAGAAGGACATCACATGTTTCATAGTTAAGTAAGGAAATTAAGGTTATATAGTGAAATTGATTTCGTAGAAATTTAGATTTATGTACAATGGAGACGTCTTTGTTTAGAACATACTCCCCAAATGCTTATAATCAATAAAGACAAATGTTCTTGAAAATATGGTTCATCTGCGCCATTCTAGACTTTGGGTAAAACAAATTTTTCTCTTGAAGTGTCTGCTTTTCTCCCCAACTACAAAGACAGGCTGAATAAAGAATTCAGGTGTAGTCATAATTTGTGGTCATGTAGACAGAAGTATCCACTCAAAGTTTTGGATATGACAAAAGGGAGTTTTGAGTATGGGAAAAGGGAAAGTAGAAACATGTCAAAAGCAAAAAGACAGAGCTAAAGGAGAATTATTTTTGTGGCTATGTAGGGGATGTGTGGCAAAAACCTGTGGCAGCAACATGTCCTGTCACCCTGTCTTGCTGCCAGCAGCCATGCTGCTCTTGGGAGTGAGTTACAGCCTTGACGCGGTGCTGCAATCTCCTGTGTAGGTACCGTAACTCCTTCAAGGATCTCTCACATGATAATTTACAGAGGGGCACAGGGAGATTTCACAGTGGGAACCAACAAGCATGTGACTGGCGCTAGAGCCCGGTTGCTGCTGTAAGGTGGCTCCCATGAGCTGGTGGGTGTGCTGCTGCAGGTACAGCTGAGGTGACAGCAGGCGTTCAGCAGAAGGCAGGACATTCTACTGGGCTCATATATATTTTTCTTGCAGGAAAAATGTCCTGGAAGAGAGACTGCAAAGTCAGCATGAGTGGATATTCCTACCTCTCAACTGAAACAATGGGCCTGTGTACACTGAAGTTAAAGTCTCTACCAAGTAAAAAATGTGTCAATATATGAGCATATGATAGCAATCGATATGAAAATCATCCTGCAAAAGTAAAAAAGCTCCTACATCAGGGCTGTATGGGAGAGAACTCAGGAGGAACATGATAGACACCAAAACCAATGTAACTTCTTACTTCTAGAAAGGTTCAAACTGTTAAAAATCTCCTGAATGCAATATAAGGTGCAGCTTCAATGAACCATTTGGTTTGTACCTCACATGAGCAGCTGATCTCTGTCACTACCTTTTGGATCAAGTAAAGAAAGATCTGGAACAAGATTCTTGCCAAGTGAAAACTGAGTGTTATTTTCTTGAAGGTTAAATCCACTTGCAACACGTGCACAATCCATTTTTCTGCTAATATTAGTTAAGCAAGTACTAGCTGCATCACAAGACCCTGAGCCAGTATTAGAATGGATTTAACAACAGGGGGTTGTTACAGGATTGTAGCAGCAGGGGAAAAAAAGAATCCTGTGATGACATTCAGCTTACTACTGATCCCGAGAAAAAAAAACAACAAAAAAACCCAACTCTTTTGAGAAACACCTCTCAGATAAAGATGGCTGGAGGAAAAATTCTTCTGGGAAACGCATCTCAAGATATCCATGTCAAAAAAAATGTTTGAAGGAGAAAGAAACGTAAGGCAAAAGCACAATAGACATACTGGAAAGTAATTTGAGGTGAATAGCCCTAAGAATGCGGATCGATATTTAACTCAAAAGCTGGGCAAAGTAATGAAGTATTGAGTGATATAATGCGTCAACATTCAATCTGTTTCAATTGGCTGACTCAAGTGAGCTACACATCCAGCCACATGAACTGCATTTTTGTTTTATTTTTCATCTCTTTAGTGCATATTTCTTACTTGATTTTTTTTTTCTGGAAGCACTGGTTAAAATTTAGTGTTTTAACGATAAAGTACTAATGGCTATACTTGATGAAATATCTTTAGAAATTAAAAACTAAATTGTAACTGAAACAAATCCATAATTTTTATGTAAGTACAGCTTTTTGCAAAGACCTGCACGTGTGTCAGTGATTATACTGAAACAAGACAAAAACTGAGTATATCATATTTTCTTTAAAAGATCAGAACATTTTACTCAGAAAAATATAGCTTTTAAACTCTGTATAAACTACTGAGGCTGTATTTTTCACTTTTGATAAGAACTGTTGACATTCAAAAATGACATCCACTTGAATCTAGTTTATTTTTAATATCTGGTTGTATAATACTATATCAATCAAAAAGCAAAGCCGTAAACCTAAAAAACTACCAATTAAGCATCAAGTTATTATCAAAATGCTGGCAGAATGCCTAATCTACACAACAACACTGCAGACACCAGTGTCAATAAATATATTTGAGCTTTAGTGGCAGGTATTTCCTCATCAAATAGCTGTGTCTACACATGATATAAAACACTTATATACAGTTGCATTTGCAACCCATACAAGCTGTTGCATCTCATACTACATTACTGCTTCTGAACAACGATCTTTAAATATTACTGACATAAGAACTCTTGATAATTTTGTTGCTATGAATAACATTATTGTAAATTTAGGCATGTAGAATTTACTATAGTTTTGTAATGGTATTGAACTTTCTAGTGGGAAGAAATAAATGAAATAAAATCATATATATAAAGTTTCTTACATTTCAAAGAGACAGCAGACAATGACAAGTATTATTTACCACTACCATTGTGTCTAGGAGCCTTAGACAAATAGCCTGTTTTGCTAAGTACTGTATAAAGACACAACAAAATACAGCCTCCATCCCAAGGAATTGATACCATCAATAATACATAGTATTAAAAGATTAAATGGGAAATAGAATGAAGAAATATATGAGATCATAAAAAACATATTAGAACAAACCATCAAATTATTGCAGGTATGTCTTCTCTTTTTTCTATGCAGGCAAGTTTTCATAGATTACATTGTCGTTATGTTTTTAAGTAGTAACAGGGAGTCATGGAGACATCGAAAGATGAATAGACAAATAAAATCTAATGGTCAAATTGTTCATTAAAAATATATTATGAATGAATTACACCATACTTGTATTCAAAAGCCTACTGAAGAGCAGCAATATTGACTTTTATCTGACTCTTTTTCACTGTAAGTAAAATTGCATAATTTCTACTTAATAGTGATGCTGGATATTAATTCTTGTATGTAGCTTAGAACTTCTGTCTCTAAACTTTTACCCCTAAATTAATTTGAGAAGCAGCGATTATGTTATCAACTTAATCTCCTTTTTTTATTTTTCTACAGAAGAGTTTGTATTTAATTTTTTAATCTATCAGCCTTCTCCCCTGAAAAAAAAAAAATCTGTATATCTTTGTCAAAGGCACCTGGAAAACCAGACACTACTGAAACTGATCTAAAAGCAAAAACTCAATTTTCAGAAATAACTAAATATATTAGACTTCTTTTTCAACTCTATTGCAAGGGATACATTTTCAGCCCATAAATTAATTTAATTCTCCCAGTCAATGTCACTCACATTTTATTGAGAAAAAAAAATTTCATTTAGTAAAAGCCAGGGCTTTTAGAGGAAAAATATGTTCAGTGATTATTTGATAAATTTTAATCAAGAAACAGTTTTTAATTTTTAAAAATAAATCATTACTGACACTACTATTTTACAAGCTAAAAAGGTCTTCAAATGACCTCTTTTTTAAAAAAAAAACAAACAAGCAAAAAAAAAGCCAAAAACCAAAAACCCAGAATGTTGACAGAAGTTTCAAAAACTTGTAGTACTTTTATGCAATAATTAAATATTTCAGGTAAAAAAAGGAAAATGAGCTTTAATACTTTTCTGCCTTAATGGACGTACTTATGCTTGCACGTCCTATTACATGCAAGTAGTAGCACCAGAAGACTAGTCAGCATGTATCTAACAACTTGGGTCTTGTTCACCTCTAGAGAATGTAAGTAGCCTTGAGGCGACTCCAGGAACTTTAGTGTGTTGTTGGAGGGAGAGGAGATGGAAAGCAATGATTGGTGGAAGTCTTAACCCCATCAATATGGACGATAGAAGTCACAGGATCTAGCCCATTCTGTCAGTGCCTATTTCATATACCCTTTCAGAGAGATTAAGGAGGCCAGCATCAGCTGTCAGGCTAATGTAGGATACTTCCACAAAGTCAGGGTGTGTATATGTTTAGGCATGCTAAACTCAGATGGCCCTTTTGGTTTGGTGATTAGACTGTCCCAAACTCCAGGTAGTTTTCATCTGACAGCATAAAAATTGAGAGATGAAAGAAAGGTTTTATTTCTTTACTTGTCTCATCCTCCTTAGGATGAGACAAAACAGAGCTGCCTCCTCTCTGATATTCCAGCTAGGATAAATAGCCTTATGTGTTCATCTCCTAATTCTTAAATTACAGATGGAAGAATAGAGGCTAGCTATTGTAAAGCTCTTTCCAGCTTATTATTTAATAACTTGGATAGTAAAAAGACCAGTAGATTGAAGGTCAGCCCTGCTATGCCCAGCCTTGTGTTATCCTCGCTCTTGGGATTTGTGAGGGGCTGGGGATCAAGTGACATCATAAGGCCTCTGCATGAATAGTGGATTACCTGAGTCCGAACATCTCCCAGTCATCCATCTGTTATTTTCCACTTCAGAAAATTATATATGTACCAAACAATAATGATTGCTGTATCATTACCTTTATGTGGAAGAATATTTTATATGTAAGAGGAATTTTCCCAGTACTCTGATAAGTTTGTTTTTTTTTTTCTCAAAGAAAGAATAGATATAAAGGACAAAAAGAATCAGTTCTAGACATGAAAGTGATAAATCCTTCAAATTATTTCCATATTAGTTTCTTCCTGGCTTTAATTATTCTTTCTACTTACTGTGTGTTTTGCAAATGTTTGAGAAAAAAAGTTTATGTAAGGTTGGAGTCCTAGTCTCCTGAAATACTCTATAGCCCAGGAAACTGTGGTACTTTTAAATACATGTATACACACACTCATGCACATATACATCCATTTAGATAATTTTACAGTATGTTACACATTTCATCCAGGACAAGTCCTGCATAAATGAGAAACGTACTCTGCAATTCTAGTCAAATAAAGTTATTTAAAAAGAACATTTAACACACAAAAGATCTACCATAACAACCACAAAGAGTGTTTCTCAGGTTGAGAGAAAGGGTTATGGATATGAGAATGAAAAAAAAAAAAGTGTGGAAATTATTGTAATTTGCATTTATGGTGTGACCGCCTCCAGTACAGATTGAAATCAGAACCCCTACTAACAGTCACTTTCATAAAGCAGCTTGTGGTAAGAGGAAAATGTCTTCTCTTCTGATCCCTACCTATTGAAAGAATACACAGAATACACAGAGCTCGGGATTCGGTGTCAATTAGAGAGCATCTCTCTACAGTTTGCCCCTGTAGTAGATGTCAGGCAATGAAAGGTTACCAGCTGGCTTTGGAAGAAAAGAGAATAATATGCTAATAGGGAAATAGGTCTGCTATTTAGTCTTATTCTATATTTAAGGATATTATTGTAATGTTGTTGCCATCTCAGGCTCGTAAGAACACAGAATACCTAAGGAATATCATCTTCCTAGAAGCTTTTCTTTTCAAAGGAAAGGGAAATGCTGACTCTCCCTAAAACACCATGTACCCTCTGTAACAATAACACAACTGCCTCGGAGTTTCAGTGTCATCCTGATAAAAATCATTAGAATTTTATATTCTGCAGTGTTGTGATACCACCTTTATATTGTATTGGAAAAACACCACCCTGGAATGATAGAGAAGAGAAGGAGCCCAAGTAACAAAACTTTGAAGCTCTATTGCTTCAAAGGGATGGTTAAAAATGTGAAACATGCAAATTTTTTTTTGTTTGATTCTTAACTGTATAGAAATTAAAGATGACCTCTCTAAATCACACAGTTTTTATTTAATTCATTCTTGGATCTGTTCTGACTTACTTTAATTATTTAATGATCCCTAATGTACTTGTAATGTACACATGGCCATGATAAACCCTAGTTAAAGGCTAACAGCTGAAGCACATTAGATGAATATCCTTGGAATTAAAACACTGCTACTTGTAAAATCAGAAATTAAATCTTATTCAAAACAACTCCAAGTGGATTAGCTTGCATTTTTAAAGCTGCAAAACCTGAAGACTCAGCTTGCTCTTAGTCCCTTTACTGAGATTATTATCTTATCTAATGGCCTGAAATTGCTTTTCATATAGTCTGTCTAGTTCAAGCAGTTATAAAAGCCTAACTCTGCTAGCACTACACAAAATTGAAAAAAGCTGGCCTACAAAGAAGCAAATTTCAATCAAATTCCAAGGGCGAGGCCAGTGTGTTGAGAAGTTTGGAGGCCACTATGGTAAAATATATTAGCTTGCAAAAATAACAACTAGTCAATAATATGCTTTCAAATGATAATGTCATGACTGAGAAAGGAAAATAGATCTTATATTACATAATAAACAATATCTATCCTAATACCTACCCTAATAAACAATAACTCCTAAAGCATTGCCTGAAGTTCTGAATATATTACTACCTAAAGTTCTGAATATCCTACTACCTGAAGAAATCATCCATTTTTCTTGCTGTAAATGGCTCATCCCTACAATTGCATAAAGTTTGTTTTGCAATAATTACTTTTTTTTGGTGAACCACAGTTTATTACAACTTATTTCAGTAACAGAAGCTGCTACATGAAGGTAAATAAAGCATTGTTCATGTCAAAGCATAAAATATTGCTCCACTTGAACACAAAATCAGAATAAAGCATCAAGTAACCTGATTTTATATTACATGTCATCTACTGATATGGGGAAAATTATGAAAACAATAATGTAACCTTCAGTCATCTTTTTTTTTTTTCCTGAAGTTCCAGAAATAGTAAGAAGTTGTAAGCAGAACCCTTGCTTCTTAAAGAAGTTTATATATCCTTACATATCACATTTATAAAATAAAACGTCAGCAAATGTACCTACTGCCAGCAGTGTGTCAACACTTTACAATTGGATAGTTGCTGAGTAGATACTTTTCATAACTTGAAGATAGATTGAAATGGTTGCTCAGTGAAATTACTGTCATACAAGTAAATGATTGAAATTACTTATGGCCTCAAAACTTAGTGAAAGAAGGTGGCTGGAATCATTAAAGGACACTTTAGGATGCTTTGCATTATATTTTTTGTCAGTACTGTGTTAAAATTTTTCACAAATATTGTTTTTAATGGAAAGCATTACAACAATTTCTTTGTATTTTTTGTCTGCTTTCCATGTAATACATTGGGATATTGTTTTGTTCAGATTTTCTTGTTCAGGTGCCTGAAAATGAAGCCTTTCACATTTCATCTAAGAACAGATATATGTTTGGTTTGATTTTACTTGGAAAAAAAAGAGCTGCACTTTAGTTATGTAATGACCTGTGAACTGGTCTTTCCAGCTAGATTTAAATTTCTATGATGCAAATCAGTCAGTAGTTTTCATGAAGCATCACTTCTTTTTCAAAGCACAACTTCTTTAACACCTTAAGGGAGGCAAAGGGCAACCACAATGACTAGCCTTGAGTCCATCAGCTACCAAAAAGAGCATTTAAAAAAAAAAAAAAAATTAGCAAATTTGTGTAGTTTTGTTTGCTTGTATTCAACAAGTTGCAAAGTTTTGCAAGAAAAAGAAGCCAAGAGGTATTCAGTATATATGAATTCTTAAGTTCAGAATTCATAGTCATATGGCATTATGTCTTTGTGTGTTTCGGTTCTTGAAGTAATGCCAGCATGGTCAAGTTTATTTTCTAATCTTGCAGCATGAGGTTTGCCCAACATTTTGAATTTTTGCTGAGTTCATCTATCCAATTGCTTGATCTATCTTCTGCATTTTGCTTGCAGTAATGTGAGTGTCTACAAAAGAGAGAATCTCAATGTGAGTTACATTTTGTTTCTGGTTTATAAATTTAATAGATACCTCCTTCTATAACATAGGCGTCTAAAATGCACTTACAACGCATTAACATAACTTTATTGAAATTACCCAGATTTACTGAAATCAATGGAAAGATATTAATTTACTCCATGTCTAGTTCCAGTCTGATAGGTTAGACCTCCTAGTCCCCACCACTTATGGCCTCTGACCTGTAAAAGCAAATGTTTGTCTTCTCAAATCCTCCTAATTTTTCAATAACAGTGTAACCTTTTATTTAGACTAGAAATGCTGTTTCTTTCCTAGATAAGAAATGCATCTATTTACATTAGTGAATGAAAAGTTTCCTGATACTGGATTGCAATACAATAGCATTGCTCAAAACCAGAGCTCCTCCTGGGCTGTAGGATCATTTTACATTTTTGTATGTAAGCAGTTCTGACTTGTTTCCCTTTTGAAATTGAACCCTTGAAAACTACAGCTGCAACTATGAAAATGTATGAGGAGTTTAGAGTCTTTGTGAGATTTCATTCGTCTTCCCTTGACAAGACAGCAAGTTGTTTGTGAAAGACCTACATCAGATGCTTATGTTTATGCTATGCACTCCCGTGGTAATAGGTTTCTCATTTTATTTCAAGGTTTAGGTTTTTCTATCCTTTTACAGTCATCCTGAAGTTTCAATAGAAGGAAAAGATTCCTGTGAATATTCTGCTTAGTGAAATTTGAACTGCAAAGTATGGACTTTTGGGAGTAGTTTGCTTTTTCTCTCGGGGGTGGGATGGCAAGACAATTGCAGACAGTGAATTGGAGTTTCAGTGGTAGAAGTGAGGCAAATCTGACATGAGAAGGAGGTTCATTCCCTGAAGTTTCCCCCCACAGTCTCACAGTGGGAGCTAGAAAGGAACAGAAATTGTGGTTCCTACACAGAGAGAAAGTATTAGGTGAATATGCACTATTCTACTCTACAACCTAGAGATCCCAGCAGCCTGGTTCCCGGAAGATTTATGAAAGTGCTAAAAAAATATAATTTCACACTTTCTTCTTCATACCTCAAACTCTTGAAAATCCAACTGCTTGAGCCATATGCTGATCTCCAAGGCCTAGCGCAAAAGACCACAAGAGACACCAACCAAGCATAACAAAGCACAAAAGATGAGAAAATGAAAGCAATCACAGACACTGGGTAATTATGAAATCAATCAGCAATTTGGTAAGTCCAGAAAATGCTCAGACAACCTTCTACAATAAAAGCCAACATTTCAATAAATACATATCTGTATAAAAAATACGTAGTGTGTCAGATCAAATTGGGCAAGTTGATAGAGTCATGTTAATTGTCTTCATTGTACATGAAGATTATTGACTTGCATTATGAAGTGAAAAAAATAGTAGAGACAACTGAAAAAAGCAACAGAAACAAAAAGACATAGACACAATAATGACATTTATTGAAGTAAAAAAAAAAGATAGGAATATAATCCTGCATTTAAAGAGCTGCAAAGAAAACCAGTTAAGTCCTCAGTTAAGTTCAAATCTCTTTTCAGCCTTGCTTGTTTCTGCGTTCTTAGATGTGTCTCTAATCAGTCTGTTCTTCCTCCGTAACCCAGAGCTAAGAGCTTCTAGAGTTTCCCATATACTGTGCGTGTCTTTAAAGGGTAAGCTGAGGAAGTTCTTTTGCTTAAAGACATGCAATAAAGTGCCCTGGCAGGTTAATTCTGCCTCTTTAAAAGAATACCTGACTATGTTTTTTTTTTTTTTTTTCTCCTTATTCCAAAAATATTAGAAATGTGAATTTGTTCTCCAGGAACACTTAATTCTGTTTGTGAGTGTGTTGTCAACTGTTCACAGACAGATGTTTTGTTTTCTTTTTTCATCCTACATATAACTGTTTCCTGTACTAGAGATCTTGGCCTTGTCATATTAAAGTATGACAGACTAGGAGCCATCCAGATGATATGAAGGCTGTGGAAGCTTTCATTTATTTTGAATGCACTGTGAAAGTACCATGAAATCTTCTATTTGAGCCAGCTGTGAAGCTTCCAGAGGTTTCCTCTACAGCAAGTGCTGGGTTAAGATTAAACTAGGCAAAATGCCTGAAGAGACGTTGAATAGGTTTGATACAAATTACACTGTCCTGCTGGTTTGCAAGCACGCATTACTAGAATCATTAGCCATAATTACCCTCAATTACAAGCACTGTAAGCACACATACAGCAGACCAATAAATGAAGCCATTGTTTGCATGCAATGCCCGTAGTTTACCAAGACATGGCTACCTCATCCACAGTTGGACACAAAGCTGCAATCTCCAACAGAATATTCTGAATTATTTTTAACTTCTGAAATTGATGTGTCTTTTATGCCTCTTTTCCTCCTAATTTCTACTAAGACAGTCAGTCTTGTTATGTTTTATTATCGTAACTCATGTGAAAAACATAGTTTTGGTTTGGAGAGGACTAGGGGTGTTCTTTATTAATTCCTGTAAACAGCCAGCAGGGCTCACTGCTCCAAAAGTTTTCTCCTAGAGAAAAGTAAGCATTATTATTATTATTAAGTAGCATTATTGACATGTTTCCACAGTCAAAACAGCAACTGGAAAAGTTACAGACCATGGTAACTACAGAATGAAAGATCGTATTAATAGACTTGTCATCCTTTTTGGGTCACCTCCTACAGTATTACAGTCTTCCAACCAGTACTGCATGAGTGTGGTGCTTGTAGCATGTACAGGTCATGTCCAGATGGAGAATAGAGTTAGAGGAGATTTTAATAATGTATAGTCTATTTTATGGTCCTAGTAAGTAATATTATAGTAGGTGCTATTACAGTAATCTTTAAATTGTCTCCTACTACTTTCTCTAATGAAATGACAGTTTTGAGAAAACAATTTGTTATGCTAATGGGAGGTATTTAAAAACCCTCCTGGTTTCACTGAGGTATATAAAAATATCTTTTGTACTTGCACATAATATACATTACTGCAGGTAAGGCTGATAACACTACCTATTATTAGAGCTGCCAGTTATTCTATAATAGAAGGGCTTATTTTCAGTTACTCTTAGCTTTACAAATTTTACATATTTGGGTTAACATATGTTATGCTTTGTCTGCCACAAAATCAGAACAATTTTCCCAATTTGGTGAAAATTTTGCTTAAATGCTTCAGTTGTTTCAAGAGAGGGATTAATAATGTTAATTCAGTCTTCTGCCTATCTTAAAGCTTAGGTACTTTCATGTCCTCTGATGGCTTTTTGAAAACAAGACTTGAAGGTGATTTGGGGTCAGGTGTACACATTTTGTTATCCCTATGGAAAATCATCAAAGATTAGCCAATTTATAAGGTTTATACAATGTACTGGTGAGTACTACTGTTTATGCTATCCTGTTTGGAGAGCATTGACCCAAACTCTGATGCGGATAGCTCAGTAAGTGAGGTCTCAGTGTGTTGAGGACTTTCTGATGAGATGCATCAGAGGAGCTCTGGAACAAGGAGCATAGAATCATGGTCAGTCTTGTGCAGGTCAGTGGGAAGCACTTCTTGGATCACAGATACATTACGAACAAACTGCCGGTAAGGAGAGAGCCGGGGAGGATCACGACTCCTGAATTTTTCTCTCAGAGAATCTTTCACTAAATTTTCTGCAGGCCACTCTCACAATAAATAAATAAATAGATAGATAGATAGATAGATAGATAAGTAGATAGATAGATAGATAGGTAGATAGATAGATAGATAGATAAATAGATAAATAAATAAATAAATAAATAAATCTCTCTAAGTCCAATCTGATCTTGGCATTTGGTAGTGGGGATTCTCCAGCAGAAACTCACAGTTCAGGATTCCTGAGTCTCATGACACTTTTAGGAGCTCTCTTAGTTATTCTTCTTGCCTTTAAGAGGAAGTTATGACAACAAGCTGAAACTAGTTCAGCATAATTTGATACAGTTGGGGGCCTTTTAAATAACGCTTTCCAACAAGCTTTGGGAACATATTAAAAGACCTTTGACCATCAGCATAGCTATTTCTGAATTTAGCAAGTAGTTACTGTAAATGGGAAATCTAAGCTCCACATTCTTTTTAGCTTTACATCATCACTGAGCAGATTTCAACACAATAATCATGTTATTTACTGCTTGGTCAGAGTTAGGATTAGTTTGGCACCAGAGAAGGGACAGCTGAGAATATGAGATGCAGTTACAAATTACTTTCAGGGTCTTTTTGAAAGTTAATAGTCTTTAAATTAAATCAGGAATACATCATTTGATATTGGATTGTAAGTGGGGGGGATAGTATATGGGAGTATTTATTTTCTGAAAAAAATTGGAGTTTGTGTCGTTCTCGATATTGTTGGCTAGTTACCAAATCACTTCTGATTTCACTTTTAACCTACAGAATATTATTACATCCTAGAATTTCAGGATATTCTCAAGGTCAGTAATAAGCTCACCTCAGAGATGTGTTCTTGATCTTTATTCAAACATAGGTTAGTTTTAGCCAGATTAAAAATATCAAACTTTCCCTCAAAGTGTATAAACTCTCCTTTAACTTAACTTTGGTAGCTCATGTTGTTTTGAAACTTATATATAAATTCCTCTGGGAATTGAAGAAGAAGGAAAGACTGCCAGTACCACAATGTCCATCTATGCCAAACCTTTCAGTTATTCCTGAAATAAAACTCTTGTTGTCATAGTTTGGTTAGATCAGCTTTGTAGTTCTTTTAAGAAAGGCCTTTTGATATTGAAGTTCTCCACTAAAAATGGACAAAGATGGTGAGACTCAATTATTCTATTCTTTTCAAAGGTATTACACTAATTAAGGAAGCCTGCAGAACCTAAGAGCTTGAGATTCAAAAGAAGTCAAAATCAATCTGCCAATGCAACAGACATAGAATCATAGAATCATAGAATCATAGAATGGTTAGAGTTGGAAGGGACCTTCAAAGGTCATCTAGTCCAACCCCCCTGCAAGAAGCAGGGACATCCCTGACTAGATCAGGTTGCTCAGAGCCTCATCCAGCCTGGCCTTGAATGTTTCCAGGGATGGGGCATCCACCACCTCTCTGGGCAACCTGTTCCAGTGCTCTACAACTCTCATTGTAAAAAATCTAAACCTACCTCCTTCTAATTTAAACCCATTACCCCTTGTCCTATCACAACAGGCCCTACTGAACAGCCTGTCCCCATCTTTCCTGTAGGCCCCCTTGAGGTATTGGAAGACCACTATCAGGTCTCCCTGGAGCCTCCTCTTCTCCAGGCTGAACAGCCCCAACTCTCTCAGCCTGTCCTCATAGGAAAGGTGCTCCAGCCCTCTTATCATCTTTGTGGCCCTCCTCTGGACCCTCTCCAACTGGTCCATGTCCTTCTGACATACTAATGTGTAAGCAAAACATACCTAGAACAAATACCTGACTGTTCCTGGGTTACGTTAGTAGCTGTCACTCAACTCTTAGCTCTCAGTTACCCTAAAACTCTTGCCTAAGAGTGGTAGTACCACTTGCCTACCTGCCAAAAAGCAGTATTATTTGGCATTCATATGCAGTATGTAAGTGTGTGTTTTGGAGGCCTTGTGAAACTACAAAGACCCCAAATGAAGTCTGAGATTAGGTAGTATTGGAGGGATCAGTATGGATTCATAGCTAAACATTATATTTGTCCTTTAATTAACTGTTTAATGTGGTATAGGGAAAACTATGTTTGTTTTAATAGGCCCTGTATTACAAGATTTGTAATAAACTTGTTTAACTTCAATTGACAGATAAAATTTCTCTCATGACACAGTTGGGAGTAGTGTACCGAAAAGCAATACCATTTTCTGCAAATATTTGCCAAGAATTCATGTCAAGCTTACATGCTTTTTTATGAATGACTATCATGCCCCTACCAGGGATTTCTGGAGCTAAAAACTTTCTATCATACACCTCAAAAAAATGCCCGGCTGTAGCTTTACTGAGAAGGATGGCGTCTTTTAGCACCGGCTGCCAAAGGTAAGGGCGAGGAGACACAATCGTGTTCAGAAGGGAGTGGGTTGTGTAATTAACAGCAGGGGCTTAGCTGAATAAACTGAAAAACCAAATACTTAGCTGCGCTAAGGGGAAAAGAATCTATTAAGGCAATGTGTGCTGGACTGTGCAGATCATGAAATCCTTGTGAAATGAAATCCGTAATCACGAAGAATGAGTTGCAAAAGGCTCAGTATGTCTAAATTCTTTTCTGAAATGCTGTCCTGTAAACTTCTTGACTTTGCAAAACAAAACAGGAAATATTGCATGGAAAGACCTTCCTACGATTTTCTAATATTTGCTGCTTTCAAAAGCAATGAAATTATGGTGAGTAGATGAATACTTTTGGTCTGGGATCAGAATGTAGAGCTGTAGAGGCGTCTGAAGTAAATTTATTTCAATTCAGTCCAATATTTCAATCTCAAAATCGGAGCCAAATTTCTTATCAATTTCAAGTTTTTCTATACTTGTTCTACCATGTGGAGTCTACAGGAACTGATCAGAAGATAACGTTTTTATTTCCCAAGAAATTAATTTTTTTTTTTCCAAAGTGGCTTATAAAAAAACAGTAATAATAAAAAATGTCTGTTTGTTTGTTCGGGTTTTTTTTTTAAAGAAAGTTTAGACCTAAACCTCAAATTACTTAATTAAATGAAGCTTTCATTTGGAAAATGTTGAAATAAGATTCCAATCATTAGTCAAAGGTCACAAAGTTTTCAAATGCCTTATTCTTTGTCAGTGAATAGATCTGTGATACACTTTCTAGGGGGCTGCAGGCTGTGATTCCCAGAACTTCAAATCCATGCTTTAAATCCCAGATGACTCAGTCAGAGGAAGATTCCCAGGGTTTCCAGGAGTTTGTTTTGGAAGAAGCGTTCTCATGATTTCTTACCTTCCTGGAAATCCTTGGGTCATAAGCACTGGGTCTCAGCATTATGGGAGTATTTCAGAGTTGTGGCTTCCCAGTTACCAGACAGTTAAAATAATCGTTGTGTTTTATTCCAACTACACTACATTCAAGAATAAACATTCATTTGCCTCACAGTTTATCTTCTTCTGAGAAAGCATTTAGCATGGGGAAAAATTATAACTACCAATCAAAAATTTATTTTTTATTTCTAATGGAAATACAGTAGATTATTTAAGTAAGATAGCCCATTCTAATGCAGAGATAGAAACCACACCTCTTCATTTTTGTTTTCTTACAAACTGTACAGAAAGGATCTCATTACCTTATGAAAAAGAGGTTTAGGATTATTCCTAAAACCAATGGCCAATTTTAAATTCATTAAATCCCTGAAAAACATTTTAATATTAGAAAAGGAGCAAAAATTTGTCTCGGTTTGTATATTTTAGAATGTAATTTAAACCATGTGATGCTCTCCCCAAGGAAATTATGGAGGTCCTATCACTAAAGTTCTTTGCAAATAGAATTAGGAAACAGGAGAATACATTGTAAGGATAAAGTCTGCAAAAGGCAGCTGGGAATAATAAGGGCTGCTCCGTTAATTCTAATTCTATTACTGGAAAGATAATGCAACAGGAAAAGCAAGTCTTCTTTTAAAAAGAAGCTTTTCATGAGGTTGAACATCTGAAAGACATATCCAGATGTACAGACTAAACTGATCGTATAGCTATCAAAAGACAAATATGTGTGGGTAGTACAAATTTCCTCTTCCTCAGAGGCGTGTTAATTCTATTCAGTCTCCATGCACTCTCTCTGCCAAATATTCTCCATTATTTGTAATCCCTTTGCTTTTTAGCTTTATTTCCTAAATAAACAGTGTATATAATTATTACTGGCTATGCATGTGTCATATGTCATATGTCTGTTGTCCCAATTTCAATAAGATTGGAACAAGCAGAATATGTTGTAAAGATAATTAATGGTACCTAAGATGAAAAGAGGCAGGAAGAAAGAGAAAATCTATTAGCGTCTCATAGGCCTAGAGTATACTTACAATTGCCAAAATTACGACAAAACCTTCAAATAATTCTATCTTCTTAGCCACCTCAAAAAGACATAAATCTATGGGAAATCATGTTCACTAGTTCATATATTCAATGAACTATTTGTATTCTTTTGTATTTCTCAGTAAATGGCAAGTTTGCATGCAATTTGCTCTGAGGTTAACATCAAGCATTCCCAGAAAGGAGCAACTTTTTTTTCAATACGGATATGATCTGGGATTAGCAAAGAAAGAATCAAGAAGTTTGAAACATCACTGATTTCTTTCTTTCTGAACAAAACCTATGAAAAACCATACCAAAGAAATTTTCTTCTCCTCTGAGCTACTGTAAAAATATATGACTTAGCTAATATCTATTTATTTGTCTAAGCCTACAGTGCCCAGTCTCATCTTCTGAGGGTAACACAATGGTATCCTCAATATCTGACATCTAGATAATTATATTATGCTTTTAATGGCTGCTATGAAACAAATATTTATGAGAGATGAACCCAGATTTCAGCAAGCTTTTCCGGAGCAACTTGCAAAGCATACAGACATCACCAAATATTGCTACAAGCAGCTCCATAACTACAACCAGCAATGAAGAAGAAATCAATCAGCAGTACAGTATAGAATTAAAAGACACAACCAAGTAGAAAATAAGAGACACTGAAAATATTCTGTATTTCCTACTACTGAGATCTAGTGTATACTGTAGTGATATTTCATGAAAATGACCCTAAAATAATAGGTAGGCTAGTGTAGAGCAATCAGTTGCCTTTTTTATCAGTTTGGAGAGAGCATAAAAGGGAATTTTAAGTTTTGCAGTTTAGTAACTGGGTTTATTAAACTTTCAGCACATCAGACAAACATGGAGCACAGTTCAAACTGACACCACTGATGTACGAAAGGATCTGAAAAACAAGCTGCTCATCCATGATAGGGCTTGAACAACCACCCTAGTTTCTTTTTGTTGTTCCTTATAAAGATTGTATACTGGAATTATGGTTGCAGCCCCTGTACCACACCACGGGATGCAATCTGGCTGTTACCTGGGCCTGTGTTATCACTCCACATTACAGAGATGGCTATAACCTACAGCAAGTGTTGAACATCTTTTACATAGTTGCTCCAACATCTTCTCCATCTTCTTTGTTTCAGTTGTAGTAAATAGTTAAATGGTCTAAGTACGTTTGCACAAGCTTTTTTTCACTGTTTCATCCTCTTATGTGTATGTCTGATATGCAACATATAATCCCAGAGACACAGACTGAGAAATATTTGTTTTTCTCTGTACAATTATGCCTTCCATCTCTTATTTAAGGCTCTAAAAGTCTTAACCTCATTTTGCCCCAAAGAGATATTGATTGTAATCTTATGCTCAATCTATTTTGGAGCAGAGTGAAGTTTCTGTAACTACATTGATCCTTTCTTTTTTTTGAAATTGCATTTGCCACCTGCTAGCATGCAGTCATTAGGGAGGTTGTTGCCACCTTAGATTTCTCATATTCATTGAGCAATTCCTTCCTGGCAGTGATATGTTCTGTCATTTTGAAAGGATTACCTTGCATTATAGTTCAGTGTCAGTGTGTGCAAAGCTATAAAATATTCTAAGTGATGGATCTAAGTAAAGATCCTCTTTTTTCCTCCATTCTGTATTGTCACATTGACAATCAAGACAGTCCAGACACTTTTGATACATAGGAACCATTCTCTGAAACCCTCTTCCAAAAAGCAGAGGTTTAGAAATGTGTATACGAACTTTATGACAGAATTTTCTAGGAAATTTACTATGGGGCTGTATGTCTTATTTAGGCTCATAATTTGCTGCTTGAGAAATTATAGTAGCATTGTTATGTAAGAGTTGACGCTTCTCAAAAGCTATAGCTTATAAGCCAGAGATCACAGTTATTTATCTGTCTCTCAAGAAAAAAAAATCTATGAGATCAAAATAGATAACACTGTCAACGACATTAGGAGTACTGAAAAGAAGGTGATGATCAAGACTTGCATTTGTGTCTGAATAAGTTTAGGTATTAGGACATATTCCTCCCATGGAAGAGTATTACATATAAGAAGTAAGTTTCCCCTATATACCTTATGCTTTTTAAATCCAGGATAGTTTTACCTTTCTATGTTTGTGAGATTTATGATGATCCTGTAAATCGCAACAGACTGAGTTTCTGCATGCCATGGCTCACAAGTGTCAGCAGTTCGACTCACTGATTTGGCAAATCCCAATATAGTGCTCTACTATAAATTAAGCAACTGGTAGCTGAGTAGTATGTGTCCCATGAGATCAACCACCATATAACATATACTGGCCCATTGCATGCTGTTTTGATCTTATGACCTTTTCCTCAGTGGATTGCACCTTCTTCAGCTCTCCCCTGCAAATGACAAAGGAGAACTGCTATCAGAAAGTGACCCTCTTCCCCTTTCTATCAATGCAAAGCTCTTTCTGTCCTCACATAAGAAGACGACTTGATCTGTCTCTCTTCTGATAGAGTATTGTGGTATTAGGGTTTTCTTTTCCCTTTCTTTTTTTTTTTTTTTTTTTTTTTTTGT
>WHYT01017433.1:524137-539797 GCA_009806455.1 Tetrax tetrax
AGAGAGGAAGAAAGAAAGGGAAAAAAAAAACCCTTTGTTTATTGCATCTGAGTAACATCAAGATCAGAATTTTTCCCTGGGTGTTTGGTCTAAATTAGGGTTATCAGGTCTAAATTGAGTCTTTTTTTTTTTCCTCCCCAAATATGAGACTTTACATAAAACACAAGAAGTCAACTAGATAGAATTTGTTTATATATTGCACTAAATAATTTCTAGAGTTAATTTCCAATATTCATTTCTTACTGGAGGAACTTTCAGGTTATTCTCTTTAACCCTTCCCTTTTGGTTATTTATATAGAAAGGCAAGCCATTAACTAATTTATAATTTGTGAGAAACCCTGTGCTCCGGTTGTTTTATTTGCCTGGTTATAAAACTTATTTCTGTATTTATAATTTATAATTCTTATAATGTATATAAATTTCTAATAAATGTATAATTTATATAAATTTTATAATTTATTATTATTAATTTTACACAAAGTATTATTTATTATTTAATATTGGTTTTAAAGCCAAAAAAAGTCCAAATCATTAATATTTATTTTCTTTCCTGAAGCAAATGTCTAGCAAGAATAACATTGGGGTTTTTATTCTGGTACTTTTCTTCAGAGACAGAAGAGAATTTTATATGAGAAGAATTTACTTGAAGTTGTTGTTATTTTTGTTGGGGGTTTTTGAGTTGCTGTTAAGTTCTTCGAAAATTGCAGGGGAAAATATCTGACTTTTTTTTTTATTGGACTTTGTTAAAAATTTTTGATTCTATGCATGCCACATCAGGTTAAGGTGCTGCTCCTGTCTACCTATCTTGGTCCAAAAAATGTCCACATCTGAAGAACCTGAAAAGGCATAATTTTTCAAAAACCTTAAATAAAAATTTTTGAAAAAAAATTTTAACGAGTATTAAAAAACCTCAACCAACCAATAAAACACCTTAACCAACCAACCAAAATCCCTTTAACTTCATTAATAGAGTGTTAATTATCTGCAAGGTTTGTTTTTTAAATTAAAAATAGTCAATTCTGAAAGTGAATACATTTGTGGAAAAGTGTACAAAAATATTAAACGTGACAGATTTAATGCTTGGGAAAAAATATTGAGGGAAAAATTGAACATTAGTGAAATGTTCTTATATCCACATTTGCTAAGCTAAAAAGTTTGTAATTTTAAAAATTTTAGTGATCTGTCCTACTACACATTACAATAATTCTTATGAGAATGTTAACAAACAAAAGTTGAAGTTTCAGTTAAATTCTTTTAAAGAATAGAAAAGGTATTTCAATACCTCTGAGCTTCATTTATTTAAACTATATTATTTATATATATTTTAATATGTTAAGAATAGTCTTTTCCTGATCTTACAATATTGTTTACTACCATCTAACTAGAAACCAAAATGTCCTCCCTCCTCAAACTTGCAGTGAACCAAAACTGCATAATCCTTTTGCTTAACTTGTCAGACAAAGTAAAACAAATGATTGTGATGAAGAAAGCTTAGAAATTAAGAAGCATGGCATGGCACGGCATGGCATGGTTGTTCCATAATAACAAGTTCCATCCAGAACTTTCCTGAGGCAGAAGCTACTTTTAGTCCTAATTATTAAATTGGTCCTGTAGTTAAAGTCCTATACTTGGGACATTAGCCTAGATGTGATTTCAAATTCCTTGGCAAGACTTTGCATTTAAGCTATTTAAGCCTGTATTTTTCAGATATAACTTTGATATTTCAGGTCTTTGTCTCTGAAATTGTGAAAACAGCACTTCCCCATCTCAGAGAATTATCTAATAATAGAGTAGTGTTTTACAAAGATAAGTTATATACTCCTGTAAGTCACATTTCAGCTTCTGACAGCTTCTTTCACAGCAAAATGTCTAACACTCTCTAACTCTGAGGAGTCAGACTACACACGTGCCTTGTGTACCTGTGCAGGGAAATACAGACAGCACCTCCATAGGAAGACTCATTGAGTGGGAGGCACTAATTCATTCACCTACATTCTGTTTTTCCTCTGAACAACTCTTTTGTTCTATGTGTCAATTCACATGGAGGAAGCCTTTACCAGAGACTGGTTATTTTTGGAAGCTAGATCCCATTATTATTAGATTTAGAAGAAGGATTTAGGCTAGAGCTCTTTATTGTTGGTTTCCGTTTGGGGTTTTATTCATTCTTTATCACAGGAGGACAATGTTCTTTGTTTCCTGTATATTGTCACTTCAGTTAGTGCTCCCCAAAATCCTATATGGCTTAAGAGGAAAGCATCTTGCTACTGTCTGGGCCTGCAGTTATAGAAATGCACAGACAAATCTGCAATTTTTTTTTTAATCTTCTTGCACAATGTACATAAACATCATCTTACCAAATATGTTTTCTAATATTCAGCCTTTTCATTAGTGTGAGTGGCAAACAGAGAGCTACTCTTTACTGATGCACTGTGGTTATAAGACTATGCTTAAATGCAACACTATCAAGGAATTATTTAGTATATTAAGAGGTTGAATGTACATTTGTATTGGATTTTATCTTCACTGAAATATTCTTGAAGTGATAAATACTTGCTTAACATGAGTAATTCTATGCCTCCTTCAGCTCATTTTGGCAGTTGTATCACTTTTGAATCATAGATTCATAGAATCATGTAATCTTAAGGTTGAAAAAGACCTCCAAGATCATCAAGTCCAACTGTTTGAGTAGATTGCCATTAGATATTTGTCGTGGATTAACACCAGTCAGCAATTGAGTAGTACACAGCCACTCACTCACTCTCCCCTCCCTAGGGAATGAGAGAGAGAATCAGGAAGAAAAGAAAACTCATGGGTTGAGATAAAGATAATTTACTAGGATAGCAAAGGAAAATATAATTTAATAATAATAATAATAGGAATAATAATAATAGTAGGAATAACAATAGGAATAATTTAAAAATTACAAAATGAATGATGCACAATTTCTCACCACCTAACAACTCGATGACTGATACAGCCCATCCCAAGTAGCAGTCACCAAATGAAAAAAAAAAAAAACAACTGAAAATGACCCCAGAAAAATTCCAAACAATGAGAGAAAAAGTAAGCCAGCTCACCAGCCCATTCCCGTGATGTTTATAGCATGGAATACTCTCTTTGGTCATCTTGGATGAACTGTACTGGCTATACCCCTTCCAGCTTCTTGTACCTGCACAATAGCAAAATCTGGGGAGTTGGACAGTGTCCTTGGTCTCTTTAGCAACACCTCATAACATCAGTGTATTATCAACATTCTTCACATACCAAATCCCATACCAAATCCAAACCACAGCAGCTGCTGAGAAGAAAAGTTAAGAAAATTAGCTCCATCCCAGCTGAAACCAGGCCAATATTACTCTTCATGAAGGTCTCAAATATATTTTAGTAGGTTCTTTTCTTGAATACACTTTTCCTTTTCATTACAGATATCCAATTCTTATTGAAATGTCAGATACTATAAAACTGAAATGATTGATTCCATCAGAGAGATTTCATAGCCTTTGTAAAAATAGGTTGTACTCAAATATTTACTTTTGGTTTTAAATGCAGAATCTGATCTGAATTTCACTTCATGGACATTAGCTTTAATCTTCTCTAATCTGATCTTGTTTTGTGGATATTAACATCTGTTGCAGTATTATTTTTTCATTACTAACTGCTAAGATCAAAATTAGTCAGTTTTAAAAACGTTAATTGAAAAGATACTAAATGTATTTGTAACTGATTATTTCTTTCTGATAAAAAATCTGAAAATAATAAAGATATTAAGATTGTTTACCAATTCTTCTAAGTACAGATTTGCTAAATATAACATGAATGTATGCACTGTATGGCCATTATGTGGCTGAACAAAACATTTGATGCATCACACAATGTTCCCACGGTGTCTTCATTTCAAATAAATATTATGTTTTTACTTACTAAAAATTTCATATTTTGAGAGATGCAGGCACCAACAAATTCTTTAAAATACAATATCTGCAGCACATTAAAAATGTAAAATATATTAAATTAAGTAGAAAGTAACATGCCTCTGAAGAAAAAAAAATCCCACTCAGTTCCAAGTCAAACTCATTCTCATGCCTTCCAGAATTTAATTATTAGTCATTTTGAAGACCAATCTAACTGAAATGGTGCACATGTTCTAAAGGGCAGTCCAATCCAGGATCTCGTGAGTAATGTTTGAAATTAAACTGCATAACTTCTCCATGTATGAACAATTCTTCTGGCATGCTAGGAAGCAGATGTGATTTCTGAGCACTATCCAATTTTTTTACTACTATAGGTGTAACTGGATGCAGAAATTAATTGTGCATGCTATTAAAAAAATAGATGTATTTTGTATCAATTACAAATGAACTTACTCTTTGATTCATGTTGTTAAATAAAATATAAAAAAAAATATTATTATTCATAGCTTTAAAAAGAGGCCTTGGCTTGGCATGTGTAAATAGAAACTTCAGTAAAAGTCCAGAGGGGTCTTATTAATTTCCCCAGGCCTGATTAGGAATTCAGTATAAAGGAAAGTCTGAGAAGAGATGTTGCTACATCATACAGACCAGGACAGTGTTTTAAATCCTTCCAACAGAATGTATCCATCTTGCATTTCATGTATAAAAGAGAGTGGAGAGGAAACAAATTTTAGAAAACAACCTCTTCACAGTTCTTGTTCCTCATACCTATCAGATTACTGACTTTAATATTAATCTTTACTCATCAGGGGAAATTCTTGTGGGCATCTTAATGAAAACATCTGCCCACAAAGAGCTAATGATAAAAATGATACACCACAAGGTGAGATTTATTTCTGGATAACTGTATCATGTGAGATGGTTATTGACATTCAGTTTCTTCCTACCACTGTTCTGCTAGATACTAATTCCTGCCCAGTTCTGTGAAAGGCCTGCAGAGACTACTGCTTAAAAAACATCATTTAAGAAGAGTTAGTCCAGATTTCCTTCATCAGCTGGTGAGCTGTTGTAAGCAGCTGGAAGTATTAACACCCAAAGTTAGCACACACAGCTGGATCTGGAAAAGGACATCTGGTAACGTTCTACAACTGTGTCAGGAATAGGACAGAAAATAACTGAAATTAATGTAATCTTACTTCAAAATCAATTGCAAGCTCTCTCTCTAAATTCTTCTTTAATTAATGGAGTCTATTAGTCTATTTTGTTAGTGGATAAATAAAAGTATAAAAACAATTGTCCATTAGGAGAGTTTGAAAATATTGCCATGTGAAATTTAAAGAGACTGTAGAAAAGATGAGATTTAGTAAAAGTCCCTTAATTTGGAATTAATCATGAAGTAGTACACTATTTTTGTCATCTGCTTGTTATTGTCAGTGATGTACATTTAAGAGCAAGGAAAATTTCAAATTAAACTGAAGAAATGGCTATTAAACTGGAATGGGCTTGTCTGTGAGTTGAGGGCAGGAGAGGATTCGACTCAGTTTAAGACATTGAGACGGAATTTACCCTTTTGTGCAATGGGAGCTCAGTTGAAGTATTGAGTACCGTAGCAGAGTATCCCATGCTGTTCCAGAAAATCTCTGCTCTCACCTGTGATGACACTAACTAGTCATTTGTAGGAAAACTAAATTTTTCCTTTTCTAGTATGGGCAATGGAGTCTAGAATACTTGCATTTTTTCTCTTTGTCTGTATTTTTCAGTAAAATAGCTCTCAAGACTCAATCAACCTCATTTCAACAGATCACAACAACTATTTAGAGGCGAAGTTACAGCATTTTATGCCACCTTGAAAGTCTATCTTCATGTCTATATGAGACTGATAAAATAAAATAAATTATACACATCATAAATTAACTTTAACAACTCCTATAAATATCCCCGGAAGAATTAGACATTTATAAAAGTAATTAAATATCCACAATTACATCAGATCTAAAAGGAAAATATCTGGAATAACTATGAAAGGTCCTGCAGAAGCTGATTTCTGAAGTCACTACTTTGGGAAAAACTCTTACTCAATTGAATGTCTCAGTTTTGCTCCTAGAATTTCTGCTCTTGCAGCACTTGCTGAAGGGGAAGAGAGGGATAGATCTATAAAAAAAGATCCCAAATAAATTCCACTTTTTCCAGTGAAAAAATTCTGCTGCTACAAACAAAGCATCATCTTCTAAGCTCACCCTGAAAATGTATGAATGATTTGTAACTAAAAATATTTGAATCCCTGACTAGTAGTGTTTGCCTGTACCACATAATAGTGTACTTAAGATATGATGTTGCTGTTCCTCAAAGTGTGCCTGGGGAAGCAAGGCATTTTTCTTTCCTGCAGTAGGATTTTTTTTCCCATGGGTTTCCCCAGGGTGCTTTATGACTCTGCATGAATCCCACTTATGGTGCAATTGACCCCAGAGGAAGTAATGTAACAAATGCTCTGAAATAAAAAGTGTGCATTTCACATTTAATGCCACAGAGTAATATATTCAGGAATTAAACTAAAATGGTACCCATTTTGCTATCGTAGAGTTTTGATTAATTTTATTTTTTTTTTTTGGTCTGTGCTAATGTTAGGTTTGTGGTAGCTGAATAGTATCAAATTTATTTTCATCGTGCTTTATCTGTAGAGGTGCGATATGTGTAATTGAAAGTTTGACCATCTTTTCATTATAGGAAGACTAAGCTCATCCATCAGTGCCAGAAGAAGGAAGTTGGTGTCATACATCAAGCGTCATTTAGCACATGCACATCATTCACCAAGATCAATTATTATAATATTTATTTTAAATGGCACAGGTGGGAATCAAGAAAGTGAGACATCCATCTTTATCAGTTACATACCTTTAATT
This sequence comes from Tetrax tetrax, assembly GCA_009806455.1. Taxonomy (NCBI): domain Eukaryota; kingdom Metazoa; phylum Chordata; class Aves; order Otidiformes; family Otididae; genus Tetrax; species Tetrax tetrax. The sequence continues at coordinate 530,949 of WHYT01017433.1, forward strand.
CCTAACAGTGTTAACTGCAAATTTAGTGGTACAGCCAGCCACACTTTAAATTTTGTGCAAGTAATAATTTTAAATTTCTTTTAGACATATCCCAATTTATCTTCATCGTTCATCTCTTAGAATTCAATAAATTCTTGGTTTATGAAACCAGTCAAAAACTCCTTGCTGAATAACCTATAATACAAGCGAGCTGTTGTTAAGCAGGAGGTGACTGTAGTAGCTCACTCTCACAGCTACGACACGAGTGAAAAAAAAAAAGAGGTTAAAACAGTATTAATTTTTCTAACCCCTCTGTACCTCTCTGCACAGGCTAGACTGGGTATTTCCACTCTCAGTGCTCCTCACTGTAATGATAATCCATGCATTGGAAACATGACAGAAAAACAGAAAAGCATCTCTAATACAAGCTAAAATCTGAATTTTCTGTATCATTTTCTTTTTTTACACTCATAATTCCCCCCAACCAACCCTACTCCACCCATTTCCTTCCACTCACTTTTCTCTCCTCTGGCTTGTCCTTCCTTGCTTATGGAAATTCTGCAATTTAATGGCAGGGAGCCTGCTGCTAGCTTTCATGTTAATAATTTACCCAAATTGACAACAGATATAATCACTTTTTAAGTGTTATCAAGAACAGCTGCTGAGAAGAAATTCAGTATCTAAGACAGGGATGGGGAGGAGGGGCTGCTGATAGAAAGGGAGGGTTTGGACATCCCATGAAAAAGTTAAAGACTCTCTGTCCTGTATTTCTGCACTAAAAGGTAGCTATCACTGCTGAGAAAATTGATAACACACAAATTTAAGAAATGAAAGCTCAAAATTCCCGAACAGTTATAGAAGAATAGACTGAACATAAAAAAAATGTCAGTAGATCCTACTGAAGTCAAAGCTTAACCTATACAAAGAGGGGGACAGAATTGAAATGAAAGCAAAAGTTGTAATTTTTAATATACTATGGCCTTGTGAATGTGTTCTTATATAGTGGAGGGGGAGGAGCAGGTGTATGCAGCAGGGTGTGCAGGTACGCACACATAGAATCATAGCATAGTTAGGGTTGGAAGGGACCTTTAAAGGTCACTTAGTCCAACCCCCCTGCAAGGGGCAGGGACATCTCCAACCAGATCAGGTTGCTCAGAGCCCCGTCCAACCCGGCCTTGAATGTTTCCAGGGGTGGGGCATCCACCACCTCTCTGGGCAATCTGTTCCAGTGCTCTATGACCTTCATTGGAAAAAAAGTTTTCCCAGTATCTAATCTGAATCTACCTCCCTCTATTTCAAAATCATTACCCCTCATCCTATGGCAACAGGCCCTACTGGAGTGTTTTTCCCAGTCTTTCCTATAGACCCCCTTAAGGTACTGGAAGGTCACTATTTAGCTCAGAAGTATTGGTGGTGGTTGGACTGGATGATCTTTTAGGTCTTTTCCAATCTTGATAATTCTGTGATTCTGTGATTCTATAAGGTCTCCCTGGAGCCTCCTTTTCTCCTGGCTGAACAGCCCCAACTCTCTCAGCCTGTCCTCATAGGAGAGGTGCTTCAGCCCTCTCATCACATTCGTGGCCCTCCCATGCACCCTCTTCAACTGGTCCATGTCCTTCTTATGTTGGGGGCTCCAGAAATGGATGCAGTACTCCAGGTGGGGTCCCAAGAGAGCAGAGTAGAGGGGCAGAATCACCTCCCTTGACCTGCTGGCCATGCTCCTCTTGATGCAGCCCAGGATGGGGATGGTTTTCTGGGCCGCAAGGGCACATTGCTGGTTCATACTGAGCTTCTCATCCACCATCAGTCCCAAGTCCTTCTCCACAAGGCTGCTCTTAATCCATTCTCTGTCCAGACTGTATTTGTGCTTGGGATTGCCCTGACCCACATGCAGGACCTTGCACTTGGCCTGGTTGAACTTCATGAGGCTGGCACAGGCCCACCTCTCCAGCCTGTCAAGATCCCTCTGGATGGCATCCCTCCCCTCCAGTGTGTTGACCACACTACACAGCTTGGTATCATTGGCAAACTTGCTGAGGGTGCACTCTATCCCACTGTCCGTGTCGCTGACAAAGATGTTAAGCAGGGCCAGGCCCAACATGGATCCCTGAGGAATGCCAGTCATCACCAGTCTCCACCTGGAAATTGAGCTGTTGACCACCACTGTCTGAGTGTGGCCATCCAGCCAATTCCTTATCCACCAAGTGGTTCATCCATCAAAACCATGTCTCTCCAGTTTAGAGAGAAGGACATCATGCAGGACAGTGTCAAATGCCTTGCACATATGCCTGTAAGTATAACTGATGTTCAGCGGAGGAACTGTGGAGCCTCATACCTCCATGCTGTGTGTGTAAAAGTTGCTCCTAACTACAGAGAAGCTGAGGGAATCTTTCCTGGTTCCCACCTTTGGGAGCAAGAGGAATGAGAATTGGCAGAAAGACAACTGCCACATCCCAGAGGTCTCATCCTGCAATGAGACATCTAATCAGAGCCAAAACTAAAAAAAGGAAATATCCATCACCAGCGACAGGAGACTTCATCTCCTCCAGTGCTGGCTCATTTAACTAGCTGGTGTTTGACAGACTGAGGGGACAAAATTTAGGCTCTGTTTATTGACAACACTTAATTCGTATTTACTTTATTATGATGAAAACTTGTGTGAAGACGGGACTCGTAACTCAAGTCATCCCTTTTGGTTGTGTGAAAGGGTGTCAAGCTCACTGGAAAGAGGGACGCAAATAAACGACCCTCCTGGGTCCTTCCCTTGGCAGGGGTTGAAAAGAGTAGGCAAAGCCCAAGGATAGAGTACAGCCCCACACTACTCCTTGCTCAAGCAGTACGTGGAGACATAGGAAAGGCTTCAAATATTGCATAAGGGCATTTGGCAGAGAATATCTATTAGAGGTCCCAGGAAAAGTATGTTAGCAGGGGAATTTGCAGCCAAACCTTACATGAACCATTAGTTTCGCTGGATTTGGCAGACCTTTCTAGAAACCCTGAAAAATACCGAGGACTAACTTTGCCAGCATTTTGAATCCAGGGTTACTATCCCAGAGTGCAGTACATCCCTATATTTCTGGCAGTAATCTGGAAAGTTGCGTTTAATATTTTAGGGGTTTTACAAGCACTGAGGAACATAATACTCTTGGGAGCCATCAAACTCTATCTTAGATTTTAATATCCATTAAGTGATTACTGCAGAGAATAGGATACTCTGAGCATCTAGGAGAGCATTCACCTGTGAACTGGACCTTTTCCAACTCCGGAGAATAACAGGTTAGGTTATAAATGTTAAATAACATTTTAGAGTTTGTTGACCTTTTACCTTTCTGATCTAAAACAACCAAGAAAAAGTAAAGTAAATATTAAATATTTGTATTTGATTATTTAATTCTACCTGTGGTTAGATGAAAAATCTTGAGAAAAAAAAATATTACAAATTGTGAAGAATATTTCCAACTTTACTTGAGTTCTAATAAAACAGGGGGTTTGTCACAGTACAAAGAGGTTCAAGTACCAGTACAGGACTCTTGTCCATGTTTCATTAAGAGGTCATGGGTTCCTCCTGTTTTAAATTATTTTAGTCACCTTTTCCAGGCTACTGGAAAGTAGCCTGGAAGTATGATAACACAGTCTGTCACTGTGTTATCATATTTCCACCTAAGAGGAAGGTCATATCCGTGACATTCTGTATCCATCTGACATTAAAATTGTGCCATGAGCAAGCTGCAAAAGAGTTTTCAAGCACCATGTGCATGTATACGTGTATTTGTAAAAGCCAAAATAAAACACTCAACTGCTCACATTTCTTCTGCAGTGGACAGAGGGAAAAAATGTATGATAGATGCTACTCACCTTGATCAAAGCAGTACCAAAAGCTTTCTGATATTAAAATGATGAGGATGCTCTAACAACCTACAGAAGATAGATAAATGCTCCTTCAGTTCATGAAAGAAAACAGCACCTTTACATCTCAAGAATTAGCTCAGAACAGTAGAGCCTCCTTGCAGTAAAATAACAAGCTAGCAAATTAGATAACAGTTAAGCACATATTTAATTCCCTCCTCAGTTTAATAATGTAAACTTTTCTCCTAGAACTCAAGTGAGAAGCTGGCTGATCAACTGTTCATGTATATATTACAAATAAATAACTAACCATTTGATGGCAAAAAAAACGGTGAATACATTTTATCTTTTCATAATGAAGTTGACTACCTATAGAACAAACCAGCAGAAGTGAAATAGTACCTGTATAGAATTTGGTCAGTAGTTAAGAGAAAAAAAAACTTTTAAAGTATCCTTAGAAACAATGTTAGCACTTTTCAAAACCAGTCAAAACTGAGTTATGTCGTGCTGATATGGATTCTTCACAATAATTTTTTGTCTTCATTAGACCAGAAACATTATTAAAATTTATTTTAGATAATAAGATTGTGGTATTTTTTGACATGTTGGCTGGATGCCGAAAGAAATTAGAAGTTCCAAATGACCATTACTGGGTCATAGAGTAATGAAACTTTGTTCTGAATAGGCTCTACATGACAAGGAAAGATCAAAATTGTAATTACAGCTGTAAGAATTGCAATGAAACTTATGCATGAACAAACATGCACAAATGTATGTGTAAATGATCTTTCCCAAATATAAACCAGTAATTGCAGTCACATGCAAATAGACAGTAACACAACATTTTGTTGAGTGTCTTAATATGGTAATATGATTTTTTACTGGCATATGAATTATGTCCACTTCAAAACGTATTTTGTAAGTAATACGTAAGTGACAGATACTCTAATAACTTGCCAGCTGTCCTGGTTTCAGCTGGGATAGAGTTAATTTTCCTCTCAGTAGACAATGTGTTTTGGATTCTGTATGTGAAGAATGTTGATAAACACACTGATTATATGAGTTGTTGCTAGTGAGATCAAGGACACCGTCTGGCTTTCCAGGTTTCACTAATGTGCAGGTGCAGGAAACTGGAAGGGGTGTAGCCAGTACAGTTGACCCAAACTCACCAAAGAGAGTATTTCATGCCATAAATGTCATGGTCAGCACTTAAGCGGGAGTGGGCCGGTGAGCTGGCTTGTTTTTTTCCTCCGTTTGGAATTGTTCTGGGATTGTTTACAGGGTTTTTTTTCATTCCGTGATTACTGCTTGGGACACGCTATATCAATTATCAGGTCATTTCGTGGTGATAAATTGTGCATAATTCATATTTTTATTATTATTCCTATTTTTCTAGTATTATTATTATCATTATTTAATATATTTTTAATATATATTATGACATTTTTCTTTGCTATCCTAGTAAACTGTCTTTATTTCAACCCCCTATTTTCTTTCTTCCCAGTTCTCTCCCCTGTAACCTGGGGTGAGAGAGGGTGATGGAGCCGCTCTGTGGCACTCGACTGCTGACTGTAGTTAAACCATGACACAATCTTAATAAGTTACCATACTAGAATATAATAGCAATGACAGTAAAGTCATTTTCCACTCAAGATTTTGTGTTTATACAGTAGCTTTTCCTCTGTAAGGGCAAAAGTGCATAACAACATTAGATGAATATCTGACCTAACAACTTTAGGTAGCATTTTATGAAACAAAAGGTTCATCAGTTTAAGCTGTAAATAAGCCAGTTTGATAGAGGTAGGTTTTATATTGTAATGCCTGTTTCTTGTAAGAGAGATGTTTCCTTTTTGTAAATTAACAAGAACTTTAAACAGCTGCTGGGGCCTTGTAGAAACCTGACACTACCTAAACAGGCATTTGAGAAGGGCTGCTGAAACTTTTCATGCTACTTCATCATCTCTTGTGAAGCGAGCATGTACACGAGGTGTGTTAGGAAGTAATGTTCTTTTGCTTCTGCAAAAAAGTGAATTCCCTCAGTGTCTTTCAGCGTGGCACCACCAGGCTGGCAGTTTGCCATCTAGAAAACTGACATTTGCCTCCCCTGGGTCTGCTGAACAGCACTGCTGCAAGATAGCATTCGTACCTAAACAGAATGGAAAAGGAGTAGGAAGCTTGCTGAGCGAAAATGAGAGACACGCTGATGTTTTCCTTCTAAATAGCAGGAACTCTTGGCCTTTCGGAGTGTTTTTATTCAGCATCCTTTATTGTAAAGGTCCTTTTACATGAAAAGAACAATGAGGGTATGTATTACATGCTGGTCGGCTGCTGTTCAATCAGTCAAGCAAGAGCTATTTAAAGGACTAGTCTAGGTTTTGAACAACTTATAACCTGAATCATTCAACTATTTTTTTTTTAATAGTTAGCAATAAGGAGCACATCAGAGTTTAAATCTGACAATCTGCATTTCGAAAGGAGTAATTTCAGAAAGAGTTCTCTTTGTGATAAAACTGGATTATAATAGAATAACCACAGAGACAAGCATTGTGATTTAGGCCAAACTTTGTTTGGGTGAAAGTTACTCCTTTGCAGAGCATTGAGAGTTCTATTACCACTTCAGGTCTCAAAACAGAATTAGAAGGCATGGGTTGACATAATGAGTTAAGTGCTGGAAATAAAGCTGTCATGATAAAAAAGCTTATGATGCAAACACTATTTAACTCCATCTCAACAGTGACAAATTTAGCTCTGGATTAATCAGGCTATTTTCTCATGCTTTCAAATGTACAACCTGTTCATCATTGCACAGATGCCAAAACTTCTTATCCTTTATATTTGCCAGTCATCTAAATGAGATGTAAGTAGTTCATAAGACACGTTCTAGTTACAGTATGAGAGTAAATTTGATACTTAATATATTTTCATATTTCAAATTCTATCTTGAATTGAACTTGTAAAGCTTCAGTGCACAGTTTACATTTTTTAAGGAGAAAAGTTCCAATAATATAACTTTTGAGTAAAAGTGGCAATATTTAAAGGAACAGGTGTTATATCTTTATCAAACCAAAGTGCAAGCCTTTTTTTGAAATATGAAAATTAGTCTTTCATGGGCAAACTACTTAATATTTTTTATTTCAAAGATTTCTCTAGTATTCATAAAAAAAAAAAAAAAACAATAAAACCTTCTTTCTATTTTACAAATGTGGTATGTGTACACAAATGCCAAGTCAAACCATTATAGCATACTCAGCTAGCTGCCCAAATGGTTGCATAACAGTCTGGGTTGTTTCTTTAGGGTGAGGATGAAATGCCTTTTAGCAAATAAATATAAATATATATTTATTTTAACACAGATCCAGAACATTGTAGGCCACCCCAGTCTTAGTGTAAATAATATTGCTTAGTTGTATTCTTTTACATAGGCAGTTTACCCGTCCTTTTTTTTTCTTGGTTCCACAGGTCTTGTCCAATACTCAGATTGCTTTTTATACACGCAGAGAAATAGAGTCAAAACATTTGTCATCCTGTTTTCAAGGAGTTTTACTTTTTACTCTGAATCACTAAGCTTGTCCTCTTATTTCACGCCAAGCTCACCTATCCATTGAAATCTTAAAGTGAATTTGCATAATATCCTGTGCTTGAAGCTACCTTGCTAAGCTTCCTCAGAAATATTAGATGCTCCTTATCTTTGCTGTGTTTGCAGTGTAGAAGAATTCAAGCTGGGATAGAGACTGAAGGCAAAGGTATTTTTAACTTGATATTGTGTAGAGGGCTGGATCACCAAGCAGATCACTTTCATCCAGCAGACATTATTAGACATGTTTACCTGGGAGTTTCATATCATTACTCTGACAAACTTTTGGGACATGAAGAATTAACTTGTCCATAGAGTTTTTTAGACTGACCTTCTTGAGAGGATTTGAGGTTTGATTTTGTTTGATTTGGGTTAATTAATATGATAGGTTAAACTGTAAGGACTCTTTTACTTATTATTAAGTGTAAAAAAAAATGGAAATTAGTAAGTCTTCAGGAAGATAATTTTAAAACAAAAGTAGAAGCTGGAGGCCTCACAAAGGCTTTCAAACCCAGATTTTTTAACTGACTATAAATTTAGTTACAAAAATCTGGCTCCTGCTTTCAAAAACGATGATCTAAATTCTGATGATGCCTTTGAAAGAGAAGAAACAATAATGTTTTGTAGTAAAAATTGTTTGATTTCAGGAATAGATCCACGAGGTAGCACCTTGGGTAGCAGTCCATAATCTGGCCCTCAGTGCATTCCAAAATGACTTTGCTAATCAAAAATAAAATTAGTCTTTATATGAAGACATCAGAGGTGGTTAGGTAATGCCTAACTTCGACTGTATGAGTAAAAGAATAAATAAAATTATAGTAAGCAGAGGTAAAAAATACATATCACCCACAAGTTTATGAAAGAGATAGTCTAAGAAGCTATATATCTGGCAGGATTAATGGGGAAATTTAATGTTAATTTGTGTTGTAGATTAAGTTTGCAGTGTGGTGTTTGAATGTATGCTGCTGTTTGGGTTTCTTAACAGTTACGACAGCATACTTAACTCCTGACGTAGTAAATCAGGAATAGACATAAACAGATATCTAAGTTGCCCAAAGACCAGAATAGGTGTTCTTTTATGCATATTTCCTTCAATATAACTAAGTAAATTAATAATTCTCAAAATTCATGTGCTGTAATATTTTTCTTGAGAATATTTGTAAGAGGTTTTGACATTTTGTTTAAGCTTTTTCTGTTTTTTATTTTTTGTGAAAGAAATTCTTCTACGGCATCATGACTATCGTTTATTAATAATTGAGTTACATTTCTACATTTACTTCCATATAAACAATATGTCCTACCTGGAACTGTCAAGCAGGCAGCACATCAGCCTGCCTGCCTACCTGCCTGCCTGCCTGCCTTCCTTCCTTCCTTCCTTCCTTCCTTCCTGCTACCCATTTGTCCATTCATCCATGCATCCATCCTGCCAGCTTCTTCACCTCGCCTCGCC
>WHYT01017433.1:539817-610124 GCA_009806455.1 Tetrax tetrax
AAAAAAAAAAACAAAAAAAAACCCAAACAAAAAAACCCCAAAACAACAAAAGCCAACAAAATCAAACTTATAAGAAAGCTCAAAATATATTTTTACACAGTAAAGCAACAATTAGAAAGAAAACTGAGAACACTGGTTCAATACCATATCGAAGAGTGACTTTTCATGCCTGTAGGAACCTCATAAAATGTTCAAACTTGCAAGAAGCACAACTACATGACATGGGAACACTAGAATCTAGATAGCTTTGATTGAGAGATTAACTAATATTAACGTGTTCATTTTAGAGTTCACTTTGTCAGTATCACGATTTTCCTTACAGTCCTCTCACCACTGCTTCTGTCTGCTTTGTAGTACTTTACCAGCTAGAAAGCAGGAGAGCAGCACCCCTACAGAGGATACTGATGCTGCTCTGTAGATGGGCAGGCGGGGCGTATTGATGAACAGGGCACCCGGCACTCTCTCCACTGAAGCGTGACCATGTCAGTGTTGTGAGACACTGTGTGCCTCATTATACCCTCCGTGTGTTCATAAGCGCAAGTTTCCAATCCTGTTCTCCCAATTTCAGCTTTTTAGAGCCTGGATGCATTAATCAGATTCCAGATACTGGCCTTTGCTTGAGCAGTCACTGCCTCAAAAGAAGGGAAGTGACAAGGCGGAATGATCTTTACCGTAGGGATGGAGCATGCTATGGAATCTATAAATGGCACAGCCAGGATGAATAGGATCATTGTACTGGATTTTGTAGACAGTGCCAGTTACCACAGTCAAAAGGACATTGGAGTAAAGCAGTTAATAAAAGAGAAAGGAGGAGGGGGGAGGAGGTAGTGTTGAAAATCATGGAACAGAGAACATTGAGGCTTAAATGCTTTTTTCCCAGACAATGAACTGTCTGCATCAAAGTTAGTCCAATAGCATTTAGCTTTGTGCCTGCTTCCACTGTACCTGGTCACTGGATAAATAATGAATAGTGAGTGCAGACAGAGCTTACAAGGGCTCTATTATTCCCACAGTTTAAACTCTTCATTTAATAGAAAGTACACAGGAAAGGAAGAAAGAAAATTCCAAAGGAGCTAAGAAATAGAGACACATTGACAGACCAGAATGGTAAAAAATACCTTATAGAAAAAAAAAAAAAAAATCTGCTCTAGCTTGTTTATTAAAGAAATTATTACTATAAAAACATTTTATAGCATTTTTTTAATCCAAGGAGCTTAAAACAATATTAAATATTAAATTAGTCCTCTTTGAAATCTGGGCCTTTAAATGACGCTGCTGAGCCTGAAATTTTTAACGTAAATGGCAGACTTTTACAGGGTGATACCACAGACAATACAGTCATTTCTAACATAGCTGCAGATAAGCATCCCATAAATATTAAGGGGGAGGAAAGAGCACTCTGATTTTATAGGTTTTGGTTTAAGTGTGCTTCCAAGTATCATTTTTTGGTTTAAGAATTTAGTCCAAAACCACACACACAAAAAAAAAACAGCATTAGGCAAAAAGGCTGAATTAATGACTCCTAATTACCAGCTCTGTTCAGTTCAGATTTCCTACCTTCTCAGTATTTCATATCCTCTTTCTCTTCTTCTATGAATAAACTGTATGTGTATGTAACATATGTGTTTGTGTGCAGGGAAGGAAAAACATCATTCTTCGAGGTAACTGACAACACAGCTTGTAGCAAACAAAAGTAACACCTCAGAACTTCGTGATGAGGACCATATGCTCAAATTAAGTTAAATGTGTTGTCTTCCTGGATTGTGGCATTTCCTCATGCCATCATCTCTGCTTTGCCAGTTTTCATTCTTTATCACATCATGGGAAAATCCAGCCCATGTACTGTTTTAGGATAGGACAACGTTTCCCCATATTTTCATATGGTATGCTTAGAATCCTTCTAAATGCTATAAAAATTAGCGCTGACTGTGTGACTTTGGAGCTCAGGTTTCACTGAAAATCAAGACAGATCCTTCAAGTGTAGAGACTTAATTTCCTTTCATTACTGTGGGAATGAGGCATGGGAGAATTATTTATTCCTCACAGTGCCTTTGAAAACCTTCTCAAACTGACTTATTCTCTTAGTTGTTTTGGAAGGAAAGCCCACTTCCACCCCCTTTTATTCTTTGCTACGCATTCTTTTAGGAAAGGTCTACTGGATAAAACCAAGAGCAATACTGAGGCAGAAAATAATTTTTCCCTTTAAAGTTCAAAGTTACTTTGACAAGGAAATTTCACTACTTAAAAAAAAAATTAAAAGAGTGCTACAACTGGAAGAAATACTGTAAAAAGCTTTACAAAGCCTATAAAGGGAGCAGATAACTTCTCTTGAAAACAAGTTCACAATTGTTATAATGCATGGACTGTACTGGTGCACATCTAACAATGTGTAAGTTCTGCAAGCAGATCCCTCTCTTGCCCTTTCAACAAATGTTATCATTTCCCAAGGAGCACTATCTCTGCTGCAATCTGCACTTACTCCACGCTGACAGCTCTCCTGGCCCCTCTGAGTGTGTGCAGTGCCATTTAGGATACTGTCCCATGTCCTTCCCTCTGCATCTGTTGACGGATCTGAGCTCTTCTATTATCTCAAGTAGCCAACAGTAGGACCTGTCACTGAAGCAGAGAGGCTGTGTATATCTGAGCTACTATCATGCAGCCTCTTTATTTGTCCAATGACAGTGTCTTGTGATAAATGTTTCAGAAATGACATTTGAGATGACAGCGGAGGAAAACTCTTAAGTAAGAGACTACAGCTCCCAGTGTCTCCTGAGACACAGTGCTGTCAATCAAGGAGGAATATTTGCAAAGAGATTAGAATGCAGACCATCCAAAATCAATGTATTATAGGCCACAAATCCCTTTCAATTATAAAAAAAAAAGTCACATCAATAAAAAAACTGCACAGTTCTGCAAGATGTGCTAGGATTTACCTTATCAAAGATATTTGGGAAACTTCTAAAGCCAATGGTAGATTTTGTATTGGGAGAACGGTCTGTGAAACAATGTTACAGGAAAAAAAAAAAAAGAAAGAAAATTGTACAAAAGTTGGAAGAAGGGAGAGGTAGAAGAATTAAGTCAAAGAGTTGAAGTACAGTAACTGGCTCATAGCATATTCACACAAAAAGTAAGTTTTGACTGTGCCCTCATGGTACGGGCCAAATATAAAGAGTAGCTGTGCTGTCCCACTACACAACTGTACCTTTCTGCAACACAAGACAATCCTGACCGTTGCTTTAACAGTTTAAGCCTACCTGATCATTTAATTTGGCTTTCCAGAAAGTAAATACGTGACAAAAACCGGTCCGAAATTGCTAGTATTCATGGTAAGTGGGAAGATACTTTGGACACCTAACACCATTCTTAGATATTTATTTCTGTTGCTTCTTTCTTACATCTAGTTTACAAACAATACTGCAAGATAAATGGTCATTCTGGAATTAATAAGCTGTTTGCACAAAAACTGATTCTTACCACACATGAATCATACATTCTTATCATATTTTTGAAAAATGATATAAATAGGAGGAGTTAACCTGAGGTAGAAAGGACACATTAATTAAGAATTGTACTGGGAATGGGAATCAGGGAAAACTGGAGAAGAGTGAAGAGAAATTCATCCTCCAAAAACTGCAGAGTGTTATATTTCTATTTGCATATGATACATCAAATCCCTTGGCAGAGGTTAATAGGAGAGAGAAAAGCTGTGATAATTGGTGTCAGTCATGGACAAGATTTCTAAGTGAAAAAATAAGGGAAAAGTTCTCCTGAAGGGCAGATTAAAAAAAAAATTAACATTCCAACCTAGACAAAGAAAAAAAGGGCTCCTCACAGCCGCAGTGGAGAGTGACTACAGGAAGAGAGAGCAACTATACTAAAGAAAGGAACAAAAGAAACTCCCTAGGGCAATACAGACCAAAGTTAAGAAAGGCCAAGTTAACTGAGACATTACAGCAGCTAATGAGGAATGTGATTGTTAAATATGCTTTGTTATTTTATCTTTAAAAAAAAAAAAAAATCTGTTACAATTTTTTCAGCTAAATATTCAGGTTTTACTTTTAAGTACTCACAGTTTTTCTATCAGCTTGTCTGATAATAAGACTGAACAACCAATGAAAGGATGCTCATTGTACCAGTTGATCTGGCCTATTAAGGCAGCACCTACTATCCCCAGGGAACTGTGGACTGGTCAAGATTGGGATGAACATATGTCCCAAGGGACTGCATTTTGAGACTTCAGACACACCTGGCTATAGATGGAGACTTTATTGTCTGAGAGTATGGACTGGGATGTCAGCCAAGCTTTCCCTAGTGCATCATTAACTTACATTTGGTGAAAGCACACTTCTTCAAATTGTGTCTTATTTTGATTTGAAGACATTGAGAGATGGAGAATCTATCCATATACAAGTTCTGCCCAAGCGCTTGTGGCTCATTGTGCCCTTTCCCCATGGATTTAAGAGTCTTCTATTACCCTCAGTTTTATTTCAGAAAATTGTATTGTTATCAAAAGACCTCTCAGTATTGCTTTCATCAGGATGTGATCCAAAACACTATCTCTCTGCAAGGTATTTCCTGGAGCTTTCATGACACCTTTCTTTATGATTCTCCTTTAGGCACTCATGTTTTTCTAGTGGTCCTTCTAGGAAGTGCTTTAGAAATATGGTAGCCTTCAGGCTAGGGCAGACTCCCACAGCAGGGCAGTTGGGCCATCATACCAATCACCTCAGAGACTGAAAGGAGGAAGGGAAGAGTCTGGGAAGGGAAATGCCCTTCCTCCCTCCCTGCCAGTTTGGCAGGGACTTCATGTGCAAAGCAAGATGAATTACATTCCAGTCTGTTAAACTGGTGTATACTTGAAAGTCACCCCCAGTGACTAGTCCTTGTTGTCAATGAAGCCTAGTTGCTCCAGAGAAACAATAGATCTTTACCTAGTGTCATTATGGAAAATGTCAGGCACAGCAGTGGCCACAGAAGGGAGCAGATTTAAGATCAAGGTCATCTAGAAATGACAGGCAGATCAACAGTCCATTCAGGGTGCCAACTATATTTATTCAAACAGAGTGGACATTTGTATGGACATTCCGTATTGCTTTGCTCTTAATGAACATTCTGCATGCAGAGTCACTACAGAATCAGCAGCTTATATCAGTCTGAAAAGTAACCTACTTTACGTCCTTTATTCCTCATTTTCCTTTTTGTTTGTATGTAACATCGCCAGGCACAACTTGTGCTCTGGGAAAACAGTATGTTTTCTGTTCTGTTAAAAACAAAATTGTTTCTGAGCTGTCAACAAGTTTTAAAAGGGAAGAGAGAGCGAGAAAGCATGTACATGAGGAGGAAAGGACTGAATATCTGAACACCATGAAGAAATATCTGTCTTCTTATAAACAATAAAAGAGAACATTGCTAAGCTTTTCTTATGCAAAATAATCTACCTTTTGGATGCAGGGTCAGCCTGATGAATTTCACTCCATAACGCAATACTATGCAAATGTATAAGAGCTTGAAAATAGGACTTTGGATGAAAGAGTTTACTCAGCCATATTAGAGTCCCCACCGAAAAGCTTTACTGTCGTGGCTCATCTCATTAATCTGATATATACATTGCATTAATGTTTTTTTTTTTTCTCTTACTGTGCAAGACTGATGTGATTCTGTCTTTTCTAGTGATTTAGCAAAGCAATTGTGAAATTATTTTGCAACCATGAAATGGTTCAATTTCAGTTTTGTGTTTTGTTAGGAAGGCAATGTCTAGCTATTACACTGACTTTCAGCAAACGGGGAAAAAAAGTGGAACTAGGTGCAGTATTAATTTATTGTTTTGTAAAGCTAGAGAAATTTTTTTTCCTGTTCCATATCAGAAAAAAACTAGCCAGTGTTTTCATGACAGATTAGAGGGTGGAGGGGCAATTAAGCAGCCAAATGGCATTTGAAGATTGTTCCCTATACAATCCACTAATGTCCTTTGAGAAATCATGACTTTCTATTAAAAAAAAATAATAATAATATTTTGATTGCTAGATATGTAATTTTATCTTTGCGACTCAAATCAAGATTAATTCCTATTTTAAGCCTAACTATTTGCTTTGACCCAAGTTGGGTCAAAGCAGTTGTGTTTGACTTCACATATGGAACTTTTTGAATTTTGCCCACAGTTGGATTTTGGGATGCATATAGCTGAAGTCCTAGCTTCTTTTACAAAATGTGACTTATATTGTTGACTGTCCAAAACCAAAACTTTCTAATCTCTGAAACTTTTATTTAAGAACACAAAAATTGGTCTTCCAGTAGCAGTAGGAAGCAGCTAGTTTGAACCGAAAAGATTTGTTACAAAGCCTGTTTTGCCTGCAACACGGGAAGTAGAGCAGGGCAATGACAGTGCTTATGCACAGCAAGACTTGAGAGGCAACAAAGAGCTTTTCAAATTCACTTATTCAGCTGACAATTCTTTTAGCAAATGATGCAACTCTACAAATTTTTTGAGGGGAGAAGATGATGCAGCAAAAAAGGTCAATGAGGACTGTAACCAACTGCTGAGTCTTATCCAGCGATAAAGAAGGAGATATTGATTCTCAGGAGGGAAAACAGCATTCTTATTTGATTACAGTGTTGCAAAAAAAAAGTTTTCCTATAAGGCTTACTGAGTTGGAAGATCAAAACCTCATTATTTTCCATAGTTTATTTTTGTTTCAGGATTTTTGAAATGTCTTCCAAAGAGGATCCCCTCTAGCTACAGCTTTCTTCATATCTGAATCCAGCTTAGAGATAAAAAAAATGGAAAATAATACTTTCTGCAAGGGAACACGATACAAATATTTCCATAATAAATGCAAACTATCATATGCTAGGCTTTATTATATTCAGGTTTCCTTTCCTGACCTTAGGGGAAAGTACATGACAGCTGAGCTAAACCTCCTTCTAGGAACTGGGACATTATTTGTATAAAATAAGTGCTTTGACACAGGACTTCTGAAGCCAGTACAAGCTAAAAATCACATAGGAACTGCCAATCTCTTTCCATTTGCACTGGCTGAAATTTCACCAGGTGGACTTGATGTTGGTTTTCCCTGTCAAGGCAGTAGCATGTGGTAGAGTTTGGTTGCCTCATGGGACATGTACAGTGTAAAGTTATGCATTAATAAATGTGCTAGCCATATTATCACAGTACTCACACAACCTAGTTGGCTGTACTAAGGACTAGACCTTGTTAATGAGGCTCTCCTTGTCCTAGTACTAATTCTTCTGGAGCTAGCTTGGTAATTCTTACACAATTTGCTGTGTCCATCTCTCACTCCAGCAGAGAACAACTGTCATTCAGTAGATAAAATAAATGTTTGAATCTGGAGCACATTTATCTGAGGTGAAGAGAATAGATGGGATTTCATTCACAAATAAACCAATTTGAGGATGTTTTATTTCACTAAGAAAACACGGAACACGTGTTATTAAAGCAAAAGACGAGAACACAGTTCAGCTGTTATCTTTCTTAGATGTTGAAAACACTTTAGCCCTGTTACAACACTCCCAGTCTTCTGTCTTTAAAATAAACTATTATGTGACTCTGCAAGACACACTTAAATGGAACAGCCAAAAGGGTACCTTTCCTTTGTGACCCTGTTCCTTTTCACCTGCTCTGCTGTAGCTGTTTCTGCAGTCACCCTGTAAGCCAGTCCACCCTCCAAAGAGTGATGGGATGAAAGACATCCCCTTGTTTCTAGGATCATTTTTTAAGCTAATTCATTTCAATTATCCCTGTCACAGCATTGTCAAAGAAGCAGCTAGCGTGTGGGAGGCAGTGAATGAGGATGCAAAGGCAACTTGGTCCCCAAAGGCTGCACTCTGTGCAGTACCTCCTGCTACAGCACCTCCACCTCCACGGAAGGGCATAGGAACTGAGACAGAGAGGCTCAGAGCCTCTCCTTTTTCTTTACTCAACATTCCTTCAAGTCCCCTTGGATATCTCCCATGAAGTAATGCACACCTTTAAAAATCTTCTGACACTTTCCACCTAACACATCCTGAATTAGAGCCTTTTGAATAATTTTATTGAGGAAAGGAAAGAACTGCTGAGCTACATTAGGTTCAAGGTGAAGAAATTATCACATCCTATTCACTGTTATACTTTGAATCAGAATATCTTCTTGCCTTGGCTTCCCTGGTGATTACTATATCTGGCAATATATTAAAAACTTAGCCTGAGTACTTCTATGCTACCATGCATCCTGACCTTCAATCAGAATTTCAGACATAATGCTGAAATGCTTCATAAAAATGCTCCATAAAAACAATTCAAATATTATCTTTAGCCTCGACTTGAGGCCCTACCAGTTATTTTGGCAATCCCACAAGGGAAGAATCACTTTCTGAAAGTGACTTTACCAGGGTGAATTTAAGACTAGCCAAAATCGGGAAACACAGAACAGCTCATGCCAAGACCATACATCAGAAAGTAAAAAAAGTCAATGCCATCAGATCCCTCACAATGTGACCAGTACACATTACCTTGTGTATAACCTCTGTATGCTGTTGTGTAAAGTATGAGTATATAAAAAAACTCTAGCTCTGGATGTTCTACCATATTCATAGTCATTTTTATTCAGTTTTCATAATACCAAATCCGTACAGCAGTCAAACTTGATTTTAAAATAAAAGGTTCTGAGTTCGTGAACCAGAGGAAGCCTGAAGAAATGCTCTGACATACAAGAGTATAAAAGAGGTCTATAGGTATTTTTTTCCAAAACTCTGCATTAGCCATTGGAAATCTCATTTGAAACATGCTGTACTTTGTGTGTCTGCCTTTCTCAAAGATCACACAGAAGTCAATATAACATCAGATCAGGAGCAGATCAACATGTGTCTTGCCTGTCAAGCTTGTCAAGTCCTTTGCTTAGTTTTATTACTGCAGCAGTGGAGTCAATGTGTGAAAACAGTAAGAGCATGAGCTCCTTCATGTCTGAGCAGGATGGTTATGTTGTGACAATGTTCTCTTTAACTTAAAGCCAACTATTACTCAAAAATGCTTTCCTCAGCTCCTACAGGTAGCGAACTCCTTTCATTCTTGGTGTCCGTTGTTGTCTGTGTTGCAGAAAATGAAAACATTTGAATAATGAATAATAAATATCATTCAGATCCAATCACAGTGCTACTGTAGAGTAACACTGTGATTTAATTACTTCTTTAAACCTGTGTTACAGACAAGATTCCACTCAGTTTCCCAGCTTAGTTGGCACTTCCCAGGAAAGGGAAAGAAAGCTGTTTTCAGAGACTCACTAGGACTTTATACAAAACAGTGCACCTTTTTAAAGTCACAAGTGCCTTCAATAAGATTAAAACCCTAGACGAAATGTCTGGTTATAAAAAGATATATTTACATATATTTTAATGACATTTAAAATAATTAAAACAAGAGCACTCATTTATTCAATCAGACTCTAATTTGAGTATATGCATATTTTCTGAAAATAGTTCTAATTTTTTTATATTTTTTACCAATAGATGGTGCTAGCAATTTCTGCATTTACTGAAATATCCACACCCACTTTATTCAGCTATGACCCATAACAATCTTCTGGAACTGCTAGAGAGAAACAGTCTATCCATGTGCCAATTAAAGTAGTAAATGCCAGCTCACCGATACTCAACATTTTACATATTGAAAAGGCTACTAGAGCAGCAAAAAGCCATCAGTAACTACACACTGCAGAACATACACAGTATGGAAATGAGAAATCTGCTGTTCTCACTCCTCCAGTTTATTGTCAAGATTTCTGGAATAGTCACATCACTTTTTGCAGTCATTAGGGTGCATACTTTTAGGAAAAAGGATGCTGGCGTCAGTCAAAATAACTCCTCCATCCATCTTCTACAAAGCACAATGAAAACTTAATGTCTTAATTTCAAATCCTGCCAAGATTTTGTGCACAGGCCTCACTTTATGGACTGGGAATAGTTCTAACAAAGTTAATCAAGATGTTCGTAGCATGTAAGGTTAAGCAAATCTGTGATTGTCCACGAGTTTGGATGTATAGGTAGTGTTTGGAACTGATGGTAGTGGCTCTCCACGGAAGTGAACAGATGACTTCTGCAGCCATTAGGAGGATGCACCTAGAATGGAGCATATTTTTATGATATCCCACCTGTCCTAGACATCTAGAAAGAGCATATTCAAAATCCACTGTTTAATTGTTTCAGTTCTGTGAATCAGTTCATTTTGTTTATGTTCAGAGAAAATATATTCAAGGTCACTATAAGTGCAGTTTAAAAAAAAGAACAAATTAAGAATAGGTAGAAAAAATCTTGTTCTTTGCATTTCCAATTTCCTCTAAAAACTTTGGTATCTCTAAACAAACCCCAAAGAATGTTTCCAATATCTCATTATCATCAACTTTATTTTTCTTATTACTCACAGACGTTGTCAAAATATTTTGGGATAATTGAAACATGACTGTTCTTCAGTGGAAAGTTGTAGTCCTGTGCTCCCCAGTTCATTTCCACGTGTAGTACACTCTTCAGTGTGAACCGCCTTTACACAACACAGAAGTAAGCCTGCTGGAATAACAGATTTTCACAAGGAGGTTGCAGTTTACAGATCTTTAGCTCCTGAGGAATTTAGTCACCTACCATTTCCTTCTATGACATCCACCATTTTTGGTAACCACAAAAAAGGAATTACAGACTTCAAAAAATTGTTATATATGTATATGTTACATATGTATAAAATATTTTATATATTGTTATATATTACTTTTAAATATATTTTATTATATGTTAGATTATAATATAAATTCAATTATACATTAGATATTGTTATAATACATTATTATATATTGTTACATATGTAGATATGTGTGGATATAAGTGAAATTTACATATATGTATACAAATATAGACAAACATATATGCATATATTGCATACATTTATAACCATGTATATGTCTACTACATACTTTATACATATTGTTTTATAAAGCAGAGTACTATCTTGCCCTTCCACCCAGCTTTATCTTTAAAAGAATGCCACCATCTGGGAAGATATACTCAGCAGCTCTTGCAACTTGTTCACTGTTATCAATACATGCCTACTTTTTGTTTAATTTATCACTATGTTATTACCTTTATAGTAACTGTAAGGAAAATATTAATTATTTTGTTCTTCATGTCTATTAAAAGAAACACAAATCTGAAAAGCTCACTCTAGAAAATGCTATCACTGCCATTATACACTGACGCCAATGGAAATTACTTTGGGAGATGTAAATGTGTTCTTGCAAATCCAAAAAATTATCAGTATGGCTGAAAAGGTTAAGCTAACACAAGTTTTATTCTTTTTTTCCCCCCTCTCTGTCTGTCTTTTAGTAAAACAGATTTTAACGTATGAACCTTGATCAAAAATGTCTGTCTTTAAATGAATTGGTAACTGATGTAAAAACTAGTCTACAATAAAACCAGAAAAATAGATAATAAATCTTTCCAAAAACTCAGTAGTGTGTAATTCAAAAAGAATGGTAATGAATATTGTATGGTAGAAAACACAGAAGGATGTTCTGGATCTCCCCAGTCACAATGATTTGTCTTTATGGATTATGTCAAAGGTCTGTGCACTCTCCAGGCAGTTTGGGAGGCCCATTTCCACCGTTGTCATTGTTTTCTCAGCAAGCACTGATCCTCCTGTAGAGAATCAGTGATCATAGCAATACACAGCATATTTTCAGTTGTACTCCTGCAATGTAGAATTGATGCAGAGAAAGCCAAGCCAGCAGCCCATGCTCTGTCTCATAAGTTCCTTTACAGAAGACCCCTGAGAAGGTGCTCCAGTTACTTCTGTTCACTGTGGATAACGAATGAGGCTCCTCAGCTGCTTGTGAAAGAAGATGATGCTATGAAAAAAAGTTCTTTCCCCATTCTTGCACTTGTTCAAGAATATCTTAATTTCTTTCAATGAAGCTATGACTTCTTAATAGAATACAAATATTTATCCCTCAACTGAAACCTCACTACCTTTTCTCATAGAACTGCAAACAACATATTTACTCTCCCATGAAGCAGTCACTTGGCAGAGAAACAGAGCACACAATGCATGATGTAAATTATCCTAGGTTGCATGGTGATACAGCACTGAATAAAATAGCTACTTAAACACAAAAATTAAAACCAAGTCTCTCACTAGCAGTATCAACATTCAGATTCTTCATTATGGAACAAACTCTAAAAACAGTATGCCTACTTTGTAAAACAGAAGATATCAAACGTGTAAAACTGAATAGACATTTACCAAACACTGGATCCTGTCTCTTTAACTGTAGATTACAATTAATCCATTAGTATGAGCAGTCTTTACACTCAAACGCAAATCACTGATTTTTTACTTTTTTTTTTTTTAACTTTGAAAAAATTGTTGGAAATACTCTGAGTTTAGTATGTCTCTGAGGATAAGTATACGTTTAAATTCTTCCAATGTTATTTTGAAATAGCTGGGGAGCTTTAGCTCAGATGTCAGATCCAACATTTCAGAAGTGACTGAAGCTGAGTAGATAATTCTGTGTGGTTGAAAACCACTGCTGTAGCTACTTCATGGTCTGTAACAATACTTGCAGGTCTGTAACAGTGCACACTATGTTCCGAGCACGGCTGCTGGACCAAAATACCAGTGAGCATGGTATTTTGACCTAGTAGGAACAAATCTAGAAAGAGATTCTATGGCTTTGTTTATTTCATTTATTTATTTATAAGTTAAATAATGACAGATTCTGTGATGGAGTGTGAAAGGCCAAACTGTTTAGTTCCTACTGCTCTTAATGCTTGCCTTAGTCATGACCAATTCCAAATATCACATTAACAAGCAATGTCAAGGACACTTCAGGGGATTGAAATGATCTGAGATTATTTTCATCAGTACATCCTGGTTTAGAGGGGAAAAAAATATATCTGCGTACATGCAAACTATTTGTTCTCAGATCCAGAGAACAGAATGCGACTTGTTTCATTTTTTAGGTATGTATAGATATAGCCTATAAATTCCTCCACATACAATATGACAGTTTCCGAGGAGGTATAAAGACAGTCTTTAAATGGGTGCCTTTTTTTCACTGAAGAACAAACCGACTGCTTGTGAAGTTTTTCTTGAATTCTTTGCACCAGGAAAGTCTGAAACTTGTCTAAAACCGGATCAGAAGGATCAGGGCCACGAAGATGATAAGAGGGACGAAGCACCTTTCTTATGAAGACAGGCTGAGAGTCAGGGCTGTTCAGCCTGGAGAAGAGGAGGTTCCAGAGAGACCTTATAGCGGTCTTCCAATACCTCAAGGGTGCCTACAAGAAAGATGGGGAGAGGCTGTTCAGCAGGGCCTGTTGTGATAAGACAAGGGGTAATGGGTTTAAATTGGAGGGAGGTAGATTTAGATTAGACATTAGGAAAATTTTTTTTACAATGAGGGTTGTAGAGCACTGGAACAGGTTGCCCAGAGAGGTGGTGGATGCCCCATCCCTGGAAACATTCAAGGCCAGGTTGGATGAGGCTCTGAGCAACCTGATCTAGTCAGGTATGTCCCTGCTCCTTGCAGGGGAGTTGGACTAGATGACCTTTGAAGGTCCCTTCCTACCCTAACCATTCTATGATACTATGATTGTGAACATAAAAGTGGACAAAAGCTAAATACCAATGGATGTGAAGAGATTAGGAAAAAACTGTTGATTTAACAAATTCTGACTGACCTTGAAAAAAAAAAATATAGCAAGGACTAGGAAGAAATGGTCCCACTGGACAATTTAGACCATATCTGTTTAGTACCAGTTTCTTCTCCTTTTCCTGAAGCATCTGTTAGTGGCCTATGGAAATGATGACTCTGAAGGATCACATGGACCACAGCTCTCATCCTGCACAGCCATTTCAAATATTATACTATAAAAGAATAATGCACAGCACATATTCTCAAAAGGTAGCAGAAACAGGAATGTTGACAGAAACATCAAAAGAGAGTGAGCGTCTCATTTTTGCACTCAATAAAATGGAGCAATCAACAACATCTTTTCAATCACAGAGTCAGAGAAGAATTGCAAGTGGGGATGGTAAAACTTTCTGCTATTGTCGTTTAGATCAGTGCCAAAAAGCCTACTAACTTCATCAGTGTACAATCAAGCATTCTGCAGCTCCATCTTTTACTACCAGTAAGATGGTGTAACCCAGCTATTCACTCCACTAGTAAAGAACCTAATGCTAGTATGTGGACTTAATCAATACTAGTATTTGGGCTTGCATGACATCACTAGTTCATAAGGTAAAAGAGGAGGTTAAAATGGAATAATATTTGGGTATTGCCACGATGCACTATGTTGTGGATAACTGCATCTATAACACTATACATGCTTTTGAATTGTTTTTTTTTGTGGAAGAGAATTTGGGAATAATGCTAGAGTGTATAATCAAATAAAAGTTACTGGTAAGGTTTAGGAAGAGATTGGCCAGGAAAGGATACAGACATTATGAGGATACAGACATTATGACTCATTAATATTTTGTTAAGTTTCCAGACTTTGAGGGAAAGTTGCATAATGCATGTCCACAAATGTTAACTGTCCTTAAAGACCAAGGAAAAAGAATAGTTTATTACATGTCTGTCTTGCTGGGAGTTGTATTAGTGGAAGAAACATTTCAATTCTACAGGAAGTATTTAAAAAAAAAAAAACTTTTGTGATTCCTCCCAGTGAAATCAGGTTAAAAAGCTAATTGACCTCAATAAAAGGAGGTTACCAAAGAAAAAGAACCCAAAAACTCTAAGAAACTTTATACCAATCACCACATTTGTTTGACTGCTAGATTTTAGTGGTTAAAGCATCAAAAAAATTTTGTAATTATAGACTCATTTAGGCTGCAGGCCACCTAGTCCAATCCTCTGCTTAAGAGTATTAGGAATCAGATCAAGTTTATCAGTCTTGTCCAGTCACATCTTGAACAGCTCCAAGGGCAGAGATGTAGAGTCTCTTGAACATCAGCCTGAACAATAAAAATAAATACTTGCAAGTCAGACCAAGGATGTGATCTACTCACTGAAGTTTTGACTGCAATTACTGGCAAAATATCCTATCTCTTCTGTAAAAGATCATACCAGAGGTGAATTGGAGAATTTCTGTTCCGAGATTCTTATTGTAGATGTGGTCTCCAGAGAATTGAGAAGAACCATGATCTAAGCAACTCCACATACTGAGAGGGCCATACTGAGAGGGTTAAATAGGATTAAGCATAGGATTTTGTAGCAACTATGCAAGTGCAAGTAGGTGTCTAAATTCTACACCAAAGCTAACCCATAATATCTGTTTTTCAAGCATGTAATTAAAAATCAAGAGGAGCAAGAAAAAGCCTCTGTCTAACAGACTGAAGTATCTTATTTAAGGATCTCTGACTCCCATGTTAAATATTTTAAGGCTTATCTAGACAAAATTCAATTAAATTAAAACCACCAGTAGTATTAAAGTGTGAATAGGAGGGACACAAGTACCCAAACTGCTTTTCTATTGATAAAATTTAAAAATTTTTATTAAATTGTAAAAATTTTAAATTTTGCCCCTCTCTCAGAAGGCAAAAGATAGGTAGTCAAAAGGCACTGGAAGGCTGACAAGTTTTCGTCTAGTTTGTTCAAATACAGTGTTGGGGTTTTTTTCAGCAGATAAAACACATTCAGATATTCCCACAAAGGAAATTATATTGTATGCCACTTTTAAAATAAGATTAAAAGAGCTATTTTCACCACCAGTGACTGCCATTAATTGGTATGCTGCATGGGAGCTGACACATCCCTGGATGGCACATCTATTAAGTATAGACTGCAATCAGTAAGATAGGTTTTCCAACAAATGACTTGTCAAAGCCTTGACACAAGAATTACTTATATTTGTAGTCAGTCACTCACTTTCTCCCAGTTCAAATGCTCATCTACTGTCCCCACACTGGAATCTGAACCACAGTGAAATGTGTTTCTCCATTTTTGCTTTATTAAAGTGCTAACCCATGGATAGAACTGGACCAGTGAGAGTTCAAAGGATGGCACAACAAACTTGGGGTAGAAAAGCAGTGGAGCAGGAATGCATCAATTTTCCACTTTTCTTTTCCAGAAGCTACAATTCCAAGTATTCCAATAGTCTCAGCCTTTCTGTGCTAACAGATGTGAACAGAAAATGTCTTTCAACTGACAGTTCCACCATCCAAGCTTACTAGCCCAGCCTGGCTCCCTTTGATCTCCGGTCTTTCTGGATATAAAAAACATTATCATAATACCTAGCAGCAAATGCACATGTTTTATTTGGATGAATCTCTGGTAACATTCAGTGGCATGGCTATTCTTCATTGTAGATGCAAAAATATTCACTTCAGAAAGTTTTTTTTTTGTTATTTTAAATTTAAATCTATAAATTCTTTAGCTTAAGTACTGAACTGTAACTCTTCTTCTGCATCTGGAGGTCTGAGTGGTCAGGAGTGATCTTTTAACTACATTGTTCTTTCTTAGAACGTATGTGACAATATCTCCAGGACACTATTTATTCCACCTTGTCACCTAGCTTACACCTGACAGCTATTCCTGGGAATATGCATTGTAACATAATAAGAAATAATAATACACAAGTCTGCTTTTAAGAAGCTTTCTGGAGTGCTTTAAGGAGACCTTGTGAATGAAAGAATACTAGGGGATAGGAGTCACCTCCCCAGGCTTTAACATTTAATCACTTATATGTCTCTTGTAAGTTAAAGAGATTCAGAAGATGATTCATTTTAGGGTTTCTCTTTAGCTGATACCAAAAAAGATTAACCACATACATAACCATCACACCATAAAGGCCAGGGAAAGTGAATAGCAATCCTAGGTAACTTTCTTTAATGCTGGTTGACTCTCACCGCTCGAGGAGGGGGGAGGTGGGGAGAAGTCAACCCAGAAAATCCTAATGAGGTAGATTTAAAAAGCTTACTTCACTGGGAAGGTCAGATTTTCCTAGTAATGTCTCTAACCATTTGCAAGACCTAGGTTTCTCAGATTCATTTCTAATGTCTTGATTTCATTTTGTCATAATTTTATTTTCACACATAACTAACACATGTTGGCAGAGAAAGGTTATAATGATTTTTCACTGTCAGGCCCTCTTTTCAGCTTGAGAACCTTTATAAAACTGAAGGAAGGAAATGATAATTGAACCATGGAACCTTACAGAATCTGTCAAAAAAAAAAAAAAAAACCAACAAAAAAAAACCCCTGAAAACTGCGTTCAACTAAACCTATATTCACCATGAATGCATATTTCCACAACTTTGGCACAATGTAGGGACTCCGTCTTTTGTTGAAAAGTGGTAATTCTGGGGTATTTAGTTTTTCAAAGCACTGGAGTTCTACCAGATTGATGATGTTTTCCTACTTGATGTATGGATGTAAGATACTTTAGGGAATTTGACTTTTTATCATTGATTTTCCAGTGTAAAAATGAACTCTTCATAATATCAATAGTGTGTTATATGGATTGTGCACTGGCTAACTAACTGTTCTCAAGGTAGTTGTTGAAGGGGAACCATCTCTGAAAAGGGACATTGTTAGCACTGTTTTGCCATCACTAGTGTTAGACCTGACCTTGTTCAATATTCCTCTCAGTGGTCTGGAAATAAATATCAAATCACTGCTTTTCAAATGGTGTATGGATTTGTAGAGTATCAAATAATGGTGGCCAGATGTTTATTCCAAGCAATTGAAACTGTTGACTACATCAGACCCTGTCACTGTGTCCTGACGCAGTCAAAGAAACAAGGTCACAGAGATTCTGAACTACAGTCTAAATCTCTAACATTTGCAACTGCATCCTAGAAAACTATGATTGTGTAAAAAAGATCTGGGGTTCAAAGCAGAACTAAAACAATTCAACATGAGCTGCCTGTGGGAGACTGAGTTAACTTAGGCTAATGAAATCCTTAGTTGTGACCTCCAGGTAGAGGTACGGCTAGTTATATGCCTTTTCCTTTGTTAGGCTTGTCCCTGTGAGTAGTCACTTGATATTTGAAGTTATTCCTGGAGTGTTGAACATTTGCACAGCAGAAACTAGACAAGATGTGAATTAACTTTCGCATACTGCTAAAATCTGGAGAAGTTCTTTCATTAGAACGAAACCTAACAGCAATTTCTTTTCATATGTTCATGGCTTGGCAGCAACATGGTAAGTGACAGATATCATACATCTTGTCTTAGAGAAAAAACTCCAAAGAAACACCCTTTTAAAATTTTGTCTTTTAAATAATCTATTCATATATTTATACAAAAACCATACATGGTCACATATCTCCTTTTTGGGGGGGGCTGTAAGTTAAGCACTCATAGATACACATTACTGCAGCATTAACAACATCACCATGGTTGTCATGCTTCTTTAAGTTAATCATACAAGCATCAAGACATCTAGTGTCACAACAACATTTGTATGTTATCTATGTTATCTACACACATTGCAGATGAGTAAGACAATGTTTACTAGCCCAGGAGACACAAGCTAAATGTTCTCTTTTAGGTTAAAGGTGAATCATCACTTTTATTACCTTTTACAATTCATAAACTGGCACTTATGCCAGATAACAAACTCCTTCTTTCTTACAGGCTGAATTTCTTTTCCTCTGCATAGTAAGGGGGCAAAAGGCTTCATAGTCAATTATTGGATTTTAATAGAGATAGAGAAGTGTCTCTCAGTATAGAGGTATTTCTCTATATGTGACATTGTCAAGACTGATTCCAGAAGGGTTCCTTCAGCTTTGGTGCCTACAGTTTGTAAAAAGATATGAAGAAAGATTAGAAGTGCAGAAAAAGTGTTGTAGAAACTGGAGAAAAAAAAAATGCCTCTGAGTGAGAGGATGATCTTTTTTTTTTTTTATGAAGAGGACAAACACATTACTCACATTGTATATATATTTATTGTGTCTGTTCTTCCCAGGGATAAAAAAAAATCTAAAATGGAAGCCTTTAATCTCATAGAGGAAGTCATTGCTGGAAACCTCTGGAAATTAAAGCTAGTCTACTTTAAACTTAAACAAAACACTTTTTGTTTTTAAACAAACAATGACAAAGCAATGAAAATGTACTACTGTCTAGGAAAGGCCCAGAGTTTCCATCATTTGATATCTTCTAACACATAGTAGATAGCTATTCATTAGTTAAATATGAGTAATTTCCATAGAAAGGAATAAAAGGATGAAGTTCTATGGCATGGATCATGCAGATGTTCCCAGTAGATGCAGTTGTATCCTTCTGCACTAGAAATCCAGTAAGTTCCTGCAAATTCACAAATTTAAGCCACATGAGTTAGTTATGAGCAGAATAATACAGTCAGGATTTTAGGAAACAAAGATCCGTTTGAGTGCCAAAGAGATATGGGAGCTTAATTCCCTTCAGATATACTTGAAAATCCTGTCAATACTATTAAAGAGTTTGAGTTACTTTGATTTATTGTCATAATATGTTAGTGTAATGTCTCTGAACATTTAAATTGTTGAAGTTCCGAACTATGTTACACAGGCCGCAAGTTCAAACATCTTTAACCATAAAACACCAGGGTCCAGTTAGTTTAGATGAAGAGGTCAGAAGAGTGTACACATACAGATTTTGTTCTCACCAAATGTTTGTGTACAGAAGACTGGCAGCACACACCTAGGCACAAGCCAACAGCCTGTGAGAGAGGAAGCATGACTGGATTTTGCAGATGTGCTGCAGATTAGTGTTATTTACTAGTGGGAATATTTATTTAGACAAAACTACTTGATGGTTAGAAAGGATCTAACCATTCAAAAGGCCTTTTTACTGTATGGTAGACTCCACTGCTTAACTTACACAAGATCTGTAATTCGCTAGAAACAGTCTTCGAAAAAACATTATTATCTTTTTAAAGTGATATTTATATTGAAATTTCTAAGGAAAATAATGGAAAGTGAATTTAGAAAATATTTATTCTTGGCTTAATCCAAAATAATAGAGTTAGTTCCTTTCTAAAGATCCATAAAAATATTCATATGATATAACGAATTCTTTCAAATGTGTCTTCCAAAACTGAGTGATCAGTGTAACATCGATACTTCTTTTACTTGATTTTTAATATTCTGCATTCCAAATGTGATGAAGCTATCACAACTACTCATTTTGCTTTCAGTCAGACTAGTATATGCCAAAAGATTGTGACAGCAGGAGCTGACCCTGGAATATTCCCTAAACAGTTAGCTGAGAAGAATGGGAGTTCTTCAAACTCCTTTCTGTTTCTTAGCTGGAAAAAAAAAAAAAAATGTTGTTATTAAAAGCAAGATAAATTAGACCATTCTAAGCTCCAAACTGCTGCAGTTGGATCAGAAGTGGGAAGCTGACCTTCAACTTTGCTTTCTAACTGCTGCACTGCCCTGTGCAGTGGAAACACATTCACAGCAACAGTCCAGGATGGACAGGTACTCTTTGATTAACCCTGCATCTTGGTCCCAGTCCTATCCCTCCCTCTGCAGCTCTGTCCTTGGAGAAAGTGTGACTTAGTCCATTTCACATGCTTTTGGAGTGACCATTGCTGAACTCCCAAGACAATGGGGCTATGCTTGACTCTGTGCATATGTGTCTATGCGCACAGCAAAAAGGACACAGGGAAAGTAGGAGCACAAGTGAACTAGCTGCAGATAGCTTGCTTTTATCTATGTCTCTTCTACACTGATATTCTTCCTATCATTTAACCCCAGAATTTTAAACAATATATTTGGAGTTTGTTGAACCATAGGCTTTCTATTTGTTTATTCTGTGTTTTCACAGCAGCAAAACACCGGGATGCAGGTGGTACCACAGTGGAGTACTCAGTAGCATAAAGTGCATAAATAAAAATGATCAAAGAGCACTGGGGACCTAAAGTAGGTCTTACAGTTGCTCTGGTTAAAAACTTAAACTTGTAGGCATGCACAGCATTATGGGATTATAGGTCATGCCCTAAAAGGAAAATCAGGAAATAATTGAATTCAAACCCAGTGCCTGTATCTATTCCAATTCACATTGCACTTCATAATAAAAAGAAAGGACCTTCAAGGAGAAAGGCAAAGCAAGAGGGAAGTATTGCTCTTTTTAATACCAACAAATAGTTACTCTAAAAAAAAATTGTTGCTTGAATAGATGTTACTTTTCTACATGTAGTATCAGTGGTAATCACTTACACCAGCATTTGCTTTTAAGTGACAGATCCAGGGTGACTTCATTGTTTTATAGAGGCTTTTTTTCTACTTGAATGGTAATGCTTCTGTATAAATTCTTGATTGCATTTTCTTGCTTTTTGACATTGTGTTCTGTATTTGTCATTAGTATACATACATATGTAAACAGCTTCATGGCAAATTCTATTTATTGACTCACCTTGAGTGACCCATAATGAATCTGCAGGATACGGCACTATTTGGAAAGGCATATGAATTTAATATAGCCACTTGTCCCAGAAATTATTATGGTCTTTAGAGAAAAAAGATAGGGGGGAATATAAAAGTTTGGAATTGATATGAAAATATGAGAAGGCGGCAATCAAAAAGATGATAAGACACATCACATCAACTCCGAAGAACACACTTATTGGCTGTACTAATAGAACAGGCAAATAGTTCCTTTTTTTTTCCTATAGATAAATCAACTCTTACGTTACATGCTTACTTCCATGGACAGCTTTGAACTCTCAAGGGACAGGAAGCTATGGAGCATCAGAATACTGCTTCCATGAAACACCACGGTTGTGGGTCACCACAAGCTTACATGGTCATTTGCACTTATGTGACATAGAAGTAAAATACTATGCGATCACAGGTCAGCAGAGGACCAGGTGTCACCAGCCAGTAGTAAGAGGAAAAACAAGGTTCCTGTTTGAAATGTGGTCTGGGAGGAACATGTCTTGGTTTACAGTCTCAGACAGACACTCTCAGTTATTCGCAACTTCGTCTTTCAGCTGCTGGCTCCAGAGGTAACTACTTCTCAGGCAAATGGGTCCTTAAAATACTCAGAGAAGCCTGGACTGTCATCTATCCTTAGCCAGTATCGATTGTGACTGTAACTATTACTCATGCCTTGGATTAGGAATTTTCTGTTTCAAAACCACTCTACTTTATATGTGCTTCTGGAAAATGCAATAACTTCATTATAAACATTGTTTTCTTCTACCTTTTATTTTTTTCTCCCTAAGTGATCAGAAAGCTAACAAGGAATAAGCTACATCTTTCTGCACCCACCATCAAACATGCATCTGTAAGAAATGAATGACATCTAATTCTGCCCTGCTTTGATAGCACTCAGTAAGGTTGGTGCCTTCGTGAACCAATGTCCTATGAAACCCAACCTGAGTCAGTGAGACAGGAAGCTGGCAGCAAAAAATAAATCTTATTTTCTCTTCTTCAGTTAATTGGCATTATATTATCTCCTGTCAGAGACATGCTGGCCTTGCACAACAAATTCTTCTTTGGGCCACTCCGTTGTGTTAGCTACCCAAAGACACAATTCTGAAAAGACTTAATTCATGAAACGGGCAAATCAACAGCAACTTATGATGGATGGGGAGCTACAGATATCCATTAATGTGTTACATATATATTGATCAATGTATATACTCTGACCATAAAAATAAATCCATGACACTAAGACTGTCCTTTCGAGTGTTTAACACACATAAAGGGCTTGGCTTTCTTTAGTTTATGGAGTTGTCTCCTCAGTTCTGAGCCTTCTGACTCAAGTTACCAGATTTACATTATTTTATATTGTTTGTGTATTTTAAATTTTATATGGTAGAAAAAAAAGAATGATCAAAGATAAAAAAACATCTAATAAGATGGGATTGCTGTTTTTTCTCCCAAGTATCCTCTCATTGTTTACCTTTTATATTGAATTTCAGAAAACAGAGCTGGGACATTTCTATATGGAGAAAAAGTAGAAGCATGATAAAGTTAAAGGCTGTATCCATATCTTTAACTGAAGTATAAGGGCATAGCTCCAATGACACTGTCCTACCTTGTTCTGGTGAAGGCATTTATTATGCATGTGGCCAGATGTCCTATAGATCAAATCAGCAAAGTATCTTTGGGACACAGTAATGCAGCTTCCTCTCATTTCTTTTACATTTAGTTTGTTTGCTGTCAATGTGGGTTGCTATAAGCTGTCAACATCTCATTACATTCTCTCTGAATTGGTGTGATTCTTTTAGCATCTTCATCACAGTCATAAAAATTGGTCTAGTCTGATTATTTTGGACTACCAATCTGTGAGTTTACATCTGCTATTAAACAAAAAAATATAAGGACAGAAAGAAAAAAAAAGCTGTAGAGTAAGAGTCAATTTCTGGGTACCTTACTGATTCCTACTGGTAAATACATAAAGCATTTGCAAACTACAGAAACGCTTCATCAACCTTTTTGAGACATTGACAGAATTACATTAACAGTTTTCATTTTTTTCATACTATTGTACCTTTTCCCCAGTCTATGGCAGATGTATACGGTATCAGGACTAATGGATGCATTTATGAGCATAATTGGATGCACCTTTTAGTAACTGGGGGAAAACGTATAGTAAAATATAATATACAACTATTCCATGATATACTGCTGTGACAATGAGTCTTCTTGTCAAATTAGCATAGGAATGGCATTCCTGTCTATTCTAGCTCATGGGGAAACAGTAACTGTCAGCAAAAGGTAAACTGTGTCTAATCTCAGTTTGAAAATATCCTGCATATATTCTATATGGAAATCAGTAAAATAACCTCTTTGGTTTTGCTAAAAATATGATACCATATTATTGAGCCTTAAATATGCTTGCATTTTTCATTCTGAATACAAACACATTTGCCAGTAAAAATACCCTAAGTTTGCATTTTACACATATAAAAGCTTTAGTTTGAAATTCATATCCCAGTGTGGTATTCATCCTTCCCACCATACAAAGCAGTAGATAGTGAGTTGGTGTTTGGGGGTTTGGTTTTCTTGCTTTAGTGTCTTCTAAAAAAAATATATACAAAATATTATGGCTGATAAGCAACTGTTAAGTCTGATGAAAATCTCAACTTATTCAGTTTGACTTCCCTTAATTAAAAAAGAGACAATTCCATCTACTACATGTCCATGGCATTGAACTGAACAGTCCAAAGTTGCAAACACTGATAGGGCACCTAGACATTTTCCCACTCTACTTATCAGTAGGGTAGGTGTTAGCAACTGCTTACAGGCACTCTGTGCTTCTGCATACAGACTGCACAGCGGGCATGTATATGACCTGTTTCTTTCCAGGAATTCAAGGCTCACAGGACACCCTCCTGAGAACATGCAGCTTGGTTAAACAGTAGACCACGCTAGGGTTTTCTCATTTTATAATCAGAATGAGTACAGGCAGGCAGACTGTGGCTGAGAGACTCTATAAAGGATGACTTGCATGTGACTGAGGTTTCCTTCCATCTTTTCAGACATCTAAATTTTATATCTGATGCTAGGAGACACTTT
Source organism: Tetrax tetrax (assembly GCA_009806455.1). Taxonomy (NCBI): domain Eukaryota; kingdom Metazoa; phylum Chordata; class Aves; order Otidiformes; family Otididae; genus Tetrax; species Tetrax tetrax. The sequence continues at coordinate 564,311 of WHYT01017433.1, forward strand.
TTCCCTCAGTAATTGGGGGTGGGAAGGCCACAGAAATATTCATGCTTACTGTTGTTAGATGGGGCCACACATGGAGATAGGCCTATGAATATAAATATTTTACTGGGCTTGACACATCTTACTTCAACTTGGAGGGTATTTTGATGAGGGAAGAAGTAGCCATCTTTTTTTATCCACCTTAGAAGTGCTGCTTAATACATGTACTTAGGAGGTGAGATACTGAAATACTGCACACATGGGTGGATGAGTGATACTGGTGTTGTGTCAAAAGCAATTCCTAAATGAGGAATAGCCTTCAAGACTTTAGAAGTCACCCTTGCCTGAGCAGACCTGTACACCATACCTCAGAATCTCAAAATGACTGCTTGCCCTGTACCTCTGTTTCATAGTGTTTCCCTAACCAGCCATTCCTACTCACCCTAAGGGATAACATAGACAAACCGTAGACACCTGCTACAGGACAGTGCTTCTTTGAAATGTTTAAGGGCTCTTGCTAACACTGGATGTGATACAGTAGAAATATTTTTGTCATTGAAGGTATCAGTGAACGAGATACTAAGGGCTATAACTTCTTCTTTAATATATTAATCCGATAAGCAGAACTGCCTGACAGACACAGTAAGTTCGAGGTTTCTTTTACAGCTTTAGCAGGTTATCAATATACCGGCATGTCCATCCTAGTTCCTGTCCTCCCTTTCAACTCACTTGAGTGGTAGAGGAAGGATCCTTACATAAAATTACCTAAATCCCGGCTGCAGTCTTGCTGTGCAGGTAGCAATTTCATGTCTCAGAACCTCCCCTTACAAGCACAAAAACGAGCTGGTGAAGCTACAGATCTGATTTCTATGTGTCACTAGGAATAGATTGCATTTCAAGGGAGAATGTGTAAGAGGAGTTCCTCAAGAAAACTCTGTGGAGTCATAATCTATCAAAACACTTGAAATATGAAGACCTGCCTTCTAGAAGGAAAGAACATACTCCATTTCTGCATTTTGTAAATGAAGTGTTTAGTATTTGGCTTAAATGACTTTTCATTTCACTGCTTCTTTTGTATGCTGTGGCATATTACAAAGTAAAAAAAAAAAAGTAATCTTATTCAAAAGAAAATAAATATAATAAAAGAACTGTTGACTTTTCTGTTGTTTTTTTTTTTTTTCACTCATAAATATTGAAGCTATACTGTGAAATATCAAAATCCTTCACAAAAATGTTCAGGTAATTGATTGTGGCATCCTTAAAACTCTTGCACTCAGGTAGCAACAGCAAACTGAGTTTCTTTCTGAAATAGAGGAGTGTTTACTCCCATGGCCCTATGGTCAAAGAGCTCCTGAAATGCACAGGCCTATAACTGATGTGCAGTTGCAAATTTGCATGCAAATTGTATTGGGTGTTGGTGCCCGGGCACTGGCAGTGGCAGGCTGCAGGGGTAGCCTCTATGAGGAGAGGGCAAGGCTGCCCTATGCCAGATATAGCAGGTTCCAGCCTTCTTTAAAGGACCCATTGCAGGCCCTCAGCCAAGACGACAGTGCCTCTGAGGAAATGTTTTTAAGAAACAGTGGAAAATGCTAGGGAGAGAGAAGGGTAGGGAATAAAAGAGCAAGAAACAGTAGAGGGGACACCAACCTTAGGGGAGGAAGTGCTCCATGGCATATGCCGAAAGGGACAGTGACCCACAGAGGACCCACGCTGAAGCATAGCAAAAGGGTGATAAAGTACAGGCATCAGAGACAAACCACTATCCCCTGGCCACAACCCCCCTTACTTCCCATGCCACTCATTGCCCCACTGAAGTGCCTGAGTGTAACCCGTGGCAGTAACGAAGCAGGGAAGAGAGGCATCTGCAGTGGAGGAGCAAAGCTGGGGGGTCTGCAGCGACGCAGCATAAGCAGATTCCTTATATACACTTGCACCAGCACCACTCCCAAGAGCAGTTGCATGGGGTTCCTCAGCCCAGCCCTGGGTTCATCTCCCAGCCCAGTTCTGCTTCCCAGAGGTAGCCCCTGAGTTTGGGCCCCCAAGTGTCCCTGCAAGACAATGCTGAAGGGAAACTTCACTCCCTTGCAAGGCATTTGTTCTGTCTGTGACATTCCTGCTTCCAGCCAGTTTAACCCCTTTTGGCAGTTGGGCCTCCTTGTCTTCCCTGCCAAATTACCTTGGTCACAAATTACCACTGCTGAGCAGTTACAATTAGAATTTTCCCTTCAACCCACTAGTCATCTTTCTCTCCCTCTCATTCTTCCTGTTTTCTCCTCCCTCCTCATGCTGTCAGAGAGGGTGGAGACGAGTGAGCGGCTGTGTGGGTGCTTGGCTGTGGGCTGAGGCCAACCCACCACATGCATGGCAAGCCATTGTGCTTGCCAGGTGTGCATTTATGGTCCCAAATTACTTACTTTCACTGTGGAAACATGAGTTCACTGTTTAGTAATCATGAATATCCCAGTGTAGATATGCTGATGCCTGTCCTTTTAGAAGGTGAGAGGGCTTTGAGTACAAAAAGGTGCAACTCTGACTTGCTCATGTGCGTGCTTCAGAAACAGGATGAAATGTGTTCCCAAGAGGAATTCCGTACTGCATCTTTTCTTTCCTTTTCAACAAGATGTAGAAAAGACATTACTTACAACATACAGTAACCTATAATATTAACAGCTGTCACTGTATTAAAAATAGTTTAAGCAATTGCCTTTAGATGTTAAGATTTGTAAGGGTAAGAAGACATTGAGGGTGGGGAGAATTACACAACAGGAGCAAAAACAAAACTCGCTCTGACTCCATAAAACCAGGAAACCCTGAAAGAACATTTTGCCTGTAAAGCATTTAGGATCTTGATTAAAGCCATTGTTTACAGCCTAGCAAAGATACCATTATATCAGCTAGGCCAGTTTCACTATCAAGCTCATCACCACAATATAGCCAGCAGGGACATTTTAAAAGGGCTCTTCAGTTATGCCCTAAAGTAGTTCCAGTATCTATACTTTAAAAATTTGATCAAGAATGTATAAAAATCAAATCCCATATTTCATGCTGATGTGTTCCACTGCATTACTGTCAGGCTTTAACCATGAAAGGAATAGCCCCTTTGTGCAAAGAGAATAGCTAGGAGAAGATTCAGGGAATAATAAAAGAAGCTTCAGGAAACGGTTATGAAACACTGGGTTTACCCAGCAAATATGAATGCAGCTTAGGTCTATGAAGTACTTGTGGTTAGCACTGCTGTTCTTTCTAGCCCATTAAAAATTAGCTTAGCTGGCCATTAGGCAGATTCCCCCCTTGAAACCCTCCACTGGCTCTTCAGCAAATCATCTCACAATTTCTTGTCCTTGCTTCAAGGTCCTGTGATGAAATTTAGGTTTCAGCCTACATTTCATGTCTGTTTCTGCCACCAGAAACACTGACTTTGTGTGTGAATTAGGCCACCTCCAACAGACAATTCTCAGACTACAGTCTTTGAACTGAACACCCTTCCAATACCAGTCTCGGTGTCAAATCTCCATACTGAATGAGTTTTCAGAGAAAGTCCAACCATAATAGTGTAGTGTTCCTTCTTCAGAGTTTATATACCCTGCAAAGCTACTCGATCTGTGTAGACATAGCTTCCACTGTAAGAGCTAACTGTGATGTTGCTATTGCAGTGCACCATGCAGTGTCCATATGTGATGGTTTAGGCCCAGTCACCACACAGTTTCTCGCTCACCTTCCCTGCCCCCCCCAGCAGGATAGCAGAATTGAGAAGAAAGGAAAACTCATGGGTTGAGATGAAGACAGTTTACTAGGATAGCAAAGGAGAATTACAATAATAACAGAATATAAGTATACTAAAATATACAAAATGAACAATGCATGATTTCTCACCACCCAATGTCCCAATGACCTATACAGCCCATCTCAAGCAGTAATATGTATCATGCTTTACATTGTTTTTTTTTTAATTCCTGATTTTATTTCATGATACCCTGATGCATATAGATAAATAACAAGACAATCAGCAATATCAGCAGTAGATGTGTCTCATTCCAATAAGAAAAAGTAAAACAGATAATGGGCAATTTTCTGTATTAGCTCAGTATAATTGGAATTGTTTGATTCTATCCAGCAATGTGCTCTGAGTACAAGATTCTGATGGACTTAAATCAATATATTTTCACTTGGTAGGGTTATTTATCCATCTTTAAAGTGTCACAGTACTGTCAAGGAGAGACAAGTATATGTGTGAAAAAAAATCACAGAGAACCACACTTTTAGAAGTAAGTTCTCTGTTAATTGTGATAAAGTTTAACATAGTAAGCCATAGTAAACTCATTAATGAATCAACATGCAATTGTTGTCAAATATACATAAAAAAAAAATACTGTTAATTGGCAAATGGTGTAGGGTAAAATGATTTGCTTTAAAGTGAGACAAGTGAGAGCTGACAGGATACTCTAGAAGCTGAAAGCTTTGTATGTGTGTCAAGAGAACAGCAGATGCATTCATCTGCCACTGAGAAACCTTAGCTGCTTGAAGTAAAGGATAGCATTATTAATACCTGCTTCACATTCTAGACAGGACCACTCTAAATGCAATTATCTGAAAATGGTAACAAATATATTACTGACAGATGATTAACTGCTTATTAGCTGTATCTGTAACTGTCACAGGATGTAGAAAATGAAGTAGAAATCAAGGGGTGACCAACAAAATAATGCACCTGGTTTATTAAAGGAGTGTTTGTAAGCCAGAAATAAGGAGGGATATTTACCAGTAAAAGTGAGCATTTAAGATTGTCATGGTTATGATCCACCAATTTTTTTTTTAAAAAGCCATTTTGAACCATCTCATAAAGATTCAACTTCTTGTTCATTTTTCATGCTTATGAGATTAAGAGTACACATGGATGTAATACTGATTTCCCCAGTTTTATGCTATTCTGCTTGAGTTTGGACATAATTGCAACCAAAATGCATGCTATTAGTCACTGTCTCATGTTTTACTGTAATAATAGCTTGAAATGTTTTAGGAGTAATGCCACCTTCAAAGTATAAAGGACAAAGCTGTTTATGTAGGAGTCTAATATGGTCTCAGTTTATGAAATCAATAGAACTTAATTATTTTGTGTTGGTCTGATGAATCAAATGTGACCATCACTGAAATTTTCCCTCCTTCTAGTGCTTGTTCATTAGAAGAAAGTAACAAACATTATGTACTGATTCATGATTGAGACAGTAACTGAACACGTATTTTTTATGAAAAGGTCTTAAATGTAAATAATGACAGTTCTTCTTACCCACCCACTCCTCCTTATTTAATGCTGTTATGGATTACTGACAGAGTGAAGTCATAGGCAAGCTCAGAGAGAGGCTAAAGGGCTGATACACAAATGTTTTTTTTCCCCTAGTAACCAAAATATCATTGAAAGTTAACCAGCCAAAAGATGTTATTGTGCAATACCATAGTTCAACGAACTAAAAGAGTACAGCAAGGACAGTTTGTTCTGTTCTGCCACCAATTCTTCTCCAAAAATGGCTTTCTGTCAATGGAAAGATAGAGACATTGTTCAGAAATGTGTTGTCTATAACAAAGACTGATAGTTTTCCTAATATTAAAAAATAGAGGTGCCAGGTCCTTATTCAAAACTCCTGATCTTTCAGAAAGTGGAAAGATTCCTATTTTACATCACTATGATGCATATTAAAGCAAAAGTGTTATTTCTAGTTGTTTGTTAAAAAGAGATATTGTGATGAACATTGTGAGAGACATTTTCGGAAGAAATAGACCCATTTCCTTTCAGATAAGTTTTTAAAAATCTTCCATGGCTATATAGAGCTATCTGAAAGCATGTCTCCATTTTGTGACACACGCTGTACATACAAATTATTGAGGACAATTTCACTGAAAAGTAACTAGAAAAAATTGTCCCTTTATACCTTTGCAGATTTAATTTAACTGACCATATAACACACACATGCAAGGTGTGAGCAGGTTTCACACGTAATTATATGTGCTGTACTTGAAATAGTCCCATCATTATTAAGTCTACATACCTATATTTACTTTTGCTTGATATTATAGACTATGTTGAACGCTTTAGTTTGAGTAATTTTTTTCCTTCTCTGAGACCTTAACATTTCCTGCAGTCTCTCTTGTTATACCTTCTTGGTATAGTGTTTGTGTAAAGGTAGGCTTCTCTAGCTGCTTCACCACTCTGAAGTCACAGACATCTTTTTTAACTCCGTGACGAGATAAATCAGTTTCCAATTGAGATATAATCCTGAATGGGAATTGTGGGCACCGCTAGGAATTACAGCTAGGCAATATAATGTTCTGTAACAAGAAATATTTACAAGAATCACCTAAATCATATTGTATCAGATCAAGGAAGCAGTTATCCCAATTTTGTGTACCTGACATAACCAATATCAGATCTCTAGCGAACACTGCAAGGGCAACCTTAAAATATACACCAAATCTATAGTAGTCAGGGAGTCCATGTAGAAAAGTACTACTCTTGTGTAGCTGTCAGTGAATTTTTCCCTTCATGCATGTGACATTCAGTTTTTTTACACTCGGAGTATCTCTAATGTCCTATGGCAGAGAATTCCATAGATAGCTATACCTGAAGAAGTATCTGCTTTTATTTGTTTAGAACTTGACACATACTTGTCTTGTCTGATGTCCCTACATCTTGTATTAGAAGAGACAGTAAAAAAATCTTTCTGTATTTACCTTCTTCCTGACACTCATGACATTCTGCCATATCCACCTTACATCATTTCTCTTCCAGGCCAGACGACTCAATTTGATCATCCTTCATACAGAAGCCATGTCACACCTTTGTTCATCCTTGTTGCCCTTAGTGTAACTTTTTTTTTCTTGTAATATCTCTATTCTTATATGAAGGAATCAGAATTGTTGAAAAATACCTAAGTTTTCTGCTCATTTTTACCCTGGGAGGTCAGAAGATTTGAGCTCTGTCACCCATTAGGAGGGATTAGATTTCTATCCCCTAGTATACTAAGTCTGTCACTCTACTGCGAGATACAAGGCAAATTCTCAAGTCATTTGCTGTCTTAGCAAAGACTTTATCTGTCAGGGAGCAGAACAACTTCCCAGGTTGCTTTCTGAAATCCCACAAGTGTTTTTGTGTGTATCTATCTGCATTACTACCTTGCTCTCTTCAACAGGTTTTATATCACCTGGTTTCTTGGAGCTTGCTTCATCAGGGGTTCATTATTAGAACTTAATGACCAGTGGTTGAAGCTTCCCATTATCTTAACCGAGACACTTCCCTCAGGTACATGGTTTCAGTTCTAAAAGACCATTTCCCAAATCCTAAAGGGCAGGCAGGGGAGATGAGGAGGGAGTGTCACCCTCTATGTCAACGACCAGCTGGAGTGCATGGAGTTCCATCTGGAGATGGATGAGGAGCTGACAGAGAGCTTATGGGTCAGGATTAAAGGGAGAGCAGTGACAGGCGATGTTATAGTGGAAGTTTGCTACAGGCCACCTGGCCAGGGGGACCGAGCAGGTGAGGCTCTCTACAAGCAGATAGGAGCAGCCTCATGGTCAACACCCTGATCCTCATGGGGGGCTTCAACTGCCTCAATATCTGTTGGAAGGACATCACAGCAGCACACAAGGAATCCAGGAGGTTCCTGGAATGTGTGGACGATACCTTCCTCCTGCAAGTGATAGAGGAGCCAATGGGGAAAGGTGCTATGCTGGACCTTGTTCTCGCAAACAAGCTGGGGCTGGTGAGGAATGTGGAGCTCAAGGGCAGCCTTGGCTACAGTGACCATGAGATGGTGAAATTCAAGATCCTCAGGGCAGCGAGGGGAGCATGCAGCAAGCTCTCTACTCTGGACTTCAGAAGAGCAGACTTTCGCCTCTTCAGAGATCTGATGAGTAAAGTACTAGAGGGAAGAGGGGTCCAGGAAAGTTGGTTTGTATTCAAGGAGCACCTCCTCCAAGCTCAGGAGTGATGCATCCCAACGAAGAGGAAGTTGGGAAAAAAAAAGCCAGGAGGCATGCGTGGATTGAACAAGTTGCTACTGGAACAACTGAAAAATGAAAAGGAAGCATACAGAGGGTGGAAACAAGGGCAGGTAGCTTAGGGAGATTACAGAGAGATTGTCTGAACGTCCAGGATCAGGTAAGGAAGGCTAAAGCCCTGGGAGAATTATATCTGGCCGGGATGCCAAGGACAACAAAAAAAAGCTTCTTTAGGCACACTGGGGATAAAAGGAAGACCAGGGAGAATGTGGGCTGTCTCTGGAAGGAAATGGGAGACCTGGCTACTCAGGACATGGAGAAGGCTGAGGTACTCAATGACTTTTCTGCCTCATTCTTTGCTGACGAGGGCTCTAGCCACATTGACCAAGTTGCAGAAGGCAAAATAAGAGACTAGGAGAATGAAGAACCACCCACTGTAGCAGAATAGCAGGTTTGGGAGCATCTAAGGAACCTGAAGGCGCACAAGTCCGTGCGACCTGATGAGATGCATCTACAGGTCCCGAAGGAACTGGCAGATGAAGTTGACAAGCCACTATTCATCGTGGTTGAGAAGTCATGGCAGTCTGGCGAGGTTCCTGACAAATGGAAAAGGGGTAACATAACCCCCATTTTTAAAAAGGGGAACAAGAAACACCCAGGGAACTACAGGCTGGTCAGCCTCACCTCTGTGCCTGGGAAGGTCACAGAGCCGATTCTCCTGGAAACCATGCTAAGGTACGTGGAAAATGAGGTGATCAGTGACAACCAACATGGCTTCACCTAGGGCAGATCATGCCTGACCAGTCTGGTGGCCTTCTATGGTGGGGTTACAGCATTGACAGAAAAGGGAGGACCAACAGACGTCATCTAACTGCACTTGTACAACGCATTTCACACTTTCCTGAACAACATCCTTGTCACTAAACTTGAGAGACATGGATTTGAGGGATGAACGAACCACTTAGTGGACAAGGAATTGGCTGGATGGTCACACTCAAAGAGTTGTGGTCAACAACTTGATGTCCAAGTGGAGAACAGTAACGAGTGGTGTGCCTCAGGTGTTGGTACTGGGACTGAATCTGCTTAACATCTTTGTCAGTGACATGGACAGTGGGATAGAGTGTACCCTCTGCAAGTTTGCTGATGACACCAAGCTGTGTGGTGCTGTTGATATGCTGGAGGGAAGGGGTGCCATCCAGAGGGAACTGGACAGGCTGGACAAGTGGAACCATGCAAACCTCATGAAATTCAACCAGGCCAGGTGCAAGGTCCTGCACATGGGTCGGGACAATCTCAAGCACAAATACAGGCTGGGTAGAGAATGAATGAAGAGCAGTCCTGAGGAAAAGAACTTGGGAGTGCTGGTGCTTGAGAAGCTCAGCATGGGTTGGAAATGTGCACTTGCAGTCCAGAACGCCAACTGCATCCTGGGCTGCATCAAAAGAAGCGTGGCCAGCAGGTTGAGGGAGGTGATTCTGCCCCTCTACTCAGCTGTCTTGGGACTCCACCTGGAGTACTGCATCCAGCTCTGGAGCCTTCAAAATAAGAAAGACAGGGACCAGTTGGAGAGGGTCCAGAGGAGGGCCACAAAGATGATGAGAAGGCTAGAGCACCTCTTCTATGAGGACAGGCTAAGAGAAGATTCTGGGGAGACCTTATTGTGGCCTTCCAGTACCTAAAGGGGGCTTATAAGAAAGATGGGGAGAAACTGTTTAGCAGGGTCTGTTGTGATAGGATGAGGGGTAATGGTTTTAAAATAGAGGGAGGTAGATTTAGACTTGATGTAAGGAAATAATTTTTTACAATGAAGGTGGTGAGACACTGGAACAGGTTGCCCAGAGAGGTGGTGGATGCCCCATTCCTGGGAAAATTCAAGGCCAGGTAGGATGAGGCTCTGAGCAATCTGATCCATTTGAAGATGTCCCTGCTTCTTGCAGGGAAGTTGGACTAGATGGCCTTTAAAGGTCCCTTCCAACCCAGACTCTTCTATGATTCAATTAAGTTAAGAAAATGAGGTGCAGAAATCTTATCTCTTCATTTAAGTAGTTTAATCTTTTCCTTTATAAATACAGGAAAGCAGAAAAAACAGTGTGTCACATTGTAAAATATTGCCTGTATACACTGCATTAGCTACCTTAAGAGGTTTCCTCAGCAAAACTCATTCAGAACTCACTTTTTGGATAAAATCTGTATCTTCCTACAAGGCTAATAATCTATGAAGGGCTTGATTCTGTAAGAAGTATGTGATGCATGTACAGGTTTCCAGATACAAAACCACTGTGGTTCAGAATACAAACTGTTTTCCACAAAGAGTCAGAAAAGTTGAGCCATATCACCCAGTAGGGTGATCTAGATTACCACCGCTTATCTCATCTAAACTAAAAGCAGAATGAGCTAGACACACTGGCAGGACACTATCCCATGCCTTCCCCAGAGCTGGGGCTGTAACTGGCTCGTTACAATGCCAGTTCTTGTGTACCTATGACTCCACAAGCTTGTCCTGGGATAGCTACAATCCTCCACAAACAAGCTGTGCAGTCACAATTCAGGAATGTATGCCCACACACAATCTGTACTCTGCTGAGTGGGCAAATAAATAGCAAACGTAACAAATGAATAATATAGTGCAAAATTCAGAGCATAATAACTACATAGAAATGTTCAGAAGACAATGATAAAATCATAAATAAGGGGAAAGAGTGCAATACCTCCTGTAACACATTACATCTCTTTTCTACATTACTACTAACACTTTCTGGAAAACAAATTTGCATCTGGAGAAAGTACAATTCCAAATTTCATCAGAATCAAAAACACCATGAAGAGTCTTCCTTTGAGTAGTTTTTAAGATAAATATTAAACTATACCTGAACGATTTCTTTTTTTTTAAGATCCAGATTATTTCTCTTGATTTCACTGCAATTTTGCTATTATTTCTTTTGCACAAGGAAGGAGCCAGCAACAGTAACATTCATAACAGCCTTAAAAAATATTGGCATGGAACTCTTGGTTATGGTGCTGAGCCAGTTGCGTACAGCAGAACAATGCAAGACTAAGCACAGGTTCCCTTTCAGCCACAAGGATCTGGTTATTCCACAGGGAAAAAAAAAAATCATTTTTTTATATTTTCTTACCTTGGGTATATTTTTTTCCTGAAAAAAAAGATTACAAATAATAATAATATGTTAAAAGAATATCATGAAATACTTCATTACTTGTATTGCAAACAAATAAATTAATGCATAATTATTTTGCTTTCTGTATGTTATGCATTTGGAGTAATCTTAAAGGCCCTAAATGGAGCTTGCAAGGAAACTTAAATTCAACATTAATTCCAGTCTTTGCATGTAATTTATACTGTTCACCTAATTTTCTCACTTTTCTTGTTGACAATTAGTGATAGGCCCCAGGGATTTTACTGTTATATGCATATGAATGCTGGCTAAGACTTGGGGATTTACAAACTATAAATCTAATACATATTACTTTATATAAAAACTATACATATAATGTAAGTTATTTTATGAGAGCAGCTTTCTTTTACAATAAACTTAAAATTATAGCAATACACAAGACATGTCAGATCAGATGAGGAACATGGGTCAGGAGGTGAGGCATAACTGAATGAAATACTTGGAATTTTCAAATCTAAATAAAAATAAAAATGTATCTTTTCCATTTCCATTCCTCTTTTTTCTCTCACTCTTACAAATAGAAATTAATCTAGTCATTTTTCCTACTGATGGAATTTTTATTGTTAGGGCTTAAAAAAAATGAAACATATTTAACTACTAAGATATTGTGGGACACTAAAAATAGAGATAAATGGTCTCACTAAAATGGCCTCTTTACAGTGAAAAAGTTCTGGGACACAAACTTTGATTAGAAATACTGGTTATGGTCTTGTTTACTGTTACTTTATGGGTGTACTTCCAGAATTTTCCTCATAGTTGCCTTTTAAGCTGGCTTGTAAATGTACATTTTCAAAATAAGCAGAAAGTATGCAATTTGCTCTCTGTGAAAAAAAAGAGTTGTTTGCAGAAGAAACATTCTGTCATTCATACTTTCATTCCCTATTTGAATGGTTTTACAAAGCTGGTGTCCTGAAACTCAAATCCAGAATTAATTAAACATTAAAATAAAACTTCTCCAAGGGTGGTTGTATGTGTAAGAAATCTTCTTATAGTCTCAGAATATTCCCTGCACTCCTGCGTTAGACTGTCCATCTTTAAAGATCTGAACTTGTCTCCCAGTAGACTCCATTGCTATTTCTTTCTGATCTTAATTTTGATTTGGAGAAGTGGCATGAAGCATACGCTTCCCAGCTGGAGCTTCTGTGGTAGAAATTTTGTCTGTTCATTGCATTCAGTTCCAAGGGGCTTTAAGGTCCCATGAAGGAAAGGATCATCATAAGAAACTGTCATCTGGCTTTCCTCTTCTCATTTTTCAGCAGCAGAATCAGAATATTACTTACTTTAAAAGCTTCAACTATTTTAATGCCAAAACTAATTTCTTCTCTTCCTGGATCTGATCCAGAGAAAGAGCCACAGATTCATATAAATATGATTTTCAGAATATGAGACAAAGGAATGCTTCAGCTAAAATACACATTTCCTGCTATAGGGAAAAAAATATTTCTCTGTGATAAAAATGAACATGTTTTTGAAAGACACATGAAAAGAAAATTCTTGCATTGTATCATATCAGAGTAAAAAAAAACAGGGATTAGTAATTTAAGTTTGCTTTAAATATGTAATATATATGGAGGAACAGTAAGGCATAACGCAGTAAGCCTTAGTAGAAGTTTATTTCTCTTCATTCATTTTGTTTGTAGGAAGTTGTAGATGAAAATTTTCAGTAATTTTCTTGTTACAGTTAATATCGTAAAATCAATTAAAAATTTACATTATAATAAATGGGAATTGCCTCTTGCAGATTTAACAGAGGTAGGAGATGTAATATTACTTCATCAAAAATTATTAGATCATAAATAAATTGTTAACTCTTCCTTTCCACAAGATTAATTAGATTATATATTCTGAGATAGTACCAGTGTTACTAGTGCATTTAAATTTTTTTCAAATGTTTAGCTGTCTGCTAAAAAGAAAAAAAAAAACTAAACAAAAACCCCACAACCAACCACACTTAGACTTCTAAGGAAGAAATTATCTTTTGTTTCCCCAGTTGACCTTAATTACAACTCTCAATCTGCCTTAGACAATCTGCCAGCTGTGTAAACTTGATACCAGTTGGATGGAGGTCCTGACTATGGGAGGAGATTGAAGTCAGGAGGCTAAATCAACTCTTTATCTTCAAAGTCTCCATGAGTCTCAGAGATTAGCTTTGTTGTGCTGTAAAGGGCAGAGTTCTTGTGGGTTGAGTGGGTCCTTTGGAAAGCATGCTCACTTCTATGACAGTTCCCAGAAGCTAAGCATCTTTCACAGTAGATCCCAGGAGACAATCTACAGGCAGCCTGCAATCTGCCAACACATTAGCTGGAGGATGGGAGATGGTGAGTTAGAGCTGTTTGTTTATCTAGGTGTAGCCCAATAGTGGGATAAAGCAGAGAAGTATAGGAAAATGGTACAGCCAGTCGAGCTAGAGGTTGCGGGTGCTAACATTTCACAATATTCTCAAATATTTAGTTTTAATTATTTAATGAGATGTTCAGATAAACATCTAATGCCATAGGATTCTCACTGAAAACTGAAAATTATGATGTTTAGCCATAATTAATAACCAGTCCTTGGCCCTTTGATCTAAGAATATCAGTGGTTTCTCAAAGCACTATATTAGTCAACAAGAGATGAAAAACTAAGTCCTGCTGTACGGATTAGCATTTCATGGTTATGCAGATGCTCAAAGAATCTTAAGTAAAATGTATTCTGAGGGGACTGATACTGCATTAGACATACATACATACATATATATATATATATAGATAGATAGATAGATAATACACAACAGCACAATATATTTAAGAGGTTCATGAGTTTATGAAAGGCTTTATATATTTAAGATTTAACTTGAATTGCTATTCCTGCATCACAGAAACTTTGTATTTCTGGGTGGAAGGAGATGCCTGATGCCATTTTTAGCAATTCTGGATAAATTAATAGATTTGGATAAAATGAAATAGTCATTCATACCACTCCCAACTTAAGCCTTAGCCTAAAACATCAGTAAATTAGAAACACTGACATTCCTTCCACTTTCCATCATATTTTCATTAATTTATACCCTAGATTTTTATAAAAAATTGAAATATTTAATCCTATTCAAACAGTCATTTAAAGCTGCTTTTTAATCTGTTGGATAGATATCTGAGAAACGCTCTTCTAGTCCTTCTGGGAAGACCATTCCTTCTGTTTGAGCTCTTTTGAAACTATTGGTTCAAAGTCAGCACTTTTGAACATACAAAGGGTACCTAAACATGGACTTGAAGGCATTAGGAAGGCTACTCTTTTAAAAGTCTTATTCCTTATTTTCTATTTATTAAATAGAAATACAACATTATAAGAATATATACCTTTCTAATACTATAGTGTGGAAAGGCACCTGGACCTTAAAGGGAAGTATAATGAAAGAGATGGATTTCACACTAAGTATCTAATGTGGGTGGTCTGAATGACAGATAGGTCCCAGGTAATATCCAAGGACCATTTGGAGATGTTAAACTAGTGGATGATATCTTCTAAAATGCATTTAAATTAGATGTCTAAATTAATCAGAGTTAAAGAGTGGATATATTCCCCATCAACTAGCTGTGACTTTTTCAGAGTCATTTCATTCAGAGGAATTAAAATTCAGTGGGATAATTTATCTACTCAGAGCTGTGAAGACCAGCTCAGACACTTTTACTTGTAACTTAAAATGAGAAAAAAACTAGGATTGAAATTAATTTTGTGGTAGAAGGTTTATAGCTATTTTATCATAAACTCTTGGCTTAAAGGACTGCAGAAGAAGAGAAGAAAATGGAAAATGCTTAGTATGAACACTCTCCTCCATGCACACGTGCATATACATGTGGACATCTTTAACTGTCCTCCAAGCCAGGAAAATAATAATCTGTTACAGCAAGATTCACAAAAGAAGGCATTTTAATGAAAAGCTGTGTTTCCCATCCAAAGATAGATTCACTACTCTAATAATAAGTAAATTTTATTCCTCAGGTGTCAAATAGGTGGAAGATTTGTAACATTGTTATTTAGTGCACTGGTCCATTATGTTACGTTATTGAACACTATTTCTTATTTCTTTAGTGCACCATCTGTTCATAACACTTTCAATAATTGGCTCCCATGGAAAATATTAGTGTATAACAGAAAGTAAAATTTGCTGATAATTCCCAAGGATATTGTTTTAAACATTCATATCTGATTCACAGATATGAAAGTGTCAACATTTAGCAATTGGGAATAAGGTAGTGTACTTGACTGAATATTGTGCAGAAAAGAATTGTCTCTAGTGTGACACCTCTACTAGACCATGTGCACTGGAAAAGGGTCAAAATCTAAGACAAATTGTGAGATATTGACATTTGTCAGAAATTATGTGATTCAGTGTTATAAGCCTAGTAAATAACAGAGCAAAATTTAAATTTTTAGTCATAAAGTTCAATTATTCTTTGACAACTGAAAAAAAGGTAACAACATTTAATGGAAGGAAAAGATTGGATCATGTAAACCATGTTCACAGAAAATCACTATTACTTACAAATGATAGCAAAAATGCAAATATTGTCATTCTGACATGATAGAAGTATTTTTATTTTTTAGTCTATTTTGTTAACATAGATTTTTGTTTCTAGCTTAATTAGTTGTTTTACTTTCTAGAGGTTAGAGGTTTTATATACTTTAATGGTATTCAACAAGAAAAGAAAAGAAGTAAAGCCTTCATGTGGTTTCAGTCTTATTATCTGAACATTGAATGTCTCATTTTGCCTGACTTCCATCTTATAAATTGAACAAAAATAGCACAATGCTTATTCACAGAGCATGCTGTTGCTGAGTTCATTGTCATTATAAAATAGGTGGCCTAGTTTGTAACTAAGAGACAATAAAAATGTCATTTTAAATACGCATGCAACTGCTTCTTTTTAACCTTATTATCCCACAGAAAACTAAACCTATCTGCATGCTTCTAAAGCAACAAGGAATCATCAAATACATATAACCACTCATTCTACAAAGTAAGTTTAAGAAGGTTTAAGATCTCCAGAAAAAAAGAAATTTCTGAGATTCCTTCAAGTTCCAAAATGAGTAACATGGGGGAAAAAGTAATCAAAACCAGATCAATCTCAGAAGCATAATGAAACGTGCTACTACAGTGATCTATTATTTCCGGGAAAGGACAGCTTTTTTTTTTATGGGCTTCTCCAAGACGATAGGAAGAATTCTTAGAAGTGGGATTAGACAGTGGGATAGAGTGCACCCTCAGCAAGTTCGCCGATGACACTAAGCTATGTGGTGCCGTCGACACGCTCGAAGGGAGGGATGCCATCCAGAGGGACCTGGACAGGCTGGAGAGGTGGGCCTGTGCCAACCTCATGAAGTTCAAGCAGGCCAAGTGCAAGGTCCTGCATCTGGGTCGTGGCAATCCCAGGCACAAATACAGGCTGGGCGGAGAATGGATGGAGAGCAGCCCTGAGGAGAAAGACTTGGGAGTGATGGTGGACGAGAGGCTCAACATGAGCCGGCAATGTGCCCTTGCAGCTCAGAAGGCCAACCGCATTCTGGGCTGCATCAAGAGGAGCGTGGCCAGCAGGACGAGGGAGGTGATTCTCCCCCTCTACTCTGCCCTCGTGAGACCCCACCTGGAGTACTGCGTCCAGTTCTGGAGTCCCCAACATAAGAAGGACATGGACCAGTTGGAAAGGGGCCAGAGGAGGGCCACAAAGATGATCAGAGGGCTGGAGCACCTCTCCTATGAAGACAGGCTGAGAGAGTTGGGGCTGTTCAGCCTGGAGAAAAGGAGGCTCCGGGGAGACCTGATAGCGGTCTTCCAGTACCTCAAGGGGGCCTACAGGAAGGATGGGGAGAGGCTGTTCAGTAGGGCCTGTTGTAATAGGACAAGGAGTAATGGGTTTAAATTAGAAGGAGGTAGGTTTAGATTAGATATTAGAAAAAAATTTTTTACAATGAGAGTTGTAGAGCACTGGAACAGGTTGCCCAGAGAGGTGGTGGATGCCCCATCCCTGGAAACGTTCAAGGCCAGACTGGATGAGGCTCTGAGCAACCTGATCTAGTCAGGGATGTCCCTGCTTCTTGCAGGGGGGTTGGACTAGATGACCTTTGAAGGTCCCTTCCAACCCTAACCATTCTATGATTCTATGATTCTATGATTCTATGATTTAAGAGTCACCTCCAACCTCACCTACTTTTCTTCATTCACAATGCCCTTTGTGACCTAGCCTTCAAGAGTCAAAATATTTAATACATCATGCATATGAAAGAAAGAAAATATTCACACCCAAGAGAGGATGAAGGAAACAATCATGTGTTCCAGCTAGAAGTCATTGCTTAACACACTACTGGAAGACCCTCAGATACCACAGTAGAAAAACACGAATAGAAGTATTATAGAGGTGTCTATATTATATCAACAGTTAAAGGATACATGGAGATTTAATCTCGAAGCATCACAAAGATCAGTTTTGTAAATTGCTCTGGTTTCAAATTCAGCATGAAACTCTTCAAAGTAAAATTAATATTATTTATAATGCCCCTCAAAGTTAAGCTTGATTATCTCTCTGAGCTTTCAGGCCAAATGATAAAGAAAATATACATACATATGAAGAGAACTCAGAAAGTCATTATTAGATAGAGAAAGTGCTGAGAGATGGAATGTACTTTCTATATAGCTGATGCAGTTAATTAGTATAAATATATTTAAGAAAAAATATAAAATTGAGGAAACTAGTTAGTTAAAGACATTAATGAAGTCTGAGATTCTATGTAGCAAGCTGTCCTTTTCAAAAATAAATACTACTTTTATTAATGTTACTATTGTGTTTTTTCTTTAATGTGCCAAGAGGCCAGCTTCATATTACCGGTTTCCAAGATGCAAGTATTTCCATCATGATGTAGGACAGAATGATTCACTGAAGAGCTCCAAATGTCATAAATTTAATGACAATATGAAATGAACAGGGAATAAAGTCTCAAAAGTCTCTCCCAACACATATATAGGAATGTATGTTTATGTGTATTTATATTTACATACAAAGCATATATTATTTTTTAAATAGTCCTTCATGATCATAATAATGTCTATCCCACGAGAATGGGGAGCATGATTTTTCAATAGATTCATGTGCATTTGAGGAACTTCAGAGTTTAAGAAAGAATAAGCTTCAACTGAAATCTTCCTACAGCATTTATCATGTCTTTATTTATCATATCTGGGATGGGCATGATAATGCCCAGCTTCCTGCTGCATCTTTTTTTCTGTTAGAAAATGGTTAGGATTTTCTTCCTTTATTTGACCAAGCCTGTTTTTACAAAACTCTAGAAAACCTGATTTTGAAAACTCTAGAAAACCTAACCTGTCGGACACCTTCCACTGCACAATTTAGTTGAAATTAAGCAACTGACTCTAAATATGTAGGTGTAATCACCACACAGTGTTATTTCTATAGATGAGATGATTGAAAAATAAGAAATCTTCTAAGGACACGATGGGGATACAGAGGGATACAGAGGGAGCACTTCAGATAAAAGCCTCCAGAGAATAATCCACGTTGGTGCTTCTCACAGAGAGGCTTTTATTTGTGGACTTCAAAACACCTCTTATCAGCATAGGGGAAGGGGTTAGTGTCTTTATACAAATATATACATACATTGATAGAGATATGTAAGCACACCCAGACATATGCATGAGAAGCAATATATGTGAGAAGCATAGTAGTTTAATAAACAAAATGTTTGTCTACCAGCTGGAAGGACACAGAGCTGTTGTGCAAAGACTGGAACAGATATTTTTATATAACATTTTGCACAAAAAGTAAGCGCACTAAATTAACAATTTATTTAAGTATTATAGGATTCCACCTTTGAGTTTGATACCCACATAGACTCTCTTTCTATGTTTTTTCTAGTAGATGTGCAAGCACAAAACCATAAGAATCTGAAACAGAAGAGGTTTTGCTCTGTATGAGAGCTGAGGAACAGAAACAGCAATATGGAAATTCACTGCCTTCATGAAGTACTGCAAACCTTAAACCAATGTATATGCTACTCTTTTGAAAGTACATTGCCAGTACAAAATCTTTTTCAATTGAGTGGATAATTTTTTAGAACTAGTGTTCAGCCCCTCACTGAAATAGTGCAATTAAAAGTGCAGATGACGAGATACAAGAAGTGTACAAAATCACGACCGATGCAACACAGCAGAAAGACTAGAGGCTAATTCTGTGTAATGATTGGGTGGTGAAACTGGACATACTTTTTCACAGTGTTAGTAATTAGATCATAGAAATCTTTGCCTCAGGAGATTTTAAGTGCTAGATTTATAAAGGCAGTGAAAAATCAGCAGTTCCTTAGAACAAACAAACAAAAAAAGGTTGTTGAAAAGCCTACCGAATATGAAGGAGGAGATACATTTTCAGTAGGGGAAACCCCAGCTTAGAAGAAACTGTATGTCATCACAAGAAGTGACACCATGTATTGCACTGAATATATACACTTCTCTTAGTCAACAGATCTGTGGGACTCACAATTCTGGGTTTGATTAATCCTTGCTTCAGCACATAACAACCACTATCCTGATCTGAAGTCTGGGTTTTTTTGAGGCATGGCAAGCGGGATAAAAATTAGACCATTTGTGTTATAGTTCATTATTTTAGTCATTAAATATCCAATTATAAGATAGAGTTTTACTTCTATCAAATGGAAAACAGGGAGTGTTCTTCGAATTTCTTTTTATTAGGATTCCTCAATCCATTTCTCTTTGAAAATTAAAGGAAATGTCTCCTGAAAACGCTATTTTGGTCATTACAGCTAATATTTGTTCTATATTTTCATAATAAAATTTGACAAAAATTGAGTTTGCATCATTTTCCCTAAGTAGTTTTCTATGTTATATTTGATAAAAAGTATTATACGGAAGCTTTATGTACATTAGTTGGAAAGAATGAGACAGTATGTTCAAAACCAACATACAGCATTAAAATGTATTTTAAAGGATAGGAAGGAGGGACCATAATTCTTTTCTGTTCTAAAGTTCATTTTTTCATGTGTAACAGATTCTGGAATTGCTTAATCTCTTGACAAAAAAAAAAAAAAACCCTCTATAAATTACAATAGTTTTCTAATGATCACGGGGTAATTTTTTTTTTTTTTACTCTCAGGACATTACCACTCTAGCAGGAATTATGGTCACACTTTAAGAGGATTTGATTCAGTATTAGGGCAGTAATTGTGTGTTAATTAAATATCAATTGATTCTTTAAAATGCATGTGCCAAGTTTTAGTGCATTTGTATTAGGTACATAATCCATAGATCTTGATTTCTGTGTTTTGAATGATAAATTACAGGTGCTGGTATAGCAGAAAATGTTTGAGTGATGCTGAAAAGTGAATAAAGGAACTGCTTGATTTTCAAGGGCACCATGGCAGGAGTGGGTAAATAGATATTCCCTATTAAGCCATATTTATCATTGATTGTGATGCTTAATACAGTAATTTTAAAGCTTTGTCAAGTCTAAGGGCTTGGTTTGCTTTAATTTTATACTACATGAGCAATCCATCATACTTTCCTTTCTGAAGGAAGGAAAAGATTTGAAGAAAAGGTGTAATTTCTGTCTTCTCATACCCTGAGGATTACACACAGTGGGGCAAATAAAACTTTCTCAAATAAGTAGGTTTATGCTTTATCCTTTGTTGAATAGCCAATAAGGACGAGCAATGTTTTTTTTTCTTTTTTTTTTTTAACATCAGGTCAAGTACCCTTTATAAAATCTGATCCATACCCACTTGATTAGAGACTGGATGAAAGCTTAGGGTTCACAAGAAAATATAACCAGTTTATGGCAATCAGCAAGTTTTTTGCTATTATTTAGTTTACGAGGGACCATGCTGGGAGAGAAACATTCATCAGGCATGGCTTCTGTGTTAAGGTGTGAACTACAGAGCAGACTGAAATAATTTCACACTTTCATCACTTTGCAGAACTCCATGACTTTTGGATTGTGTGTTAGCTGAGTCAGCATGCTTTGTGTGTAGATGTGAAAGATGCTTTTACCAAGAAGAACAGATAAAAGTTAAACCAAGAGATTACAGAAGGAAACTAAATGACAGTGTATGCCAGTGCTAACAGAATAAGTATTATTCTCTATATTCCAGTATATTCTCTATATTCCAGTAAAAAAAAAAAATACTTCTGAATTTATTATCTTTCCTGATTAGATATGTAAAAACAATCCATTCAATCTATTTAATTAAATACTCACCGAATTAAAACAAAAAAAAAACCCACAGAAAATTCCTTTATGTTTTTTCTACATTGGAGTGTTGTTTTCCATGGTAGGAACTCAGGGTTTTAATACATAAATTCCTTAAACTATTGGGTATTATAGCAGGAATGAAAATTACTCTAATACCATTTGGGCAAGAACAGCTGTTTTTATCTACTGTGCCAGATTTATTTTTGGCACCATTTCTGCTGTTTCCTTTGTGCAGACCCAGTGGGGGTGAGAATATCAAGACAAGGTTTGTATGAATGGTCATTGCCAAGGTTCTGTCTTTCTAGTGAAAAGAAGAAAAAGAGAGCATAGATTTGAACAGACACTGGGCTGACAAGCCTAAAGACTGAAGTTCTGTGTTTACCAGCACAATGGCTGTATAACAGTCCAGGCTTTGGCATGCAGGTCTGCCAGCCTCCGTGTTCAGAAGAGATCAGGGTTGTGGGTGAGAGGCCAGAACAAATCTTCACAGTCATATATCCTAGAATCCTGGGCTGCATTAGGAGGAGCATTTACAGGAGGTTGAAGGAGGTGATCCTTCCCCTCTGCTTAGCACTGGTGAAGCCACACCTCCAGTGCTGTGTCCAGTTCTGGGCTCCCCAGTGCAAGAGAGGCATCAGCATACTGGAGAGGGCCACAAAGTAGCCTCAATGAAGGGCCACAAAGAAGTTCATGGGACTGGAGTATCTAACCTGTGAGGAAAGGCTGAGAGCTGGACCTCTCAACCTGGAAAGGAGAAGGCTCAGAGGAGAACTTATCAATATGTAAATACCTGAAAGGATGGTGCAAAGAGGATGGCTCCAGGCTTTCTTCAGTGGTGCCTGGTGACAGGACCAGAGGCAATGGGCACAAGCTGAAACACAGGATGCTGCACCTGAACATCAACATTTTTTTACTGTAAGGGTGACTGAACACTGGAACAAGTTGCCCAGAAAGGTTGTGGAATCTCCATCCTTGAAAATACTGAAAAGCCATCTGAAAATGCTCCTGGGCAACTGGCTCTAGGTGACCCTGCTTCAGGAGGAGGATTGGACCACATGACCTCCAGGTGTCCCTTTTAACTTCAGCCAGTCTATGATTCTGTGATATAGTCTTTGGCCTCCTTGTGGTTGCTAACAAGGACATCTATGGTAATGGACAGAGACTAAATGCCAAAATTTCACATAGGACACTGAACAGATGACTAAGTTCAGTCACCAACCAGCAGAACTTAACTTTGGAAAACAGCCAGAGGTGTCAAGGTCTGCACTGCCGTCATCTGTGCCCCAAGTCACCCTTCATTTTCAGCAGGGGTGCCAAGCCCTCTGCTGACATCGCATCGTCCTCTCTGTCCCATGCTCTCAGAATGACAGCCTTTGCCTTCAACGAGCTTTAATAACAATCACTGTGGGCCAGACTGTGCACTCAGGTGGCAAATAAGCTGCAATAGCTCATGAATACCAGCCTATCAGAGAGACCCTTTGAAGTCAAAGATTCTTCTGTAGGAAAGAAAGGCAACCGCTGCCCCTTTATTTCAGAAGCAACATCCCAATTGTCAACTGTTTTCCTATGTCCTCCCTCCCCTTCTCGGGGGCACCAGCGAGTAGAAATTCCTACACTAGGAATTCCTACACAGTCACACCTAGCATGAACATATGAAGCTCACAAGAAGGCAGAGTGAATTTTGTATCTCCCCACTTCCCAGCAGGACTGCATCTGGCACTGCTAAATTCCAACCTTCAGTACTTCAACTGTCAGACAATGCATTTTTATTTAAGGTCACTGACCCTTTAGAAAGAACAGGGAAATTCTTGGGCATGCTGCTTTCTCTGAAATGGAAGTATCTGATTTCGGTATACCTTATTCATCAATAATTATTGGGAAGCTGGAGGAAGGGCAGTAAAATAAGGCCTGATTTTTATTTGGATGTTTTGTTTGTTTAACTTCAGTATTCTTCCTTCCTTTCTCACAGCTCTCCATCAGTATTATGTTAATGTGACTGGGCAGAAAAAAACATAGCTAAAGATATGTGAAAAGCCAATTGTGGTGTGTATCTTACTCTACTCATTGGGTAAAAGACAAAGCTCCACTTGAAAGTTCGAAAATTGGGTATTATCTCAGCTATTTAGTAGTGAACATTAACAGGTTCTTCACATTGCAAGATAAGCACAGAAAAAGACTGAGAAGCTCTTTATCATTAAAAAATACTCTAAGAACAATACACACACATTTGGATAGAAATAGAGAGTGCTCGCATTTTGACTTAAGTTAAGGAAAAAGGGCTGAAAAAAAAGAAAGTCAGATAAATATATTCTACCAGCAAAAATAGTTTAAACATAGATGCTGCCAAACACTGTTTTGTGGTTCCAGTGACCAGTTTGCAAGGAATGGACTTCTTTGATAAATAACTCTAGAGATAAAATACTGCTTCTCTGTGTGGGCTTGTTAGTCATATCCTGATGTGTCACTGATGGCTCAGAAAGATAAAGAGCAAAAGAAGTGAAATGTGGTTGATTGAACAGGTAGTTGTTCACAGCAGTAATTCTATATATGCACACGTGCAAATTTCTATGCACATATACATTTACTCAAAGGCATATATACACAGGCAGTTATACTAGATCTGTTCTCCAGGAGAGAAGAATGATTTTCAACACAACTCACCAGAGAAAATACTGAACAATCTGTTTACCTTTGAAAAAACAACAGAAGAAAAAAGAAACCCAGCCTCCCCACCCATCAAGGTTTTCTAATTACAATTTATAGTATTATCTAGGAATACTCTGCACAGTTAAATAAAGATAAGACTAAGCATATTTCCCCAGGTGGGAAAAAAAGCTATTTGAAAACTTCATCTTTTTTAAACTGGTTAAAGTGTGGTCAGCAGAAGAAGCAGGTACAGCTCTGAAAGGAGTAATGAGACAACAGATGGAGATAACACCTGAAAGAGCATTCCTTCTGTATGATACATGCTATTCCACTTACATTGTGAACTTGCTGACATGTGCAACCCAGTTAGGCTGGCATTAGAAAGGAGGTTGCACATAGAGAGAGGGATCAAAAACCACATCTCCCTTCCAGCTTCTTAATGTGAGATTTGAGACAGTTATAGATGCACTAAAAGCTCCTTGCTTCGCTCATGAACCAGGTACAAAGAGTTGCGATGGATGGGGAGGCCAGTAATCTAAAATATGGGTACTAGTGCCAGCTGAATAAAAGGAAACATTCTGGTCTGATTCAGCAGCTTTATGTCTAATTTAAATTATACCAGTACTTCAAATACTCATTGACTTCTGTACAACTAAAACTTCTGAAACCCGGAGAAACTGGTTAATAACTTACCAAATCGAAGCTTAAACCTTGACACTGGATGAGGACATTACGTGTGTGTACACATATACTTATATGCTTTCCTTCTATGGGACAGCAAGTTTTTAAGAATGAATTGAAATGTCTTATTTTATTAAGTCTGTTCTGAATATAACTTATCCTAAAAAGAATTTCTCCAACTCAACTACCCAAGTGTCCTAGACTCATACTGCATATCATGAAGGATACTGTGATACACTAAGCCATATATGAAAATTAGAGAGGAATGAATCATAGCAGACTGAAATTTTGGATAGCTCACGTTCCAGGTCTGTGTTTTGCAAAATGGAGCTGAGCAGCTCAAAAGACTGCTGTTATGTCTGGCTTATTTTGTGCCTAAAGATAGCAAAAAGTCAACAAACCCTAGGAACATCCTAATTCCATTTCTTCCAATGTTCATCCACACACCTTCTTTCTGCTCTTAGCCAGTGGTACAGATGTTCTGCCAGCACTAATTCTCCCTCCAGACATTGCTTTCCTTCCTTTCCACCAAGCAGTCCATTATTCTTCCTTCTTCACACAGATAACACTCAGTGGCAGCTCTAGTACCAGCCCTCTCCTCTCCCAATAGATTGCAAACAGAAGTTAGACGTTCCTAGCTGAACCCATTTAGCTGTTTGTCTGCTTGCTTCCTGCTATTGCATGCACATGTCTGAGATCTTAAACTCTGCCCACAGGTCCACTATACTGCATGCCTGGTTCTCCAAGAAGTCAAGTGCTTAAATATAGCCTTAATCCACAAGTATAACGTCTCGCATTTTAAGCCACAGCTACAGTTCCAAAATAGAAAAATACGAAAAAAATTAAAATATAATCTACCAACTTTTGTTGAACTATTTTTGAGTGAAAGTTCTGGCCTGGCTTTCTCTTCTACAGATCAGCTCAATCATCCCCTAATGCAAACACAACAGTCTTGAAAGCACAGTGGCGTGTCACTCTGTGATTCACTGTCCTGCAAGTCAGAAATGGAATAATAATTTCCTAAGCAGGGAAGTACCACCATGTGATATAAGGAAAGCTGACATTTTAAAAATGTACAGGAAAAGATGCTTTTTCAAAGGTTCACCAGTCAATACCCCGAGACAAGTTGCTTAAATAAAACTGAAGTTTGTAAGTCTATGCTAAATACCTGCCCTGAGGACTTATTCCAATCCCATTAATGCTGATGGAAGTAGAATCCACTGAGGCAGAAACAGCAGGCTGGAACAGCTGAGCTTCAGCTATGCTAAAACACACAGCCTTTTACAATGTCCTGCTACTGCAGAAGGAATGAGGCCAATAATATCTGCACTTTTCTTGATCCTCTTGCTGGCAAATTCTTCCTTACTCTGTGCTCAAATATTTTGTACTTGCTAACATCTGCTGTGTCTCCTACAGTCTCTGCTTTGTAGATACAGAGGTTATGAACCAAGAAGGTTTGAAAAATAAAACGCATCAAAAGCATCAGAGGATCTGCCTCCATGCTCAGGACAATGGTTCAGTCTCATAAGGGATACTAAAATCCCTGCGTGGGTTAGCATTATCTTCCCTATGCCATGTCCTCTTAATGCCTTCCACATTAAGCTAGTGCTTGATTTATGTCATAAAACATTACTCTTTATATCCTTCTCTTTTTTTCATCTTATCTAAAGATGTTCTCATCCATATAAATGCCTGTTTTTCTTTCTGAACTCTATGTTTCAGTGAAATCTTATGGCACTGGGTTTGACTGATTAATTATGCATTGTATAAAAAGATACTCCCTTTTATCAGTTTGAATTTATTTCCTTTCAGTTTCATCTACTGTCTTTTTATTCTTGTCTCATGACAAAGGGTAAGTTTATCTTGGTTTAAAATCCCTTCATATCACTTACCCTCAGTGTGCACCATTACTATGACCCCATTACATATTACAGCAAAGATCTCAATATAACTGGATCTTTGGATGTCACTCACTTTCATATTTTGTTTTTTTTCAGAGCCCTAAAGGCTTTCTAGTGGATATACAGGCCCCTGGTTAACTGAATTATCACTGTGTTTCTAATAAAGATGTTCCGCAGATATATAGAAGCAATCCAGGGACCTCAGTACAAAGGATTACCAGCTAAAACCCATTGTTTCTACACTGACCCCTGATCGGTGGTCAGCACTCTGCATATTAACCTGATCTCTGGAAGCTGTGCTCGTTCAGTGTTGAAGTTTGCGTTGCTGAATGGCTCTAATTAGCTCTTCTCCAAACTACTCTTTTTTTTCACTCTGTTCTTATCTAGAAACTTCCATGTGGTTCATTTGCTTCATTATTCTTTTACCCTTTGCTTAAGCGCTCTGCAAGCACAGAGCAACCATAAGGAGTTAGGGTGCTTTGGAGCCTACCTCCCTTCCATCTCACTTGGCACAGCCGTACAGCATGGGATAATGCACACTTAGCCATGCAGTCATCCCTCTTTCATCCCTAGAGTTCATATATCCCTATTCTGCTATGCTTTCATTTTTCCTAGTGAGAAGATGAGCAGACTAATTATGTGAAAGCATAAACCTGATGCACACTCATAAAAGGCCTCTGTTTTGACAACAGAAACTTGAAGCTGGTATATAAACCTCCAGATAGCGATAGCTAACCTTAAACTCTGAGTAGCATCAACAATGTCTATTTGGCACTATTTCATTTATTTTGGTTAGGCTATAGCAGGGCTCAATTAAGTAGTGCCCAGGAGAGTCTGGTTTAAAACTCATTCTGTACCACTTCTCGTCTACTAATTTCAGCTGTTGCCCAGTGTGGCTGCATTTCCAGGTGTCTAAGTTCAGTAGAAGTGTTTAGCAATGGTTAGAAAGGCTGTACGGAGAGAATCTCTCTCAAGGACAAAAGAATTTCCTGGATTTTGTCACCACAAAAGGAATATAAAGGGCAGCCTGCCTCAGTCACCTGGCTATGCAATGTACAGTCCAGCTCTGGGAACAATTCTGGTTGAGGAAAGCAAAAAAATAAAGTTTAAAAGCTTAGACCACTTGTATTTGGATATAAACTGCATTCCTTAAAAACTTAAAAATTCCTAAATCTTAAAAATCCGATTAAAATTTCAGTGTCGATAGGTCCTGTATGAATATTCTCATACAGTTTTATCTCCATCTTATTTTTTTTTGCCATAGTTTAAAGATAGTTTATGACTGTACTAAAAAAAAATATCCTTGTGATACAGAACACTGAAGGAGAAAACTGGTAGCATGTTACTATTGCAAGTAAGATTTCCTCCTGGCGTTAGCTTTGTGCCTTATCACCAGAGCTGTTCATCTGGCCACATGACTGTGGTGGAGGGGAAGGAAGCACAGAAAAGAGCATGACAAAAAGCAAATCCTCGCTCTGTTGAAACCATCTTGCTGGAGTTTAATTAGAGGATTTCAGGAAGCCTCAGATTAGTAAATGGAAATCTTTGTGATTTGCCTTGGTAATTATTGGAATGAAATTTCAGGAGCTGAGATAATTCCCAAGGGAAAGTGCATCTGTGCACTTCAAATTAGCTGCTTATATGCTCGCTTAGATTCTTTACATGCCTTCCAAACCATGCTGGAATGCTTAAAAGGTATGCTCAGGTTGACAGATTTAGAAGGAGGAAATCTTTGGTAGATTACCTTAGCAGAAATCTCCCCACAATGTTTCATGTAGAGTGTTTCTCCTCCTCCTAGAAAAGATATCCCAAAGGAATTCAGCTCTTTCTCCAGGGATATCTGCCTAAATCCCAGGAAATCAAGTTAGAAGAGTAAAAGCATCTTATTCACGACCCTCAGACTCTCTTAAAGCAATGTACACCTGGCAGCCCTGGCTCTGTTCCCAGGCTGGTGTAATTTTGACCCCATGTATGAGTAGCAGGCAGACACAGTTTAAGTGTCTTGTGACCTCATAGGACTAACAAATGGAGTAGATACTATTGGAAAAGGGGGAGGTTTTAGATTCTGAAGGCACACTGCTTGGGCTTTCAGCCCTTACTAGTTTCAGGTATCAGATTATGAAGATATGGCTTTTCTTTTCTACTCTTTTATTTGGAAGATTTTACAGCATCCCTTATGGTTCTGAGCTAGGGCATCTGACTTTACAATTAGGGGTATTCAAAAGTGTTCCTATAAGCTTGGTGCTTTTTGTTTGTTTTAACTCTTAAAATCCTTCCTTATTCTTTTACTTATTTGTAAAGTTAGTATAAAGCACTAATTCTCTGGTATTTATTACAGTTTTATGCCAGTATGAAGCTCTGAAAAAATGAGGCATAATTTGCCTGGCTGAAAAGTTACATACAGTTTAAACACACTCCTTCAGATCACTATGTTGCTATGGTGTTTCCATGTGAAGGTACCAGTTGTTAACCAGTGTTGACAAAAGCATACATCTGACTATGAGGGTTGTCCAACTGCCCAGGTATACAGGTATCCAGTTGTTTGAGATATCTCAGATAGTGCCTCTGGCTTCCAGCAGCCACTCCAGAAAGGCATGAATGTCTTGTAGTCCAGTGCAGTATCTGCCAAGCTTCTGTAGATGTCTTAGATTTGCTTATATCATTTCAATGTCACTGAATGCTTATCTTGAGTTAACAAAATCTCTTACTGAGCAACACTTGAAGCTGGGTTGTGAACTCCTGCTGAGGCCTTATTAAGATATTATGCCTTCAGAAATCTCCACCAAAGTCCGCATACCCTGCTGTCCCTTGTTCTCCATATAGACACAATTAAATATTGGTGTGTTCCATATCCCACAGGAAGTGTAGGGAACATGAGCATTCCTGGCTGCACTCCTAGTATAGCACAGCCTCAGTCGAATTCATAAATAAAAATCTCATGCAAATCAGCTCATTTATTTGCAGTCAGGATGATGCTGGCACTTGTCATAATCATATATTCCACATTTATTTCTATCTCTCAGCTAGCTTTTTTTTTAACTATTCATATTTATATCTCCTGTTATTATCTTATGGTGTAGCTCAGCTTGACCATTAGTGCAGCCAAAGCTGAAACTGCAGCATTCAAATAAATCACCTTTCTCCTCTTCCCTTCCATTTTGAAGAAGAAAACAAAACAAAACAAAAGTTCTTCTGATCTTCTGTCTATTCAAAAAGAGAAGGTTAGTCTCTCTTAGTTTGTGGAAGTGAGATGGCTTTTTCCCCCCTCCAAAATTCCATTAATAAACTGTAATTTAGATGGTAGGTAGGAAAGAGCTTAGATATAGGGATAGTGTCAATACACCTGGAGAAGCCCACACAGAAAGATAATTTTCCTTGTGATAAAATATACAGTAAAATAATTGTTAGTATGTCATAGTACTTTAAAAGGTTGATTCATTATCATTGTCCAGTTGTTTTACACAGGATAAAAATCTGAGTGAAATATCTTAACCTAATTCCTAGAAAGTCAATTACAAGTTTGGGATCAGGGATAAAATTGCCATAGTACAATTTGCTTCTGCTGGCTAAGATACAAGAAGTGTATTCTTAAAATGAAGCAGTTTCTTACAAAGTATTCCCTTTTAAACTTCTTCAGCTTCCAGAAACATAAGCAATGGTCGATTGTATCTAAAACTGAGGGGTGCCCCTTGTTTTATTTTCACAGATCAGCTTAAAAAATTCAGACCAAACTGAAGCACTGTGTTCATAGCAGTCAAAGTAGAAACACCCTGATGGGAGGCAATGCATCAAGGCTGTGAAATATGGCCCAGCCCAATCTCAGCTAAGATGCTAGCATAAAGAAAAGGGTCATCTGAGCAAAGGAACAGGAAACTGGTCCAGGAACACAAACTCCATCATGCTCAAGAACGATCCCTTTCTTTAGCCTAGGACACTTGATTTACTCTCTCTCCTTCACTTTCCACATGTCTGAAAAGTTCATGCTTGCAAAGCATTTGGGAGCTAAAGGGGGTAGTATAAAAGTTCTGTATTATCACCATTTTCCTGATATCTAAACTAAAACAACAGAATTTTCTATAGAATATATTTTTGTTTATCCAAAAATGGTAGCCTCAAATGCACTGTGCTTTTCATGAGATAATGAAAAAATGCCCGAAGTAAAATGGGAGATAAAGGTCTGAAAAAAAAAAAAAAAAAAAACAAGCCACAAAACAAAACAGTATATTTAGCATATAAACAAAATGTCTGGGAAAAAAAAATAAAACCACAAAAAACTCCAACAAAAAAAGAACAAATTTAGACGCAAATCAGAGGTTTTAGACGTTAATCAGTACATGCTGAGTATAAATGCAAGGCTATGCTGGCTCTATTTTATGAAGAACAAAATTATAGTATGCATTTTTACTGTTTAACATAATTGCTGTTTTGCAAGTGGCTTCCTTATCACTGAAAGCTTAGGGAATGTGAACATGCTTGTAGACCTTTGTTCTTTTATTGAAAGATTTATGTTGCTAACCTTCAAACACTGAGTGATGCATGGTTTTGGACATTTACTGACAAATTCCAGGCTCCCTGAACTCTAAAAGTTGGAATGCAGGTATAACAGCTCACATACAACTCACTTATCAGATTTCTCAGCATGAGAAGAACTTAAATAAAAAACATCAGAAAGGGATATCAAATGGTTGTGACCTATAACCACCCCTGAAAGCTAAGAATGGACTTGATCTGCGTGTGCTTTGTCTGACATGTAGAAGCTGATAGCCAGGCAGACAAAAGAACAATGGCATATAAAGAAAATATTCTGGGGAGATCATATATCAGATATGAAAGACAAGATAATTTATGATAAGCATTAGAGGCATTAGGGACACCATTTTACTGGTTAGGCAAAAATACAACATTCTGTTTAGCAGACAAAAGCCACGGAGAACTAATGCACTTGGGAAACTCTGATCCTTGTAAATTTGTATTAGAGCAGACTGAGGAAGTAAATGAAGCCAAGCTATCAGTGGTCTTAAAAATCAAATGTGCAAGTAAAGCAGTAAGATCAAGTAAAGGTCAGATTTTATGGCAAATATCAAGGATTAAATCACGGGAGCTGTCATCATTGATAGTATCATATATTTCCTTTTTAATACAAAGAGTGGTCATGTACTGTGTTTCTGTGGTAACAGGAAAGGTTGACATCAGAATTATGATGTAAATGAATGGATCCTCATATTCCTTCTGATTCACAGTCAGTGAGGGATGCGCATAAGGAACTTAGATGTAACTTCTCCAAGAATACCATTAAAAAGAACAAAGACGGAAGGGTCTATGCACTGACAGAGGGCTCTGCACATTTTTTGACAGAATAGCAATAATGAGAGAAAAGCAAGCTGTTCTCTTGCATGCTTTCTGTTTCATTTTTCTCCCCTCATCTTCTCCCTTTACTTCCTGTTCTGCCATATTTCAAAGTTTATATTGTTAGGCCTAAAATATTATAAATAAAGTTGAACTAGATTACTTGATAAAAGGAATAAAATATTGATTCTGAGTAAAGAGATCTATTTTTAATGTAAGTTCCTCTATAAACATACGTGTATCAATAACTGTTTTGAGTGCAAAGCACATTGCTATACAAGCGAGGACAAAGTGTCCTTGAATGTATAATAAAGTTGGAAATGGCCTAAGAATTGATACAGAGATGATGTTGGTTTTCACTTGGAAAACTCACCTTTCTATGCTTGAATGAAATTGCATTTGTTTGCATCTCTTCTTTTAAGCCAGCTATTTTGTACCAAAAAAATAACTCTGAAAGAATGACATTGTGGGGTTCTGTATTTGCTCTCTCTCAGCGACTTCCATATCAAATGCATATGGTTTACAAGTCCAAAGATGATTTTCTGGCTACCAGAGCTATAAATTCAAACTGGGATCAGAAAATTAAGCATTATCCTTTCTGGGCCCATGTGAAATATTCACAATGAAATACCAAACACACGAAAAGCCCAGGTCACTGCAGTTTCACTTGATCTTGCTTGCATGGTCTTGTTTTCAATTAGTACAGCAAAGGTGTTATTTTCTTTGACATCAAGACTAAAGAGTGGCAAAACACTTAAACTAGAAAATGAAAATGTATGAGAATAATCCTGAAATCTGTTATTTTGAAATGCAAGATACTCAGATGGAGATCTGCCCTTGTATTTTTACTGTGGAAGTTTTTTGAATGATCTAATGAAAGATATTCTTTTCACAAAAATACACAAAGTATTTAATAAAAAAGTGTTGAATGTTTTCCATTTTAAGATTTTTTTTTGTTATTTATGCTTACCTTTTTATATTGTTCATAAAAAGATCACTCCTCTATTGCTTTGACAAAGATTCTCCAACTGGATTTTCAATGAAATTTTGATCAGTTGTGGCTATGGCATAGGATTAACCTTGTTCAATATTCGGACTTTGTACTAGATCTGTATATACAACATTGGTTTCAGGCAAGCCTGAAAAAAAACCCATGCATGTGTCCTGGTGAAGAAACAAGATACGTTTCAATACTGTCTCTACATATGAACATGAACCTTCTGACAGCAGAGAGTGAAGTGTGGGATCTGAGGCTATGGCTGCAACAGAAGGCCCAGTCTAGAAATTTCTTCTGTTAAGGCAGCCTTTTGAACCCAGAATAGTTCAATGAAGCCTTTCAGGGATACAGGAATTAGTCTATTCAGAAACTATTGGAGAGTTCAGGTCCATATTTTAAATAAAAACATGTCATAGATGCAGACTAGAAATAAATATAGAAATAAATGTGAATATGGTGAGTAAGGATTCACTGACTTTACTTTTAAACCTTCTTCCAACTGTAGCAACACTTCTGATTTCTAAACTCCACATATCTTTTTGAACAAAAGAGTACTTTTACCGTTCACATTCATCTGAACTTTTAGATGTATTAGCTTTAGCCATGTTTACGCCTTGCTGTTTGTTTTTCTCTACTAGTCCAGGAAGTCAAAATTCAGTCTCCTATACTAATGTTCAGGCAAGCTATTTCATATTTGCATGTAAAATAAGCCATTCCAGCTTTGTTTACATGCACCACAGTGAACAAACAAATGGAAGCAAAATCACATACCTTAGGTGAACAATTACCAACACGCAACAGAATTCTCATCCAGTTGCTTGGAGTAAAAGCAAAAGAAATTCATTGAGGAAATTCAGATAATGACCAAGGTGGGGGAGATCATCAAAGGGTCTTCTCACAAATTCCATGAACCAAGATAAAATTATCTTACATTTATCTAATAGATTCATCATGAAGAATTCATTTTGAAGAGCTCATTCTTCTCAATGTTAGAATTTTTTCTAGAAGGAATAAACATGTGCATAACTCATGGGTATGTGATGCCTGAAGTTCTTGGGGGATGCTGACACAGTTTTTTCTAAGTAAGTGAGATGTTGAAGTTTTCTATGGTATTATTTTTCTTAAATAATATCAAATGCCAACAATGACTATTGCAATTAGTGATTGCCCAAAGGAGAAATTGCACAGTAGTCAAGGATCCTCAAGATGATGAAGAGACAATCCTAAATGAGTCCCACAATAGGCATATCACATAGCAGCAACTCGGCAGATATCCTCACCATGCAATATTTAATCTCTATCAGTGTGGATTAGACTAGAAGTATAGGGAGCATCTCTCTACACAGACCTTGAAATGGATTTGTACCATCAGATAGTAACCCTCAAATTTTATAAAAACGGTCCTCAAAACCACACTAAACCTAACTTCACACTTTCCTCTACCAGATACATTTAAGAGGGCAGTCAAAAATATCTTCTCACTGTACTTAACACTTGTTTTGTCTCAGCTTTGTTACATATAGAGGTGTGATGAAAAATCACCAT
The DNA here is from genome assembly GCA_009806455.1 of Tetrax tetrax. NCBI lineage: Eukaryota > Metazoa > Chordata > Aves > Otidiformes > Otididae > Tetrax > Tetrax tetrax. The sequence continues at coordinate 598,836 of WHYT01017433.1, forward strand.
CTATTTATACGCAAGTTGAAGAAACATGCTTGGGCCATGTACTCTAAAAGCAGCAGATGCCATCTGCAATTAAAATTATGTAAATCTATTCTGTTGAGGAACAACTAAGAAGCATTTCTAAAAGCATTTCTGATGACATTTCATAATGAAAGAATGTGGTATCTCTGTGTCATTTATTTTAAAGTTAGTTCTGCAGTCACATTGTCCTGTTATTTCAGTGAAAATAGAAAAAGCATTTATTTGCATTAATTTGTTATAGCTGTACCTGTATATTTATAACATATATGTTTATAACTGATGAAAAAAAAGTTTAGGTGTTGGATGACTATGCCAATTAAGCATAATTCAAAGTTACCAACCTCTACTGCATAAAGCAAGAACCAATGAAATCCTGTTTTTCTAAAAGGAAGATGGGAGAAATTATAATCCCATCACAAAATTTATTCCTTAAGCAAATTCCACTTTCCCAGTACTGAGCTTTAAATGGTGATCCTTGAAGCATGCCCTGAAGGCAAACATCCACACTATTTCAGAGGAGGAAGGAAAAATAAGTTTCAATTCAGCAAGGGGAAAAAAACTATTTCAGTTCCCTCTGAAAAAACCTCCCGTTTAGATGTCCATTCTATTTTAGCAAAGGTTTATACCACTTTTATTACCACTGTAAGGGAGTGCGTAGTACCAGGTTGCTGTTACTCAAGTTGGATTCTTCATAGTCCCTAAGACATTAGAAAATATTGAAATTGCAATTGAAGAGCCTTCCACATCTGGGTGTTTTGCAAGCAAGAAAAAAGGAAGGAAAGAAATAAAAGTACAAAAAAGTTGAGAGCAAATGTTTCCAATAAAACTTTATTTCATTTTCAGTTAAAAAAAAAAAGTGCTGCAAATCTTTTTGCCCTAGTAGAGGCTGAGAGTCACTGTATCAAGCAACAAACTGTTTACTTCTCAAGGAAAGAGCGCTCAAGATATTTAAATGCTACATATTGCAACCAGAACTTTGAAATTTCTGCATTTCACCAGCAGAACATCTTCACTACCTGTCTTCCACAGTGATGAGAGGTTTATCATTTGTGTGACATGCTGTTTCCAAATGAACATAGGAAGTAGTCTGAAGTAAGACACCTTGCAACTGGTAAAGTCTTGAAGTGAAAAAGTGGCCTTCAGAAATAAAATTATAATCTCCTCACCACATGCAAATAAGGGAAGGTAATCCTGGCTTCTGATGAAAGGTTCTAATCCAACAATAACAAGAACTGAAGCCCTGGATATCCACACAAGTATCAAATATCAGACAGAGGTAGATATGCCAGATCTCCTCTACCCAGGGTCATACCACTTTTTTTATCCAGAGTGATTCTGAGCCAGCTGCTTTTCTATAACTTCTGCTAAACCCATAGGAAAATAAAGCCTCAAACATTGATTTGGAAGAATTAGACACTTGAAGCAGGAAGGTTTATCTGCACAGGGGCAAAACACACTGTAACTTCATTATCCTGCTGGGTGCAATTCTAGTTTCCTTCACTTGTGAAGAAAAAGGAGAACACAATTAAATCATTAGGACTCTTCAAGAATTATGTTTAGAAAAAAGAGCAAAGGCTCAGTACTTTAATTTGAGGTCTTCATGTACTAGGTCAGTGAAACCACATCAGATCAGTCCTGTTGATTTCCTACAGGAAAAACGTTCTAAGAATACTTGGAAAACCTTCAACCTCCAAAGAAGGAAACAGCTTACTAAGATAACCCAAATTTTAATATCAGCTGTCAGAGTTCTAAAATCGATATTTCTTAACCTCTTTTAATAAAAATGTCCCAGAATGGTTTCCTGGAGGAATCCACAGAACACATTGTGGTTTTTAGGTAAAATTATGTTATTAAGAAGAAGAAAAGGACAGAGACGTTCAGTTAACTTGGCAAATGCACTGTTTGAAAGTTAAGGTGGTAAAACGTAATAGTTGTTCCTTCATTTCTAAATTGTTATATGAAATTTTAATCCCAAGATGGAAAAAAAAATTAAGGTATCCTAAATTGTCCAAGGAAAAGGAACTTGCAGCACAATTTTGATGTAAGGGCAATTAGAAGATTTAGAGTTAAGGAATGTAATGAAATACTCATATGCCCAGACTCACTGAAGAGTATCCTCCTCATTCATTCTTGAAGAGGGCTTTCCCTGGGAGGCTCCCAGAACTCAACGCAATATCCTCTATGTATCAAGAATAAAAATCTATGAGAGTTTCTTCCCAAGCCTAGAAACTGAAAGACAAATCTGAGTGGAGTAGAAACTTAGAAGACCTTAAGCTACAAACACAAAATATGTTCTCAGTATGATGTGCAATGCAATGCCTTGGTTTCCAGGTAGGATTCTAAAGATACTACCCAATAGATGAAGATCTCCAGCTGTTTCAACAGGGATTTTTTTTTAAAACCTGTTTGATATATTTCTTTCTTCGAGTAAATACAATATTTTTTTCATCAAAAAGGAAAAAAAAAAACCCCAAAATTCATGGAAAATTATATAGCAAATCTAGTTCTTAAATTCGATCCCTGTCAAGCTGTTACCCAGATTGACAAAGAGGTCAGTGATGCGCTGAGTGTGGCTACAAAGATTACAGAAAAATGCACTAAAAGTGCTATGACTGTCAGAGCCTAGATGGCTTAGGATCACACTATGGTATTTAAGAGTTTCTGTTAGCACTGAGCTCAGTATTTCACTACTGGCTTTTCCTCAGCTGAGTCTGGCATGGATTCAGATTACAATTCTGATGTAAAGTTCTTCCCAGACCTCAGACAGAATGCAATGTTTGAAAATAAATAGAAACAAATGCATTATTTGTCCCAAAGGACCTTGTTCTGCTTGTGCAGAGGCAGGCTGCTCAATCTGAATCCAATCAATTTTTCCACAATATAGCTAACAATTTTCCCCATAATCAAGAAGCACTCCAATCAGTCAGTAAATAGATTCATTCAAGGTTAACCAAACAATATGGCACCCAAGAATTGTTGTGATTGAGATTTTATGGATGGTCTGACAGGGCCAAATGTATGCTAAGTCTTGAAAAGATTAAAAAAATGACTCCAGATTCCTGACTTTGCCATGTTAGAAAAAGAAGGTATAAAGTACTACTATGTCAATTTTCAGAGAAAACAGACACATAGCACTGCTAATTATATCAAAGAGACTGTTTTAGAGCCTACCAGCCAATGGGCAAAGTGAACTATTACAGGAAAGAAAGGCTTAGAAAAGAAAGAAACACAGAATAAATTATTTGTAAAAACTAGAACCAGTAATACAGGCACATATGCTACAAGAGAAACCAAAATCATGGCAACATTTACAAAAGATAATCCTGCTAGCCAGTGTGTTTATTCCAATTTGTCTGTGTTTTGAGGGCCTTATACTTCTGTCTGGTCAGGCAGTGTTACCATCTAACTTGAACTGACTGCGCTGATCGAATTCTGTTCTTGTACCTCAGCATCTGACTTTTTACTTTTTCTTTAAAAGTGACACTGTTTGCCCTGTGTGTTATACTTCTTTATTACCACTGATGCTGTTTCCTTATCCAAGTCTACAAATGTATTCAAAGGAACATCCAAATTTCAGTTTGAAAAGTTGGTATTTTTAAAATTTTAGTTGCTTTGAAAGACCAACATGTTATTATATTAGTTCAAAATGGGTTTCATGGATAAAAATATAATAATAGCACAGTCATAAAAAAGGAGGCTGTATATCTGAGGGTAAAGAAGTTGATTCCATATTGAAATAATTAATCACAAATTACTCAGAGAAGCATCTTACATCAGTTATCCAGTAATTTTTCATATAATGAGGGTGGCTACTCAAATTACAATAAAATACTATTATAATTCCAATTATTTCGGTAGCTGGGTTGGGAGGAAATAAAAATAAATAAAAATAAAACCCTGGAACATCTTCATTTCAGTTTGCTCAAAACAGCTTCTTTTCAGGTTTTTGCTTTACCTTCCAACATGAATAATGAGTTATTTAGATCACCTTTCTCAGGAAATATGCTCTTAAAGTTCTACATTTGTGGGCTTTTGAGCTGGCTCTTAAATTTAAGTAGTTTATTTTAAATAACTCTGTCTGCGCTTAAAGCACAGATGAAGAAATTTTGTGTGGGTCTAGATCATGGTTCCAGAATTCAAGTTTGATAATAACTTCCCCAAATCTCTGCAGAAATCCAAGGACTGTTCCTCCAAAACGACGAATAGCTGTGTATATATACATATGTATGTCTATATGGTGGAACACTAGAACAGGTTGCCCAGAGAGGTGGTGGATGCCCCATCCCTGGAAACATTCAAGGCCAGGTTGGATGAGGCTCTGAGCACCCTGATCTGGTTGGAGATGTCCCTAGTTCTTGCAGGGGAGTTAGACTAGATGTCCCTTCCAACCCTAACTATTCTATGTTTCTATATACATTCACATTTATATCTGTTTGCGTATCTGTATTTGTATATGAATATGCATATATACATACCAAGAATATTTTTGTTTCAAATTGGTGGAAAAATGTGAATGTGATTTATAAATACGAAGTTTGACATAAATGTTTTACTCTAAAAACTTAGACTCTTTAAAGCTGGTGGAAAATGAATTCAGACTATTATTTTTCCCATCCTATCTTCTTCTGCTGTAATCCAGTTTTGACAAGTTCTGGTTCTATATTTATTTCAGACCTTTTGAAAACATTTTCTCATGTCTTCAATCAATTCTTGTCCTTAGTAAATATTTCCCATAGTTCTTTCAATGTTATATTTGTTCATACGCTTTTCAAGTTGGTAGCATCAGGCTAATCAATCTTTCTCTGCAAAGTTTCCTGTTTGCATAAAAAGGTGTATTTAGGTATGATTGATTATTAATGGCCAATAAAAACAATAAACATTCCAGCCAAAACTCAGAAAAAATAATGTTGGAGTAAATATTCTCTGCATGATGCAGATGCTAGTATTTAGTCATTTTGATCATTTTCAAAGAATCCTCCTACCCCACTGTCACCATCAGTAGAATTTGTGAACCTCGTAAGTATGTCTAAAATAACCCTTTTCTCTTAGTCATCTGCCTATTTTTTTTTCGCATTACCATACCTCTCTTACCATGCACCAGATACTCTTTGCAAATGTCCCCAACATTCCACCTGGAAATTTAACCATGCTTTTCCACAAGCTTTAATTTTGTCTTACTGCTCAGTTGACACCACATTAAGCATATTTTACAGCAAGCCAGACTTCCTACGATCTAATCAAAAGCAGTATAAACATTTCTCAAAATTATTAACATGATATTGGTATGCAGCCTCACTTGATATTTCAGCTAATTTTACTTCATGATTGTGAGCTGATCAGGAAAAGAATAGATAATAATTTACAAACAAGATGGTGACTAATGCTGTTTAGAACTGAATCAGGTTCTAGGTCAGTCCCTGATGTGCGCAGCATTAACAGTCCTGCACGGGTCTTTCATCGTAAATCAGCCATTTCTGTATTTAATTGAAAGTACATGAAACTGACTGCTTCTTTATAAATTATTCCACACTTCAAGATAAAATGTCATAACATTATTTTAAACTCAGATAGCTCGTGGCCACATACTATGTATAGCATCTATCAGCATAATACCAGATAACATGAGGTGATATGCAAATAGAAGAGGGATGCAGTATTGGCATGGCCCAGCACAGCAAACTCTGACATCTGCTTGGCAATATTTTGCATGTGTAAATTCTGCAACTCTGTCTGTTTGTGTTTAATGAACTTGTCTGGAAATTCAGAGCACCTAACTGAGAGATTATCTAAAGGAACAGCACAGCAGCAGTCTGTTTTAATTTAGGCTGTCTGCAAGCTACTGCTATGAAAATTAACAACTCTTAAGTGTGTTAAATATTCCCTGGCCTTTGTAATAATTGAGCAGGCTGAAAGAAGTCATACAACTTGTATTATCTTGTTGTCAAACACCAGCTGACTTTTTTTTTTCCCTTGTATATTGATTTGGAGAATTAAGCTGCCTCTACTTAGACATCTCAACCTGGAAGGGTTTTAAGGACTGTTAGCAAAGTCCTAGGGCTACCAGTTTAAAGGCAGCAACATCAAATAGGATTTTATTCCACAGTAACAAGCACAAACTATGTTTGTGCCTCCTGATCACCTCCAAGAGAGCGCAATCGGGGCACAAATCAATGACGGTGCTGACGACTGAGCTCTTGCTGTGGAGTCTGACCATGAGCAAAGAGATCTTGGGAAAAAAAAAAGTTTCTACCTCTTTCCTTCAATTTCAGTTCAGCGACAGTTCATATCAAAAGTGTTTTCTTTCTATGCATATCAGGGAAGTTTGATGGAAATTTTGCAGTTTGAAGTACTTTACCTTATATGTACTCTGTACTTACATGACTGAAAATGACAGTCCACACATTTTGAAATATTTGATTCTGAATATTAATAAAACAAAGGGTATAAATCTCTAATTTTAATTCACCATAAGTAATCCTTATGCTAGGAATCCCAGCATCTTCCAAAAGATACATTAGGTCCTTTAGGGGATTAATTGAGAGCATAAGATTGCAGAAAGGTACCCACCAATGAGTACAATGCAGTGACTTTCCTTGTAAGACTGATAAAAATAAATATTTTTAAATAAAGAATACATTTATAATGTGTGGATGGCATGTTTATAGAGAAATTCATCTGCACACATTCTAGTCTATCAGACAGGGCTCTGCAGTGGTCAGACTCAAGGGAAAAGAAGTATATTTCATATCAGTTGAAAAAATATATTTTGTTGCAAGAAAATATTGTCAGCATTTTTCTTTTTTTTTTGACATGAGACTTTCTAAGTAAATGTTATTTTTCATATAATACAACCATTTCTCCTACCAACAATTTCAACAGACAGAAAACATTGATGTGGACACTATTTTTATTCTTTCTGATGAAATCTTTTTTGGTAGCTATGTGCTGGATGAAGTAAAAGACACTTTTTGGCATTTAAAGATTCAAGCTGAACAAGCTTCATTTTATCTGTCTAGTTTTGATTTTGTTCATGGATTTATTGTCAGAGAAAAGTTCTCCCCATTCCGATTGCGTAGCCTGAGTCAGATGAATGTTCATAAGTCATTACAGAGGAATTACAGTTTTCAAGGCAAGAATATAAAGAAAAAAAAACATACATTGGCTATTCTCTCTTTAAACTAAGGAATGGCAAAATAATTCTTGTCCTTTGGTATATACATATAGGTGTAGACAAGGAAGAGATTAATACAGTGAACCAAAGATCCAAGTAAAAGCTTTTTCCTAATTGTTACAAGACCACTGTGTTTGATATAATATGCACTGCAGGATCTTGCAAAGCTGTATGCCTTGCATATCTGAAGCAGAGTGACCTTATGGTGGGTGACAAGAATTCCTCATTTAAGCATCCTAGAACTGATTGGGGCAGAATCTCTTGTCTTGTTCACTTATTGATTACTAAAGGCCAAACCTAAGAAGAAAACTATGTTTTGCTCCATCCAAAGACAGCAGATTCTACTTTGTGAAGGAGAACAGTGAGTTAATCACATCTTGCACATGTAAATTTAAGGCTACTTCATATATAGTCCTTATATTATGTCTATTGAATCATTAAAGGGTGAATATATTTTATTGTATCAGATCAGGCTGAAAAGTAAACAGAAGTCCTTAGGAGAGTAATAAGAAAGTATATACATGAAGACCAATCTGGCATGCATTTTTATGATATTTAGCATCTAAGCAAAGTACTGTTTCCATGTTTATGACTCTGTCCTTGAATTAAATTAAACCTCCATGCTCATTATTTCCAGTTTTGTAGTCATAAGAGGAATGTTGTCCATTTAGGATGATTAAGGAAAATAGATTGTCTTCATTAAGACAAATCAGAATGAAGCTTGTATTAGGAAAAGCATTCTAATTATGACAAAAGTGAAAGTTGTGAACAGCTACCCAGGGTGGCAGTGGAGTCTCCTTCAGCAGACATATTATATATAATTAAGAAAATTATACAAATGTTACTGAGGTGATCTGAGTATGACTTATTCTGCCTACTACAGAAACATGGTCTAGATGACCTCCAGAAGTCTCTTCCAGCCCTACATTTGCACAGTTACAGACATCGGCCTTTGCAACACAGTTCTGTGACTCAGTTAATGTTTCTAAATCCCTGTGAACATGTGAAGCTCCCAAACATTCTATTAATTATTCATTAACAGAATTCATATTCTCTATTTCAGCCTAGCAATGCAGAGGCCTGATCAGATCCTTTTCTTCCATCAGTCACAATACCAACCAGATCTCCACCCATTTTTCATTTATTTACTGAACACTGTTTTCCTTTTAAATTTATTTTCCATCCCATTTACAAAATATACCATTTTGCAAGTGTGTATCCTTGTCCTAAGGGCAATCTGTCTCTAATTTTGATCGAACAGGAGTTTGTCATGTCACCGTTGCTTTCATATTGTGTATTTCTCCTGCTTGCATCATATTATTTTACTGTTTCCTTAAGGGAACTGCCCTTTGAGGTTTGTTCGGTTCAAATGAAACAGAAAATACGGGACAGAAAGTAGCATCAGTAATAGCAGTGGTCATAAGACTGTTGTAAAAGGTAAAGACAGGACTTCAAAAGAGTTACAAACCTAAAAGGGCTAGAACCAATGATGACTTTGTCTTTGATGGGCATGTTTTAGCACTAGTAAATATTTGGTTTGTGGCTGGTACTTGTTCACACATCAGCAATATTTACACAATCTAAGTTTCTGCCCACCTTGAGAGAGTTTCTGCTTTGTTTCATTCCAAAATCCACAGCAGAAACACCACAATCTGATGGGATTACAGGATGATCATTTCAGTATCCTCACTTGCTCCAGGAAAAGTGATCTAGAAATACCTACGAACTGTCTTAAACAAGAGACAAATTCTTCCTGACCAGCACCAGGAAGATGTTCATGTGGCATTTATTTGATGCCTGATATGTCTAGCAACTATCAGACTGAACCTCTTTTTCAGTGTCTCTTCTTGGGTTTATTTCTGACCATCTTCCAGATATTCCTAATCTACAATCTTCCAGTTCCGTGGAGAATAGACATTCTGATTTCTTGATTTTCACTGGTGGGTAAACAATTCTTATAATTACATTGCATCTCCCAGACTATCTATGTGAGAATAAAAGCTATATCATACGACTATAAAAATAAATATTTATCCATACCCTTGGTCTTCTTTTGTATTAATGTCTCTATCAATTTAAAGAAGCTTCCTCTGTTGACCAAATTCAAAACAATCATTATTCATGATTGTAACCATCACTCATAGAGTAACTATTATAAAGGTCCTTCGAAAGCTTTAATTTGAGCTATACATTCCAAACCCTTTAATTTGATATATACATTCTAGAATAAATTCTGTACTTCTTTTTGCCAATTAATAGAAAAATGACTCTGGTGGTTAGTACTGATGGATACTCATTTAATTCAGGAGATAACCAACCTAGATGCCTCTTCATTTCAACCTAAATTCTATACATATGAACACTCTTACATGCATAAAAGTAGCTTCTTGGATTTTAAGAGCTTTAGTATGAAATATATTTAACCTCCCAAACTTGTGAGAAAAATGAAAATATGGGAAAGCAAAATCACAAGATAGATGGTGATTATATATTTTTAAAAGTTCTGAATTGTTTTTTATTTGCACAAGGTAATATTACTGGAGCCTTGGTGACTGGAATAGTTTTGTTATTTGAATATTAAAGGATCAGCATCAGTAGCATTCTGCCCTTTAGTAATATGCTTTAAAAAACAGGTTGTGCTTATAAGAAATTATAAATAGCAATCTTCCAACAATAGAAAGACTAAGAATGGATCATTAGCTATATTACAATGTACAAGTCTAGATCTATTCTGCAGGAAAAATTACTGGAACATTAATCTGGCTGAGCGACCTAACCAACGAAGCATTGGTGTTTTTCTAATGATACTGGGATAAGTTCAGATCAAAGAGAAAAGAAAAACAGATTCTCTTCCTTTTTTTTTTCTATTGCTATATTAAGAAAATACATTCAAAGAAAATCTGATTGCAATCACTGTCATTTTAGAAATACACTTTTCCTATTAGTACAGTAACCTGCTGTTGCCAGCAGCTATCAGAAGAGGAAGTGTCACAGTTACATAGATTTCAGGCTTTTTATTTATTTCCTGAAGAGTATCATCTAGTGCAATTTCATGTCAGGGATAATATAACTGATATGTTAATAAAGCACTGAAGTTCAGAGGTTCATCTGGAATCTCTTTATAGTGATCTGTCCTTACATTTTCAGACATTTTGTCTTATTACTCCACTTTAAAGCTCACAATGGTTTATAGTGTTAATCAGTGAATCTGTCGTAGTTCAGCCCCGATCAGAACCAGACTACACAGTCTCTCTCTCGCTCCCCCCACCCTCCAAGAGAATAGGGAGAGATGATATAAGGAAAAACGGCTCGAGGTTTGAAATAAGGACAGGGAGAAATCCTTAAAGTTACCGTCACAGGCAAAACAGGCTCGACTTGGGGAAAACTATTCATTTATTACTAAAACTAGCAGGAGAATGAGACAGGGAACAAGATAACCTCCCCCTACCCCTCCCTCTTCCCGGGCTTAACATTATCTCTACTACCTTCCCCTTCCCGAGTGGCACAGGAGGGACGAGGGAATGGGGGTCGCGGTCAGTTCATCACGTGTTGTTTTACGCCGCTACTTTGTCGTTGGGGGAAGAACTCCTCGCATTCCTCCCCTGCTCCATTGTGGGGTCCCTCCCATGGGTACAGCCCTTCATGAACTGCTCCAGCGTGGGTCATTTCTTCCACGGAGTGCAGTCCCTCCAGAACAGCTGCCCCAGCGGGCCCTCCAAGTGCCACAGCCTCCTTCAGGCCTCCACCTGCCCCAGCATGGGGTCCTCCATGGGCTGCAGGTGGATCTCTGCCCCTCCATGGACCTCCATGGGCTGCAGGGGGACAACCTGCTTCACCATGGTCATCACCACGGGCTGCAGGGGAATCTTGGCCAGGAGCCACATTACTCCTCCCCCTCCTTCTTCACTGACCTTGGCATCTGCAGCCGTTCCTCACAACAGGCTGGCAGATGCTTCTCAGGATCCTTTTTACATCTTATTCTCTTCTCATCTCCTCTCCACTTCTTGCAGCCGGGCCAGGCTGGGTTGGGCCCAGTCGGCTGTCCAGCGGGAGGCCAGAGGGTGAGGCCGGAAGGCCCACAAGGCTCGCGCGCCCCCCCC
>WHYT01017433.1:610144-623450 GCA_009806455.1 Tetrax tetrax
CTTCAAAGTTTTATTTGATTTTCATCTAAGCAATGACAATAATGTAACTTACAAATGCTTTGAGTATTCATTTCTCTACCAATTCACAAACAATCAGATTCATTCCCACCTTGAGACTCAGCTATCATCAGCCACCTTAGCCAATCAAAACAGTCAATCTAGATAATGGGAAAATGTAAAAAACCTGGGGTCAGAAAAGAACTTTTTACTTGAAAGCTACAAGGAATATTCTATTAGCATACCTTGCAGAATTCAGCTCTGTGTGTTCACAGTATAGGTCAAAGAAATGTTTGTTGTGCTATCCTCATTTGTGTAAACCACCTGGAAAACTGTTTTAAGTCCTTGAGTGTTCTTCTCTGTATGTTTCTACTAGGTAGTTTAGGGTTGTTTACTTAGAATTAATACATTTTTGTGGATTAAGGAAAATGACCGATAAATACTGCTACCTCAGTAGGAGTAATTGTTGACATGAAATAAAAATTACCCTTTTCTTTATTGAGGAAGGTTGCAGGAGGTCTGGAAAGAACAGCACATGAAAAACTCGTGAAATGCCCTTTTAACTCCCTGGATCTGATTCAAAATCACTTGAATCTAAGGAAAAAAAAACTATCAAAAGTCACGGGCTTTCACTGAGGGTCTAATTTGTGAAAAATAATTGTTGCAAATTTATATTAATCAATCACAGTTTAATTTTTAAATCAAAGTATCATTTCTGGCTTTGGCCATGCATATGTGGGAGTATATTTTGTTCCACAGAAGGAAGAGTTCCTGTCCTTTGATACTCGTCTACATTTCAAGTAATGATGAGAAGAATATTGAGCCTCAGAAACTAAAAACGATGAACACTTGAGGAAAGTGGGAGGACTTCCAGAAAAAATTATATGACCTTTAACGTCTTTCCAGGAAGGAGTCATCAGATAGTTCGTGCCTGCTGATTCTGAACCTGTCTGCAAGATAAGGTCTCCAGTTTGAGAATCAAGTCACTTCAGCTGCAGATATGTGAAGCTGGTATAGTCAACAGAAGCTACCCTCTGCATTCACCTTCCTAAAATGACCCTACTTTTTCACTAGCTTCAGAACTGATTATCACATTCACTGAAAGCACAAGACCTTCACATCGTTTTTCATATAAGCCCATTTCTCCCTTCTTAGTTATAGACCTTTTATCTTCCTACATTCCTTAAAGTTGATAGTAAAAATACTTTAATGTATAACAGATGTGCACCTATACATTGCATTAAATTATTTGCAGATATAGAGTACACTCTCAAATATTTCATTTTCGCTGTTCTCATGTGGCGAACACCTGCATCTTTTTGCAAAGGAATGTGGTTGAGCAGGAAAAAGAGCTTGCTATGCATGCATCTTACTTCCTTTCTGCTTGTATTTTTATAGCAGAATTACTTTTGGATACCTGTTTTATCCCCTTATATATGAATAATTCATACATATATCAAATACATATATTAATTCTCTCTGAGACAAATGATTCACATAAGACAGTTCAGACAGATATTTGCTTTTTTGGAGATGCCCAGTTTCAACAGTACAACATTTTACAAATGAATTTTCATGACTGGAAAATCTGTTCTACCACTTTCAAATGTGACAGGTGTTCAAGGAAGGGAGGACTGCAGTGCTGTGCATTTTAGAGGTGTCAGTAAAGCAACTCAATAAGTAAGTGTCCCTGCTGTCAGATCTGACTCCCTGACTCCAGTCCCATTGAGTCAATAGGAATTTTTTCAGGGAACCTCCTATTGGGAAAAATAAAATAAAATAAAATCTCAGAAAGATAACAAGATTCCCTACACAGATCCTTAAAGATAACTAAGTAGCTAGGCTTAAAGAACACTGATACTGTCATTAGTAGCCATATATTTCAGTGGCGGCCATTTCCTAAAAATATAAATCATGGAGGGCTGGCTAGACAGATTACAGAAATGGAAATGGCATGGTAGATTTTGCTTAACAACCAACATATACATGTAAGCCAAAATTCCCTACTCAGGAATACTTATTTCTTTTGTAAGCAAGCCTAGAGTAATCACTTCACTGTCTATGTTGTCTGCACACCAACTAGAGAACTGGTTAAAGTGTGCCAAATTCAAAACAGATGTTACACTTTCACTGAAGCTTTTGATGGTAAATTTGGTAGCCTAAAGTGTAAACAGAAGACAAACACAACATAAATTACAAACAGTGAGGATTACTGAACACTCACAAGACTTGTACAGGATTTAGTGAACAGGAAAATATTTGAAGCAAGTGTTTCTAATGGATTCTGATGTTTCAGTTTTCAATGGCTTTTCATCTTACATTACTACCTGCAATTCAGGTACATTCGATAGGACAATAAAATGTCACCTGGAAATTTGGTATTTGATTGTTTGTTTCCTCATCACAGACTCATTAATTAGATGCTGGTATTTCTCATTAAAAATATTAGTAAAAACATACAAAAATAACATACCCCACTTCTATTCCAAGCTCCAGGGGGAGAGAGAGAGATGATTTTGACTGATTCACCCCCAGATTAAAAATGAAACAGGAGATTAATTGGTAAATTTTCATTCCTTACCACTGGAAAGTGCAACTGTGCCTATGTAAATCACTGCAGGGTGGAAAATAGCTTCTGTCCAAGAGCTCCGGAAACCTGTTTGTTAGCAGGGGCCCGTGATCATGGTAACAAGGCTGCAGTCTGAGATGGACTGTAAATAGATAATACAATCCTATATGGCTATACAGCTTCAGGAGAAGCATTTTCATGCATTTAGCCACCTTGGAGTGTGGCACAGCTAATATCTGACTATTCATATGAAACCAGGTCTTTTAGGTCTTTCAGCAAAGACTGAATCCTCTAATGCCATCATTTTCCTGTCAATAAAATAATGCTAGTGAAATGAGTACCTTTTGCACAGTATTATATGATAGAAGGTTAAAAAGATAGATTTGCTTGATATTAATATACCAAACAACTTCTAGTTTGACATCGCTGTTTTAAACTAGCACCGAACCTGAAAGTCAGATCCTAGACTCTGTAGTTGCAGCATTGCACAACGACATACAGGGCAAATAGAATCTGAATGGGGGGCAGGGGGGTGGGTAAACGACTACTCGTATTACGTCAGAGGATTATCTGGGTCAGTTTGACCTGTACGCGTGCTCCAGCGAATGTGCAGTAATCCTAATAGGTTTGATGCAGGAGTCACTTGATAAAATTCTAAGGTCTGTGTGGTGCAGAAGGTCGAACTTGATGATCAGACCAAACCTGCCTGGTCTTGGACTCTATGAATAAAATTATTTTAACCAGCTGATTATAAAGCCAGCCAGATCCTTTTTTTTGTATCACTGTAGCAATGCAAATCAGTCAGAACCTATTGGTGAATTTGACCCTTAAATTTGCTGCTTTTTTTTTTGTACTTGATAACTGTGACATCAGTCAGTTAAGCCCAAAACTCTCCTTGACATCAACAGGAGTTTTATGCAAGAACAAGTTTATGTTGTCCACATTATTGATGATACAGCAGTTCTGATCACTACTGTGATTATTTTTATTTCAATAACTATAGGGGAATAGCATAGGGGAGCACACAGGGAAGCTCTAATTCTGAGTGTTCTCAAATGCAAAGAAAAGCAATGTCCTGATTCTTATCAGAATTCAAGCCCTAGTTACAATTGACAAGGTTTGTAGAAAAGTTGTAGACAAAAATAGTTAAGTTTCAAAAAAATTAACAAGCCAATGATTTATGTTCTGAATACTGACATCAAGTCTGCATGCTCTGTTCCGTAAAATACATGAACACCCTTGCTTCATAACTGTTTCATTTGATATTTTTATTAGCTAAATTGAAATAAAACAAAAATAATACACAATATTTTTAGTCTGCTGAATTTACATTATATCTTTGTACCATTTTCTACTACATCTTACTTAGTCAAAACTGATACAGACCATATGCCTGGTGACAATAACCCGTGTGTTGACACTGCCTTTCATCAGCATGTCTTTAGCAAAAAAAAAGTTGAACTAGAAAAATTATTGCATTAATTAGCTAATTTATATAACACTTTGAAGATACAAAGTACAATATACAGGTAGAATGTTATTAATTTTATCATCTGCTATGGCCATTTGTTCAACTAACCTATGCAATTACAAAGGAATAAGCAAGGAGTGCATGAGACATAATTACCTATTTTATGACAATTTACCTTTTTTCTCATGTGATTTGGCTAAAATTAACACTGGGATATCTAATTTATTACAATCCCCAGGAGAAAATGTCTAAACAATTTAAAAAAAAAATAGAAATAGAGCAGCTTGAGGTTGAAAATAGATTCAGAAAATAGGGGCACAGATCTTAAATTGTGCCTGTCCTTTGTGTTTATAAAGTCTGATCCTGCCTGCACAGATTTTTAATCAGAAACCTCCTGTCTTCATATTGGCTAAATGCGAAATACAAAAATTCCTTGCCCTGTATCACATTAGTTATCTGTATAACATGAAACACACTGCCACAACAATTTTCCTCCACAAAGGATGAACATCAAGGTGAAATCTTGGCTCCTTTACAAGTAAAGGAAATTTTGCCCTGGTCTTACACGTGGAAAATCAGAGAGTTTTCACTGACCATCCCATTTCCATCACTCTTCAACTGTGTCATGTTGAGATCCACCTAAAGGCCCCTCTTCCTTACTGTGTATCTACACCTAGAGTGGAAATATGAACTGAGGTGAATGAATATTTTGACGGTATTTAAGTCTAGATCACTAGGTCTGCTCCTGGTGCTAAATATCTTAAGTAGTACTTAGGTAGGTAGAGGAACAGATGTAAGACAGATGACAAATTCAATGTAATGCACAAATAAACAGCTAAAATAAGCAAGTTATTTGGAGGACATTTACAATTGCTATAAGTGATTTTTACAAAAATTCAGAAACCTCTTTTCCCCAAACTTTCCATCAGATGCTGAGAAGGCTTAAGAATAACAAGATATAGCTCTTTTCCCTTGTTCTGAAATATGATACTACTCTGCAAAATACTATAAATAACAAATGATCATTTATATTTGCCATCCCTTTTCAGGATATTCAGGCAGACATTTTTTCGATATCTGGAAATTTCTACAATGCTGCTGCACATTCAACCTCTCTGTGCTTTAGTATCCTGCTTGAAATGAAGCCTTCATACAAAAAGATTGTGTGGTATTATTTGTTTATAAACAAAATATGCAGTGTGACAAAAAGATGGAATGGAATAAGAATTCAACTTTATTTTATGTTTCTCAGCAGGCAGTAAATAAAAACATAATAGTATTTCTGATTTACAACCTCAGGAGAAGTTAAAATGAGCACATGTCTTTAAAGAACACCTTTCACATACTGGGGAAGACTTTGCCAACATCATTTTAATTTCTTACTGATAAAAATGAGGACTAACAGTTAATTGTTGACAGCAGTCAAGTACCTAGAGCCTTTTTCCCATTTCACTTTCTTCTAAAGTCTGTTTTCATAACATGATAATTACACTGGCTTGTCACTGGTAAAAGACTATGATTTTATCCCAAGAAGAGAAATCAAACAGAGATGAACTGTGAAGAAAAGCACAGAGAAAAATACAGGTCAGTCATCTCTAATATTCATAACAACACTAGCAGTTTAAAAAATGTATGGTTTTTTGGCTTCATGTAGAAGAAGCTTTATGAGTCAGTACTTACACATCTATTTCTTATAAACCAGATTTTTAACTGGTTACTAAATATGCATTAAATCCCTGCCCTCTTAAATAGACCCAGAAATGCAGATTGGTGTTGCTTTTTCTTCTTGCTGTGCCAGTGTAAACCTTCTTACAGTATCAGCCAGAAAGAGGTCAAACTCTGAAATGCTGGTGGAAAAACCACACAGTGAAATAGAAAAAATATATATATATATTTTTAGCTAAAAACCATAATAGTCTGAAATCAAACACTGCTTGTAACAATGGACTGTTTTGCTGTCTGACTGAAGAATCCTTAAATATATTCGTGTTGAATGAATGGAGGGGGAGGAAGGGAAAATAATTACTAAATACTGAAAAAAAAAAAAAAATCCAAAAGCTAACAGTATTACAAATCTGTTTTGAAAGCTAGGAGAGGAAATTAAAAAAAAAAAAAAAAACCAAGAAGAAAAAAAACCAAAAACCTACTTTAAAACAGAACTGAAAAGCTTTGGGATAAATCCCTCCTGAACATTGTAGGTGCAAACTAAAGCTTACCAAGAGAAGAAGAGGAAAGCTTAGCTTCACAAAATAGTATTTTTGTACTTTCCTGAACGTGAGGCTTGCCCCCTATATTTCATACTCAAGAACCTACAAGCTCACAAGCTTCCTTTGAGCTCTGGTGTTTCCCTTAAATTCTTTGGTACAGTTTGTGCATGCTGGCCCCTCTGCTCTAGCACCTCTGTTTCCTTCTAAAGTCCTCAGTAATTTAAGGCAGAACACTGGCTCTGTGGGTGATAATGATGTATTATCTGTGTCTTTAAGGGCACACATCAGTGATGTAAAACTGATATAGTGACTGTCTAGGGGTAAAAAAAAGTACTACTTTGTATCATCCTTCAGAAATTGCCAAATTCGCAACTCCAAATCCCCTGTTTAAATACCACCCAAAACCATAGAATCACAGAGTAGTTTGGGTGGAAGAGGCCTTTAAAAGTTATCTAGTTCAAGTCCCTTGCAAGGAACAGGGACATCTCCAACCAGATCAGGTTGCTCAGAGCCCCATCCAACTTGGCCTTGAATGTTTTCAGGGAAGGGGCATCCACCACCTCTCTGGGCAACTTGTTCCAGTGCCTCAACACCATCATCATAAAAAATTTCTTCTTTATATCTAGTCTAAATCTACCTCCTTCTATTTTAAAACTGCTACCCCTTGTCCTATCACAACAGGTCCTGCTAAAGAATTTCTCCCTATCTTTCTTATAAGGTCTCCTCATTAGGTCTTACCAGAGTCTTCTCTCCAGGCTGAACAGCCCCAACTTTCTCCCTGTCCTCATAGGAGAGGTGCTCCAGCTCTCTGATCATCTTCATGGCCCTCCTCTGGACCCTCTCCAACAGGTCCATGTCCTTCTTATGTTGGGGGGTCCAGAATTGGACTCCAGGTGGGGTCTCATGAGAGCAAAGTAGAGGGGCAGAATCATCTCCGTCGACCTGCTGGCCATGCTTCTTTTGATGCAGCCCAGGATGCAACTGGCTTTCGGAGCTGCAGGTGTACATTACTGGCTCATGTTGACCTTCTCATCCACCATCACTCCCAAGTCTTTCTCCTCAGGGCTGCTGTTGATCCATTCTCTGCCCAGCCTGTATTTGTGCCTGGGATTGCCACGACCCAGGTGCAGGGGCTTGCACTTGGCCTCATTGAACTTAATGAGATTTTCACAAACATCCCCTCCATTTTCATGCTCTTTATGTTTCGTCATATTTTTTCTCTCTCTCTTAACAAAAATGTCAATAAATAGCTACTTATATCTGATTGTTATAAGCAAAGACACTTGTGTTGTCAGAAATACTCATGATTTATTTATTTATTTTAAATTTGGAAGCACAGCAATTGGGAAAATACATGAATATTTTTACTTCCATTGAGGAAAGCACACATCAGTGTTAAAATTAAAAGGACAATAGGAAAGGGCACAAGATTATCAACAGTCTAGGAGTATTTTCAGATAATCGCCTAGAAAATATACAGGTTTCATAAAACATTGATAATTATCAAATTCATTCTCTTCCTATTACAGGTTCCCAAACAGATGAGATCCAGCTTTCAGAAAGCCACAGGAGTAGCAACTTTTGAAAATACAGGGTCAACTTACCTAATTTCACATAGTTTAAGAGAATTTGTTTCCACTTTTAATGCAGTCCAGTTTATTCCACTGCTTCACTTAATAAAGGTTTCATAAGCAGTTAAATTGTTTTGGCTCTCCCACAGCCTTCTCAGCAAAGAGTAGGGTCTATTGCAAGCAAATTTCCCAGCCTTGGAACACTGTAGGAGCAGTGTGGGCAAATCTGGAAAAAAAAAAAAAAAGTGCCCACAGGGACAAGAGAAAAAGTATGTGTTAGTATTTCTGGGGTACAGAGAGGACAACTGACAGCTGAAGGATTAGCTGTGAAATGGAACAGCCCAATAGGCAGCCACAAGACTATTTTGGAGGGCATTTTTCCCTCTTTCCCCCACCTAAAAAGCATTCAAAGGTGTCTTTTGTGTTTTCTCACAGAGGGGCTTAAAGATAACCAACATCAATTAAAAAGAAGGAAAATAGCCATGCTGTCTACTTTGGTGTGTAATTTAGTGCTCTGAACTCTTTCCCCTTCCCTCTCTCCCAACTTTCTGGAGGCTTTCTATGTATGCTTTATGAGGAAGCTATTCTATGCATTTGGTCACCTGAATCACACCTTGGTTTGGCATCTAAAGGAAAAAAAAAAAATACACTTCTCTCCCAGAGTCTGTTAGGCTCTCCCACACTCAAGTGAGGAGCTACACTTATTTTCCAAAGACCTTTCCTTTCCTGACAGCAAGCAGACCCTGTTACTTTGAATTAAAAATGGTACAAGAACTTCTACTTGGGTTTAAAAGAGAGAAAAAAAAAGATTTTTTTTCTTTTTTTGTTTACCCAGAAGACTAAACTAAAAATTAGAACCGACTCCCAATTTTGAATACCTCACTTTTTCTTCTGTCATCCTAATTACTCATATACTGATATGTTTATGAAAACAAGGCTAGAGAAAATTAAAAATACCTGATACACAAATATTCTTTCCCATACAACCATTATGATAGTGGTTTCAAAACACCCGATTTCAATGTACTTGCCCTCAAAACAGACCATAAGGTAGCAAAGCGATCGTACGCGCGTTTAGTAACTTGAGGAAAATTCTCAGACTGTTATTGGAAGTCACACTGGGAGCTCACATAAAAACAGCATATTTATGGTACAACAAGAGTCTCAACTCCAACTCCTACAAATTCTGTCATTCTTTTTCATTACCCAAATGGTAGGTGAAGCACAAAGAAATGTGCCTAAGCAGCACTGGAGTTCAGAAAAGAGCTGTGCTCTTCCAACTCTAATTCTCTCTCAGCCTTAACCACTTAACTGCTTGTCATTATGGATCACAGCCTGTTAGGCAACACAAGGTGCAATGTGTACATTGCTCTGAGCTATCCCTATTTTCTTTGTGTTTTCACTTGCTTTAAGTAACATCCAACTGAGGATGAACTCTTCACATTTCTGTCACAGTCAAGCCAAAGTTGCACTGACTTTGCTATTCTTTCAGCCCTAGGGGACTAAGAGTTCACAGGTACAAAAGCAAGAGAACAGCTGAATTGGAAAATCAAGCACAGTCTGATTCCTCTTAAAAAATCAATTTCTTAAGCAAAACCAGATCAGTTATTTAAAAATGGGCTACTACAGAATCACCCATTGAATCATTTACATTTTTATTACCTCTTGTGATATTGAAAGTCATGAGTGCATGTTCAGTTCTATGTAAAAAATGTATTTATATCAACCACATACCAAATCATGGGCCCTAAAGGGTATGAAACTGAAGAGAGAGCTAAACAGACCTCCATTAATCTCCTGATACGTCAGAAGTAGAATACACTATCATTCCTTCAACCCATGTCAGTGTAATCCACCCTTTAAAAAGAGAACTGCTAATGAAAGAAGACATTCTTGTGTTGATATTAAGAAATCTTCTGGTAAGAACCAGGCATCCATATCATAAGAACCACCTCTGCTTCAGAGGAGTTTACAGCTCTGTCTGTGAATGGGGGACAAAGTAAATCTTGGTTTTGTTTTGCAGATAGGGAATAGAGACACAAGACAATGTCCATCCTGGCAGACTACTTTGTCTTCCAAAACAGGCCTAAGGAGGCAAAAATCTCCTGATTTCACCCACAGAGCTGATTGTAGGGCTACATGTAACTGGTAATATTTTCCTGAGTTGCAAGTTCTAGTGTAGATGCAATTACTGGTACTTGCATTACAGGCAGCCTGAACTCAGTCTCAATTTAGGTTGCACACAATCTCTTCTACTTTTGCCACAGGTGATGCCAGAGATCTTTTAGGATCTCAGGACACTTTGGCCTAAAGTTGTGATATGTCCATAAGAGTGCAAGGAAAAGGTGGATGGGCTAGGCTGTTCTGGGACGTAGTAAATAGCAAGTGACAAGGTTTTTCACTCCAAAAGTCACGTTAACCATGACCTGGGACTGAGGGAATTTATATTCATCAACCAAGGATGCACATTATCTGGACAGGAATACTCTTCAAGTGCTTGTGACACAGGAATGTCAGTGTGTCTGCTTGCCAGATGCTTGCAGTATGTTCAACCCTGTTTACCCTGTTCCCTCACTCGTCTCCAATCCCTGCATAGTGCACAAGAGAAAACACACATCAAGGCACCAATCCAGCCTGGACTTTCCACCAGAAAGCACCAGAACTCAGTGTAAGATATCTGAAAATGTAAATTTAACTGCTGGGTAGGTTTGGACCCAAGGCTAATGTTTGACTGACAGTGTGTACATACACAATCAAGAGCAGATGAAATCTCCAAGACCACATGGACAGTATGTAGCAAAACTAAGCTCTTCTAATAAAAATCTTTTTCTTTTTGACATAAATCTTATGCTGTGACTGAACTTGCTGGCTTTCTACAGCTGCACCATCTTGGCTTTCCTTTTTATGCCATTATTCACAGCAGAATTTGATTTAAAAATGTCTATAAGAACTAAGGCTACATCCACAGATGTGAGAAGTAAATAGCTTTGTAGATTTGTGTCTCTATTCTCAAAGCCTATTGTCTCCATTGTGCTCATTTCCACACGCATCTCTGTGACAAATGGTTATGGCTGTGTTTGATTTGAACATTGACTGACGAGTACAAGCTGGGCAGGAGGGGAACAGAAGGGTAGAGGGAGCAAATATTCAATTTTAAAAAACTTGTGCCATAAAACACATCATAATTTTCAAGAGAAAAGGACATCTTCATTTTCTAAATGGGCTTTTTAAAATGATAGGCAATAATGGGAGAATAAGTCCATTATTCATTTATAAGGGAATTAGCATAACAAAGCTGCTTAATGTGAGAGTTCAGAAAGCTCTGATTAATAAATTAATCCTTATATTTTACAATAGGTCTCATTTTTTTGTGAATAATTTCTATAAGAAACTCTTTTAATAATCTTAATATTTTCCTTCAGAAAATTTAACTCTTTATGAGCTGCCCAGAGCAGAGACTAAGAAGTATTTTGTGTTATGTAGATGGATGCAAATCCATGTACCTTTTGAAGGCTGATAGCATCACATAGGGGAAAAGCTGGAGGCAGGAGCAGAGAGAGCTCCACTATTGGTCATGCAGCACATAACAGTACAACACACTGGTGCTAATAGCTAAGCAGCACAATGTAAATTAATCGGAACAGTAATTAATATAAAGGAGAAAAAATAATTATGAGGCTTCAATTTTGAGAAGGGTAACCTTAATAGACTTTTTTTTCAATCTCTTTAAATCCCTTTCATAATCATTCTTTCTATAAGTTTTTTTTTAGTGTGGAGACAGTCTCTTAAACTTGCCTGCTCTTTCTTAAATACACTCTACAGTACAATTAGAAGTCTTTGCTTTTTCTGAAAGAGATCTGTTCCAGATGAAACACTTTCCATATCAAGTCATTGCTTTGTTGTCTTGCAGAGACAAGTAAGGCACCATTTTTAATCTCCTTTTCTTAAAAAAAAAAAAAAAAAAAAAGAAACTTTTACTCTGTCTTCTTTTTAAGCTTCAGTGAATCAGGCCTTTTTATCTGAATAACCCATAAAAGGGTTTTATTCAGGTTTATTTTATTAGTAGCATTGTTCCTAAGTAGATGTAAGTAATGCCATTTGATGTATGGCATCATTCTATGTCTATTTCTGTATTAACAATTGTATATAGTAGCCTTTCTCTTTTTACAAGAAGACACTAATGAAACCAGCACTTTGATTCCATTCCTCTTTCCCTCCATAATTCACCTCTGATGCTGTTATTTTCCTCCATGCAGGTCTAATGGGAATGGACAAATCTTCTTGATTACTTTCAGAGGGTCAGAAAGGATGCTTACAATAGGAATCTTGCAATAAGAGGTTAGTCACAATGAAGCTGAGAATGGTGAAATCTGCACAGACACACCACCCACCACGCAAAGCTTGATGTGACTTGCTCCAGTTTACTTTCAAAAGTCTTAGGGAGAGGGTTAATGATGTAGTAACATAACAAGGAAGGCAGAAAAAGGGAAAATAATTATGACTTTGCTAGTTTCACATTGAACGATATGAGTGCTGCTTTAACTGAGATTATTAAAACACTCAGAGTGGTTTGACTGGGCAACGGGAAAAAAGGGCCTGATAGGCACGTGCTGACCTCCTCAGTGTAGGAGTTCAGTCTCTGCATGATGAAAGAAATCCTCAGCCATTGGGTTTATGTCCTTCCTATTGGATAATACAAATGGAGTTTCCTTTTCTGTTCTACTGCCTACGTGTCAACAGCAGAACAACTGAAAAACTTTCTTTTTGTTATCAGAACAATGCAGTCTCGTTTCTGGTATTACTCACCCTTGCTCCTTCACCAGTCTTTTGGTGTGTTTAACTTGTCTATTCTCCTCATACCTTTATTCTGTAAACCTAAAAGACAATGCGCTGCTTAGTTAAATGGAGTACAATGCTAGAGGGGAATATAATTGTCCTCAAAAATAACATTATGCATCTAGACTGCATAGTAGTTTTTCAAAAGTTGCTCTTACTTTAAATGCAGGCCAGAAGCAGCAGATCTTTAAAAGGAAAGCATTTGACAAATTACATTCTCTAGTAAGTATCACACTGCAAAACAGAGGGGAAGGCACTTTTAGAAAACTGTTCCTAATTCATGTTTTATTACAAATTAATGATGCAAACAGGAAAATAGTAACTCCATTACTTATGTGCATTACAAATCTTCCCTCAAAGAGCCTTCAGTTTGCATTTTGTTTGTAATTTTTACCAGTATTGTTTGGGTTTAATTTATGATTTATGTCTTTATTGTTTTGGTTTAGCTTATGGTTTCTTGTCACCCAGAGTGGTTTAGAAAGAGATGTGAAAGCCTGGTGAAATCTGTTTGGCAAAGTAAGACTATCTTTACAAAAAAATTAATAAAGTTTGCCAAGCTCATGAGCCTAAGGGTTGTATCATTTATATCTTTCTCTTATGCTTAATGAAAAAAAAAAAAAAAAAAAAAAAAAAAAAAAACCCCAAAAAAACAACT
>WHYT01017433.1:649627-670332 GCA_009806455.1 Tetrax tetrax
ACTAAAAAAGATTAATGGACCGCAGCTTAGGTTAACCTGTTGCAGTGTAGGTGGGAGGTGGAGAGGGAAGCTGTACTGTAGAAGTCAAATGCACTTCCACTGTATACCAGTTAGGTATATAGATATTTCAGATGACAAGGTGCTCTGTATCAGTGACCTCTTTTAGGGACGTATGGTTTGTGAAGGAACTGAACACAGACAAACATGAAAATAAGTCCTTATCGTATTTCTTACTGCTGATTTCTTGTGTCACGTTACTCTGGAGTCATCACCAGCCTCTGTATCTTGATATAGCAAAATCAGAAGCACCATGATCTTGGCTTGATGTTAATGAAACACTTACTGTGTGAACCATAGGTAGCTGTAAGGAGTATATATTTTGACTCATGATTCAATCTAACCTTGCTCTTATAATGCCAAGATAATATTCCATAAAAATTTAATAAGCTATAATGACTAAGTAAAACTTATGAGGCATGATTATAGGATGTGTTTTGTAACACTGAGATTTCCTTTTCTTCAGGCCCAGTACGTTAAATAAATGGCTATTTGAAAGTATCAGAGGTAACTAACAGGAGACAAGTAAGAATCTTCTCATTTTGAACAAGCACAAAGAAATAATGTTTGATATTTAGTATTTATGAGTCTAGGGAACACTTATTGTATTAGTGTAGTTGTAGTTCTCATAAATTTGTATCTTTAGGACTTAGAACTTCTGTACGTTTTGGTGAACATAATGGTAATGTAATGTGGAAGGCAGTATGGTCCCGTTGTCGGATCCTTGAATGAGTGCTGTGATTCTTGGGCAGCCGTCAGCAAACCAGTCTCTCTTCCTCTCCAGACTGTAGTTGGCAGTCTCTGCTTTCACAGTGGTCCCTGGAAGAGAGGTGCCACACATTAGCTCTGTATTTCTTACTGTCCTGAGAATACCCTCAGGTCTTACCCATGTCTTTAGAGCAGCTGGTTGAAAGCCATACTTCTTTTTGTCATACCCTGTCCCTCTTTCATATTAGACACATGATAGGATAGGATAACTAGGAAATGGGATATAACTACTGTCCAAATGTTAGAGTTTGTGGCTTCTAGTTTTACTTCAGACCTAGGCATTATATTGATGATTTACCTATAGATGCCCATTTCCACTTCACAAGGGTTCTTAAAAGCTATAATTGCTCTGCCTGGTACTTGGCTGTCCTGTAAAGAAACACTTAAGGAAACATTTTTCTCACTGAAGATACATGAAGATTGTTCCTTTTCTGTTCTTCAAGTGCTGCATGTCACCCTGAAAGAGGAATGAAAGGAAGTGAAAATCTAAGTTTGCTTTTTTTTTTTTCATGTAAATTCAATTCCAGGAATATTGTCCTTGCAATCTCCCAAGAATGTCCCTAGGGGTTCAGATTCCTCTTTACAGGAGGCTAATGTTGCTGTGGAACTTTGACATCCCTGATAAATGACGCCACATAAGGGCAAAGCATTGATTTATTGTCTGCAGTGTTAGATTGAAATTTGGAAGAATGGACTGTCTATGGACTTTTATAGACTGTTATTTGTAGCCATAGCTTTCTGATGGCTGCTTCTGCTGAAGGAGAAAAGCTGATGATTTGAAGGGAAAAGGAAAAGGTAATGTAACTTGGAAATTCTTAAGTACTGAGGGGCTGGAAAGTGGTGAGACATTGTCAGTCACTTGACCTTCAAGTGAGCAATGGAGGTGTTTATCATATAAAATAAGAGCTCTTTGGGAGAGTTCCAGCAGGGAGATGAGTGGGTCAATTTACTGCTTGGCTCCTGTCTGTCTCTGCTGCGTTTCTGCATTCTCTACAGCTCCTAATAACACTTGCCATGTTCAGATAGAGCTAAGAGTCTCTCTGTCGTCTGAACTTGCATATCTAATTCAGTGCTACCACATTAGATCTGAATTCTGCCTTGGTGATAGCCATTTCCTAATCCTCTAGTCAAAAGTGAGACAAAGCCCCAGAATGTTCACACAGCTATTTCCACTGAGCCAAAAAGTGATATTTCCATCATTTATCTTCGAGGTTATGAGACTCATTAAGAAAGATTTTTTTTCTTTCACTTTTCTTTCCCTTTGCTTTTTATTCTGTATCGATGCATGAAGAGAGTTAAAATGACACTTTTTTTTTTACAAACAGGTAGTTTGTAAGCATCAATTTGAATCTCACCTAATTAATACAAATATTTTTGAAAAATGTTTTTTATTTTTAAAATATGAAGGTTGATCAAAATATATTGCCATTTTTTTATTAAACTGTACTACTTACAGTCAACATTATATAACCCTCACATTGTGGTTTCCACAGCTCACGTCAAGTATTTGAAAGACATTCATTGTGATTTATTTGAAAAGGCTGACTTAAATCCTGAAGACATCTAAAATATTTTGGAAAATTAATACGTTCAGGAATTTTAGCAGCCACGAGAAATTTACAAACAGAAATACAAATGAGATCTATCAAATCAGTTATTATCATTCATATACTCCTAATAACAGTTATCATAAAATGTGTTTTGATAAATGATTTCAAGCATGTTAATTTTTTGGATGTGGATTCTTTTTACTTTAGGGTTTTTTTCAATACAATTGTCTTTAGTAATAAGATTTTTTGAAGGAGCTAAAAGCAATTCTGTGCTTTTAAGAGGAATATAAGGAAAATATTTTTTTGAGAATACATTTCCGAAGAGTGGAACATAGAAAACATAGACAATATAAGGATCTTGAACTGACCTTCATTATTTTAAAACTAAGTGAATGTACTTTACTTTAAAACAAATAGAGGTATAGAACCAAACATCAGTAATGCCTGTCTTCACAAATCAATTCCTCATGTGACCACTAAAGTGTGTCAGTGTACATTCTGAGTTTAGAAACATGTTTCCCACAGGTGGTCTCTGATATGGTGTCTACTGAGCTGGTTTACAATAGCACCTTGCAGGCATATCTGTCTAGAAAGAGGTATCCTTGTCATCCGGGATGCTGAGAAGTGTCCTTGACTCCATAAAACACAGATTTCCCAGCAAACTAACTACTGGAGTAAGGATTTCTCAAACCAGTTATGATATCAAGGCACATGCAGGAGTAAGAGTTTTGCTGGAGAAAGAGCAGAATAAAGATAAAGGAAGCTGAAACACATAATGAAAAAAGTATTATTTTCTCTGCTAGTTAATCTTACTTTTTCCTGATATAGTATCACATGAGGTGTAAGCCAATTCTGCAAAAATATTATTTATTCCTGGTTTCTGGCTGAGTTTATATATTCCTCGTTTCATGCTGTACTTTCAAAAAAGCTGAATAAACATGGGCAAACCACTACATTTCAGTTGCAGTTCTCCAATAATGGGTACCTGATCAGTAATGTACAACTTGTCTAGCCTAAAAGCTCTGTAGTACGTTTTATACACATGCCCAGATGCTGAGCAAGATTAACAGGTATGCTCTGGTTACCTTACAGCACAAAGGAAGCACAATACTTGCCTACTCAGAAGTTTTGCCAATGCCTTTCTAAATACCTTTCATTATCAGACCATGGTAGATGCAAACTCAATTCAAAAGGAGGAGCTGAGTAGCTGCTACCATCTGATGGCCCAGTGAAGTGCACAGACACGAGTTCTTGCATTTCTGCCTACAAAACTAGGTGGAGATAAAGGCTTTGGTGTTTTACAGAGCATGCACATTGATTCTGTCAATCAGGAAGGTGCTGTATCTGTTGTTCTTAAGCATCTATGATGGACAACATGTACCAACCTGCTCTGTTGCAGGGCCGCAAGGAATTCGATGCCTGCTGGGGAATGCCAGTGTCTTTGTTGCTCGACAAAAATGTACATATGCAGTGGCCATATGCCAGGGGCTTTGGGATGCCAGCCTGGACCAGTTGGTGCCTCGGCTCTAACTGGACTGCCAGATTCCCAGAAATCACAGAGAAAAGTAGTGAACTGGTAGCAATAATGCAGGCAGAGTGAAGCAGCAGGACTCTAAGCAGAAGATATGTTCATATCTAGTTTATAATTTATCTTGCTTATTTCCATGTGGTATCAAAGCCAAGAAGGTGGTATCCAGATAGTTTTAATAGACAATTAAGGAAATGACCTAAGTGTACCAGAACCTCATACACTGTGAAGCAAATTGCCTTACTACTCATTATTTTTGCATCCTTTGTTTTGTTATCTTCCATGCAGTGCTGAAACATTTATTTCAACCGAGAAATGAAATTTTACTGTAATCGAAATAATGTACCTGTCCATTTTGGTGCGTGATTAAATTGGACAGAAAGTCTAAAACTGTCTTATTTCCTTGATTAATTTGAATAAAGTCAGAAGATACTATTTTAATAAAGTAGAAATATTCTTTCTGAATTGTGGTTTAATTTTAATATTGTAGGACAATGTCTGGATTAGGTAGGTATGTTGGATTAAATTTTAAGTGTATTATCATTTTTTACATGAGGAAATAAAGAGTTGCTTGAAAGACTTGACAGGACCTTTTTCTATTGTTTAAAACACTCAAAATCAAAAAGTTTCACAAAGTCATTTTGATGCCATCAAGAATTCTTTTCAGAAAAAAAAAAAAATGATGATGTTGTAATGTTTCATTTTTCCATTTTTGCATTGAGGCATTTAACATTCTTACTTTAGAAATCGTTTTTCTGGTTTGTTTTTTTTTTTTTTTTTCCTTAATAATGTAGTAGTATTTCTTAAACTGTGTGAAAAAATATAACATCCTAAGTGAGTGAACATTTTGGTTAGTTATGAGTTTTTTCAGGCTCTGTTCAGAATTAAAAAAAACACTCATATTTATACCATTTTTTGATATATTTTTACTCTGTTCAGTTCTATTTTCTGCCTCACTGAATAAAAATAAGTGGTATTATTGAAATGAAAATAATTCATCACTGCTAAATTAAATGTTTCAATTAAAATAAACATCTCATTTTGGTTTTTAGAAGGTCTTTCTTTTTGTGTTGATATATTTTTCTGTGATTATAACCTCTTTTTTAGTTTCAGTGTCCAGATTTTATGTGAAAAAGAGGTTCCATTTTCTGACCAGCATGGTAGCTGATGGTGGAATACAGACATGTGCTTTGCAGGTACATAAAAATAGCATTTTTTTCAGTTGTTAACATTTTATTGTTTTGTCCCAAATTACATGTTGCCATGTCAACATCCTGTCAGGTCCAATGGCAACAACTGGGTGCTGCCTAACACGTAACACATGAGGACAAGGTGTGGAAGAAGTGATTAAAAACTGCACTTTCCTGTTTTAAGGCAGCTACCCACTCACTGTTATTTCTGGTAACAAATGTCAGAAGCGCTTACCGCCCAGCCGGCTCACAGATTGGTGAGTTCTCCTTATTCTTTGTGACTGAAACTAATTTGGGCTCATTGTATGTTTTCAGAATCCTCCTCTCATCCCGAAGGGGCAACACAAAAGCCCTGCGCTCGGTGGCCGCCTCCTGCTCCTGGAGTGTGGGTCGTGGGAGCCCAGCCGTGTGGGGGAGCTGCCTTTGCCCCCTCCCGAGAGGAAGTCTGCTGGAGCTGCACGAAGCACCTTGTCAGGGATTAGGGAAGAAATCTTTCCGGAGTAACTTCAAACGTTATTTGCCTGCCTTCATTTGATATAGAAAGCTCATGCTTCCTCAAATACCCTTCCTAGCACTGAAAACCAAAGCAAACTTTCTTTCTGACTTACATCAACTTCTAAACATAACCTCTTAAACCTCTGTTAAATTTCCTGCATTCTGTGACCTGGGCTGCATTCTTTGTCGTGGTTTGTCTTACCTTCAGGGTACCTTTAAATAATTGCCTAGTCAATCTGAGCAAACTATTCTAATCTTCTTTCAGTATTATTTTGGCCTGTATAATTCATTCAAAGAAAATAGCTCCCTCATCCCTAGGTTCTAGGAAACTTTTTCTGGTAATTCATATTGACAGCAGTGAGTTGTGACATTTATCAGTGAGGTGAAGCTGACCAGCTGCAGGGCTCCTGACTGATTTATTCAGCCAACAAGCTGCTCGTGATTCCAGTCAAGTATTGACTTTTCTTTTCCTTCCCTCCTCCCTATTTGGAGAGAAAATATGGAAGCATTCTTTATTGCTACCTTTTTGTTTTTTACCAGTGAAACTGAAAGTTCAAAAATAGACGATATCTTCCCTTTAAAAATTACTTTCTTAATGCAAAATAATCTAAAATATGTTTCAAGGAAAGAAAATCAGCATTGAGCTGAAATATAAAATAAATGAGCAGATTTTATCTAATGTTATTGGAATAATTTACTCCAATAGCAATGAGCTTCAATCTTGTAAACAACCTGTCTGTAATCAAATGACCTTTGGGATGAAAAACCTCTAAGAGTTCAAACTTAACTCATATTTAAGCCCAGAAGCACACAAGCTTCAAGTATTCTTGGTTTTTGTGTGTTTTTTAAAGCCAAGATACTGAGCGAAGTAAAGATAGAGAACTTTCAATATTTCTCTAGCTTCTTCCCACTTCAAAATTAAAAATAGCTTTTAGGTCAGGGTTGGAATTAGTACCCTTTAATTTTCAGCAGCAATAAATAAGCCTGAATCCATTTAAACAGTAGTTGTCCCAACTCCACTTTCATGAGGGTAAATGGAAATTAATATTTCTCTAGGGCAATTTTAATTGATGTCTGTTTCTTTCTTTCATTCTGCAACTTCAAGTATATGTAAAGAAAAATAAGATAAAATATGTAAAGAATAAATCAGAAGTTTTCATGTACTTCTTGACAAAAGGATGTGAAATTAATATACCTTTGTATGGTAAGCTTAATAGCCCATTTTCCTGAGGTTTCACATCCAAGAAGCTCAAAATTTACTATTTACTAGTAGTAAAATTTACATTTACTATTGCAACATTATCTCAATTTTTTTACTCACACTCTTATAAATCTGAAGTGATTCCAGAGAAGGCTGAATCGCACTGTATTGCAAACTAATAGTAGGTGTTGATTTCATAGCATGAAATTAAATGCCAATGAATAACTACACAGTCATGTTTAGATCATATTTAATATTAGCATATATAGGATATAATCCACATCCTGCAGAATCATTAGATGATGTTGCTAATTAGCACAACCGGGGTTCTTAATCCCCTCAGATTCTCTGGGTCCAAGACAAACGAGTTTCAGCAGAGAAACAAGCACTTCCTAGAAGCACTGCAGATAACAAGCTAATCAGTTTCTCTCCCTTCTTGAGTTCTTTCTGGACTAACATGCCCGAGCCACAATCAAACTTTGAGAAAGCATGAATATTTCTAGAAATGACATTTTCAAGCACCAGTGAATTACTGAATCATCCATTCTTGGCACTGATATGTTATATCCATAATTGCTCTGCTTGAGGAGGTGACATTTCCAGAAATGGCTGTTCAGCATGGCAAAGGACACAACACTGCTGTGAAGATAAGTCAAAGGTGACAAGACCACACATCTGCCAAAGAATGGGCAGTCCTCAGTACATCGGCACTAGACATAACTGAGTTCAAGTGCTGCAGTATTGATGGTGACTCAAGTCAACCAACATCACTAATGCTGTCGTCTGATTTCTGTGATATATATTGACCGGGATTAACACAAAAGCCATTACCAAAGCCTTTAAATCTGCTGGAAGGCAGCCAGAATTAGAGCTGATAACAATACAAAGGACAGGTAGGAACCTAGGTGAGGGAAAGGGAGACGTAAAATAGTACGACACAAACCAGGGACAAGGAGGCTTCTCATGGGTGGGAAAAATAAATTGTCACCATTATCATAAGAACTGTGGGACAGAGAAAATGTTCACTGGTATTCTCACTTCATTATGATGGCAATAAAAGCCATGCAATTTCCTGAAACATGAATGTTTGTGCTAAAACTATTAAACTAGTTGTTGTGCTAGGGATCGCCAAGCTTGAAGTTTGTTAGATCACAGAAGTTAATTCACAGATATCAAGTATGTGTAACTGTGTATATTACACATGCCATCCTGCTTGTTATGTAAGCCTATAGAAAGCAAGGCATAATACCTGCATTCAGTCATTTTTTCCTGCGTAAAGAGGTTATGTCTTATTGTGTTCATATATAAGATGAAGGTATGTTTGAAGAACATTTGTATTTCCAGAGATGGATTTGGGAATAGAGTACATTTTCAACTTGTGCTTAGAGTAGGTCCTTTAAGAAGAAAATATATTAAGTTGCTTGTTTGAAGTGTTGTGGCTTCTTCAAACCTAGCTGTGAAAAACGCCTTTTGTCATTCCTTCCCAGCGCATTATGTTGTGACAAGGCAGTCATGTTACATAAAATGATGTGACTGATACCAAATGGCATGTGAAAGATTTGATCTCTTTCCCTTTTAGCACAAGGATCCTGAGCCACAATCGGCTGGACTTTGGAGGGTCTTTCCTTTCTCTTTAAATGGAGGGAACAAAGGAATGCTGTGTTTGAAAGTCCTTCCATAAGAGCTGTGTTTAGAAATATCATTAATATTTAGTTTACATCTGTTACCTGAAAAGTATCTTTGCCTTTGAAATATGCACTTTTTTACTGGCTGCCTCTTTCCACTCTCTCATCGAGAGCAGATTTTTATTAGGGCCTATAAAATAGGCTTTGAGAAACTTAAGCATGTAATCCTGTATGGCTCATGGCATCACATGGTGAGGTGCGTACTGCGTTGTCAGTGACCCAGTGGCTTGACCCAGTTACTTCTCTGTGCTGAGTGCAGCAGGAGGAAAGGAGGAAGGAGGGCACTGAGAAGGCAGTGGGAGAGGGATGGCACAGCAGGGACGTAGGAGGCTGAAATGCAGGGTTTCGTTCCCTCTCCCACCGTGTATTTTTGAAACTGTTGCTGCTTTAGACCCCTGAATCCAGTGTCCTAAGAAAAATGCACCTTTGCAGAAGTACACCGAGAAATTATTTCATCTGCCATAAATTAATCCACCACAATTTAATGCAACAGCAGTGTAATCCAACTGCTCTTAATAGAGTTATCCCAGGGATAGCATTGGCCCATCAGTGTAATTGCTGTGAGTTAAGTGGCTTCAGAAACCAGGTTAAATGGAGATTTAGTGCCTAACAAAGACTGTTTTACAAAGAAGAGTTTAAAAAATAAAACAGACTCATCTTTCAGTTGAAGACTCCCAGCGAACCAACCTACCCCCTCCCTCCCCTGAAAAGTAAATCTTCACTGTATTTTACTGATCTGACTGAATTTGTTTTCATACTTGCAGATCAGCAGAAGCAGATCAGAGAATGCTGTGTAAGAAAAAGGAAAACAGAGCAAATACAAAAAAAAATAAGGCAAAAGTTCAGAAAACATTAGGACAGTTTCATATTTATATTTTTTAAAATAAATAAACAATGTGCATTTGATGAATGAGAATGTGCAGTACAGTCGTAATATTTGCAAAACCTCCCTGCAATTTAACAGACCAGAATCCAATGACAATGATGTCTTTTGTTATATGTTAATACTATCAGTGACACACATTTTCAGTCACAGACTTAAACATGAGCAAATAGCAAACACAGCTTTCAAAAAGCACTCATTGGAGGGAAAGTGAAACAACTCCAAACATTCAACTTTATGTCAAATATGTTAGTATGTCAGCCTCATAACAGGATTGTTTCTAAAATGAGATGTTGTCAGCTGACAAGGTAATAGATATGTGGTTTCATTAATACATGTTCACAGCTTTAGAAAGTGAGGTCATTTTTGTTTTTTCTTTCACCAAAGCCAATGAAGTAGACTACAAGAGGATATTAAGCTCCTAAATTACACTATCATAGAAAGATTGGGATTATTTTCCGGGATCAATCCAAAATGTCTTCCAGAGCTGTGTCCTGCTCCTAATAAAACTCAAGAGTTTATGATTCACAAGACTAGTAAGTGACACTGTGGCCTACATTTCCAAGTGTTTCAGTGAGATAATGGTTATAAATTGAAATTGGCTCTAGGGAAGAGATCTTTATAACACGCACTAATAAATTTTCAGATTTTCACAATGTATTTACATACCAAAGTGTTTCAACTATTGCTCAGCTGTCATGCTTTCATTGCACTCCCTCAGCAGTCCTGCCTACACCTCGCTCCTATCCCAACTTAGCAGTGATCTAAATAATGATAAACGCAAACATCTATTTTGGTAAGCCTCTGTACTATCTTTTAGTATTCTGCCCGGGAATAGCACATCTAGACTCTGGCACATCCCTTTCCCATATGTGTTGTAAGTCTTATTCCTGGACTGACATCTAGGAGCCAATATTGATCAAGTCCCTATACCACTCCAGTCTATTGAGGTTTGACTCCATTTGTTGAGGCTCTAGGGATCCATTAGTCATTCATTGTTCAAGTAATATACAGCACTTGAACAGCAAAATCAAACTCAGAATTGATGGTAGCCATGACATAAAAGCATTATCTACTGCCTAGGACAAAAAGAAAGAAAGTTTATGTAAGTCATGTTGATTAAGTGTGTAAATACTGTAAAACCATGCATATTCTCTGTGTGTGTCCACTCGTTCAGGAATGAGAAAACTTTTCCTTTTGGACAGTGACAAATGAAAAGCTACTTCTTGTGAAGAAAAACTGTAAAGCACTGAAACTGTTTGTAGATTCAAATGTACTGCAGGGTCAAACAGGCTTGAGTTTCCCTAATCTCTTTGGTTGAAGATTAACTAAAAGACAATCGTGTACCTATTTGGAAGCCGTGTATTTATTTGGAATATTAACTGAGTCTTAAGACAGGAAGAATAAAGAGTGCCTTCATTCAAAGATAATAAAGCTTAGCTGTTCAATATTCATATCGCTTAACAAAAACAGAATTATATAGCAGGGCCTTGACTTATTGCGAAGTGTACAATTGCAGCATGAATAACATTGTCAAAATGGAGCTCCAAAGCAGGACACTAGAGAGGATGATAGAGCTAGAATGTAAATATCACAAAGAGAGACAATTATGTTGCTGTTTCCCAGACATTATAATTCATGAGTTTGTTCAATTAAAATTATTTCAAAGCTTTCTAAGTGCAAAAAAAGGGCACTCAAGGCCAGTAAAGCTATGAAAATTGGCTTCACAGATGGCTGGCTTGTTCTATAAGAAAGCAGGAGGTCTAAGGAAAACTTCCAAAATGACCTCCTGGCAAGTTAAAATTTGCAGAGTTGATGACAAGGTGAAGAGGACAATCATATAAATTAGTGCCAGGAAGCTGGCTAGGGAAAAGCATCACTCATTTGAACCATCACCTCTTTCTCAGATTCTCAATAAATTAGCATTTCTGCAAAAAAAAATACTCACATTTTGAAACTATGTCTTCTGGGGATAGACTCCTCTGTGGCTTTCTGCCCAATGCATCGCATTTTAGAGACAGAAGACTAGATTCTGGTCACATGGTTATATAGATAATAAAGTAAATAAGGAGTACTTTACAGTGGAATTATATCAGTGAAAGAGCAGACAAACTTTGAGAGTGAATTCCATTATTAAAATCCCCCCTAAAGTGTACCAGGCATTCATTCATGTGGTGGGTAGTAAACTGAGTTCCATATGGGGTTTAGGTGTTGGGTTTTTTGGGAGGGACCAAATACTCTACCAAAATTCTCTTAGAGGTAAGCCTCCATCTTAATGGTATTCTATCCTCCCTTTATTCCCAGTTTGTTGCATTTTTCTTTGCTTACTCTACTGTCCATAAGTGATCTGTACTTGAATGACAGTCTTAGAGTTGTCATCATTGTACTTTGGGATTTTCCAGTACAATAGTTGCTAACTAAATAAAAAATATAGTTACAAGGTTTACATCATCAGAATTTAAATATTCAGGTTGCATAAAGGGAAGAGTTATTATGACTGTAAATGTATATAAGTACATATATTCATATAATGTGTACTTGTGTATATACATACAAATATATTTTATGCATGTATGTGATTGCTAACATTAATATAGAAAAGACACTTATCTGCCAGGATATCAGGAGAGACCTGTATCACTCAGTTGGCCAAACCTCTCTCTAACTGTTGAATCAGGTGCAAGGCAGGTTGCCATTTATAGTGTTTAATATGTTTCCTGTAAACGTGCAGGAAATATTTGTTTGAAGTTCTGAAGGAAACAGTATTGATGTTCACAGAGATGCGACAAACTACTTGATGAAAGAAATCATTTTCAAGAAAGAGTCCTATGGGAGAAAGAGAGCCTGTTTATTTACACTAAGATCAAAGCAACTTTCATATGAATTGATGCTAAATATTTAGTACTTGAGTGACTAGCAAAGAACACTCTAAACTTCTAAAGGAAAGATTAAAAAAATGGGAGATGAATCCTGACATATAAATACATATAGGTTCTCTGTTGGCAAAAACTTTTTTTTATTATTTGCATTACAGTATTGCCCAGGGTCCAACTTGAGGTCAGACACCCACTCTTGTCATACTGTGTACAAACATTTAGTAAAATACAGTGTCTTTTTTGACAAGCTTATCATGTAAACAGGCAAAGGTCAAGAAGGAGAACAAATTCAATGTGCTTGAATTTCTTGTATAACTTCAAAAAATGTACATGAATTAATCCAACCACAATTTCAGTGGAAATTACTGCATATGTGAAGCAAACCAAATAGGAATGAAAGACCCCATATATTAATTCCTCATGACGAAAACTTTCCTTATTTTTTTTTTTCCTACTTGTATTTTTGTCTTCTTCATCCAAATAAAATTTAACTACAAGAGTCAAAGTCCTAACACAATAACACATTATTACAGTTACAGAGTCAGTTACAGACTGATCAAGCACAAAAGCAATGGGAAAAGTGAGGGATTTCTCCTTCGTGTCCTTAAGCAGAGACCAGGAGTAGACATCCATCTGCCAGAGGAAACTGTCTCTGTGTGAGTTCCCAGCAACCTCGACCTGACCCAAAATAGCTGCCCCCAGCTGGCAGGAATCTCAGTCTCCCTCCTTAAAGGTGAGTCCTGAGGTTTGAGGAGAAACTGTGCTCAAACTGATGTCTGACTATCAGCTTTTCTGCAGCTGGGGAGGGAAAGGGCTGAGAAATAAGCCAAGGATATGTGTTTCTCATGGTTCACCAAGTTCTTCCCAGTTTCTAGCTGCATATTCCTAACCCTGTAAGATCTCCATCTAGAAATTAGCACAATGCTAACGCACATTAGTGACTCTGGGAC
Organism: Tetrax tetrax; assembly: GCA_009806455.1. Classification (NCBI taxonomy): domain Eukaryota; kingdom Metazoa; phylum Chordata; class Aves; order Otidiformes; family Otididae; genus Tetrax; species Tetrax tetrax. Next base: position 662,811 of record WHYT01017433.1, read on the forward strand.
TGTGGTTAATCTGGAATGAGGCTAAATTCACACTTCCTCAATTCATAAAAACTTTGTCCTCCTATGTGTAATGTACTACTTTTCACTGTATGCTCCTGAATAGTCCTCATTTCTGTAGTACTTTCCCCAGTAGCACATTAAGTGTACCATCTGTCACATGCGCTTTTTTGTCTCTCTTATACTTTATTACTATCCATATAAAATAGCATGTAAAAAGTAGGAAGAGTAGGGCAGTTGGCTGCATGGAGTAAATAAACAGGAAAACTGAAAACAACCTGTAACAGATATTTACGAAAAAATCTTATTTGCTTCTATTCCTTCACATGTTCAGAGTAGATTCTTCAAGCTACAGTATGGTATTCATTACTCTTTTTTTTTTTAATGAAGAGGAATGATTTCATTTTAAACTTAAACTGTGAAGATTTTTCTCTCTCTATAAGGGTTTATAATTGGCATGCTATAATAAGAACTAGACTATCTTAAAGAAACAAAAAAAGTACCATTGCTTTAAATTCCTAACATTGGGAAATTGGTAAAGAAACTAAAAATCCCAGAGTTTTCTAACCCCTGTAGACAATTTCAGGCACAGAACTATAGCGAGCTCAGGAGAAGTGACTCCCTTTCCTCCTTTGCTGTGCCTAGTGGAGGTCGTGTGCTCCTGGGCACTAGCAGCTACAGACTTGTGAAGTGTCTGCATTAGTTCCCTGGGTGACCTAAGACAGGTTCATTTCCCTGTCAGGAGAGCTGGCCCCTGTGGGATACTTGCCTACTTAAGTCTGAAAAATCCTGAGCACTGAAGTTCATAGAATCACAGAATCATAGAATGGTTTGGGTTGGAAGTGACCTTTAAAGACCATTTAGTCCAATCCCCTGGCCATGGGCAGGCACATGAAGAAATTTTCACATCTTCCCTTGGGAGTTCAGACCCATTGATTTTATTTTCAGAAAGATTTCCTTGAAATCAATCCACTTGTTCCCCTTTCCAATTTAATTTGCTTTTGTCAAGTAACTGCATTTTCTGGTAGCTAGTCTAAAGCTTTGCTAATCAGTAGGTTAGCTACTGATATTAGAGTTACTGGGTACCTTTTCAAATACATGGTTTTTGGTTTTTTAAATAATTTATTGATGCTAGGATGTTTCAAAAATTACATAATTTCAACATCTTTTTTGATAGTAGGGGTTTTGAGGTCACAAGTGAAATCTGTAACAACTCTAAAAAGGCATATATAGGCAGAGAGAAATTAGAAAACCAATCTTTCCACTACACAAATGCACATTCCTTTCCGGACAAGTATTTATTATCCTTGTTTTGAATTCAACATACAACAAAAACTTTAGCTACTGTATTAAAATCATATTGTCAAACCTTAGCCAATTTTGTATGTGTATATTAGAGCAATGGAATTGCATCCTTGGTTTCTTTTTCATCAGAAATATATGCATAGCAGGACAAATTCTAGTGGTCTACGTCTTCTGGGTTTGGTACTATGAAATATTTTCATTAATGACCTGAAAGAAATAGAGAATGGGCTTACTAAGTTTACAGATACCAGTTGCTGAGATGTACTGAAGGAATGTTAGAGGACATGGAAGAATTCAGGATAATCTTAATAAATAAGAGATACAGACAGAAAATACAGCAACATTCAGCAGTGGTAAATGCAAGATACCATGTTTAGTCAGGATTAATTAACTGCATAAATACAGGATGAAGAATAATCGGCTATAAACAGTTCTACAAAAAAAATAAATGAAGGGCTGTAAGGGGTCACAAAGCGAACATGAGTCAACAGTGTCATGCTGTTCTGAAAGAGCCAAAATGCCTCAGCATATGTATAGCAGGATGTATAAGAAAGAGTACGACTGGAAGGAAATGTGAAGTAATCTCCGTGCTCTGTTCAGTGTTTTATTCAAAACTATAACTTTTTAAATTCAAAACTATTGTGTCTAGTCCTGGACTCTACACTTCAATAAACTCATAGATCAATGAAGAATCTAGGAGAAAAAAAAAAAAAAAAAAAAAAAGAAGAAAGATCAGACAGAGGTTTAAAAATATGGCCTATGGGGAAAGACTGAAGGAAATTAGTTGTTTAATTTCTAGTAGAGAAGACTAAAGGATGGCATTTGCTTTAAATAATAGTTAAACAAACAAAAGGGATGAGATGATTTCTTGAAGTTCTTTTCTGATCTTGGGATTTCATGATTCCTGGCTACTGAAATAAATTGAACTCTAGTTCTATGGAGCAGAGACACCAGCCAGAGATACATAATACCTCCAAGATAAAAAATAAAGGTATCTTTGTCTCTGAAGAGCTCATGTTATAGCAACTTACAGAAAGAAAAGAGTACAGCTGAGCTAGAAAGATACATTATCTTTAAGTGGTAGCACACAGCCTATGTAATGCACTGGGTAAGAAAATTTTAAAGTCTAACTGTACTGTACCATATATAACCTACTTCCACTCTAGAAATATTTCAAGAAAACAGAAACTTGACCCTTAGTGTGAGTTTATCGAACTTTGAGATTGTAGTGTGCCAGTTTCACCATTTTCATCAGTGGCCCACCGTGAAAAATCTCTGTAAAGAACAGGATCACCTGATGTTCCCATTTATTTGCAAATCATCTAGACTTCCCCATCATTGTGAAAATGTCTTGAGATTTTTAATGATAATTTTACAATCAAACAAAAAGTTGTGAAAGATATAGCTTCTATACAAATATAACTTCAGTAAAAGGGATGAGTTAGACCTTATAGGAATTTAAATACTCTACGTCTGTAAAATTCTCACTTCATTTTTTTGTAAGCACAAAATCAGAAACAAAGATTAGATCCTTAAAAAAAAAAACCACCAAAGTTGAGCAATTATGTGCTATATTTCTTAACATCTATATTTCTATAACATCCTTAAATTAGCTCTATATTACATTGTTTTCTTTTGTGAACCCCAAAATGGAGAAAGTTAATTGGTGATAAAGTGGCAGAGTTTTGTACTGAAAAATGCATGTGTAAACATCACGGCAAAATGGGGAGCTTACTAAATCTAGCTCCTAGGCACAGTTAATTTTTGCTTCTATGTGAATTTTTGTGAACCCCAAAGGAAAAGATACTCCTCTTTCTTCATCTGGAAAGAAGGATCTGCCTAGAGCTACTAACCGGACAAAAAGGAAAACTACTGAGAACAGAAAGCAGTGACAAAACATTTGAGCTCTGCTTTAGAAACAACACACAGAGACTGCACTGTTCATCAAGCTGCACAGATTCTCCCTTTGCAGACTGTACCTTTTTCCCCAGCTGCCAAAATGGTGAGGAAAATTACTAAGTCCAAGTCATGTGAGTCCCCCATGGAGCCTGCTGGAGAAGGCGGTAGCTGCTAACACCTTCAGACATAAGAGGACAAGAAAGACAACTCAGAACAGGAAACAGGGAGATCATAAAATCTAGAAAAATCCTGGAAGCTGTGATCTTTTTTTTTCTGCTCAATAGAGCTGAGAAGCTATACTGAACTAAACGTGTCTCACCCAACAAAACCTAGGCAATCTTTCCTGTCCTCAACTTTATTCCTGAAGCATACAAACTTAGGACTCATGTTCTTCTTCGTATGTGGTGGTGGGACAAGGAAAGAATAACCTAGGCTTGTGTGTCATTAAGAGGTGCAGTTGAAATCAACTTGAAAATGTGCAAGGCTGCCTAAATAGGAAACAATTTCCCCAGCTCAGAAAAATGTTAATAGGTGCCAGAAACCTTGTGACTTGATAAATAGAACAGCAATAAGAAGAAAAGAGTTTCCATTTTAGAAAAAAAAAATTCTTATCAGCCACCCACCATGTGCTATAATTTAAAAGCTTTTGAGCAAAGAGCATTTCTTTACTACTAACAGGTTTAAAATGTTGCAGTATGTAGACCAGAAACTCTTGATTAGCTGTGGCAGATGAGTCAGCAGAGGAACAGTTCACAATGCAGTGCAGCCCTTACATTTTGACATATATTGTTAAGGGCTCCCAAAAGTCATTCCAAAAAGGCAAAGAAAGAAAGAAAGAAAAAAAAAGAAAAAAAAAAAAAAAAAAAAAAAAAAAAAACTAAGGAAAAAGGAAAAGGAAGGCCTGGCATCATTAATTTAGCCTTGAAAATATCATAAGGGAAAGAGTATAAAAATGGAGAAGATGGCATTCTTCATCCTCATAGATTTTGTGGAGGTTTTAGGTTTAGCATACCAAATTTAGTCACTCCAGTTGCAGGGGATTCCTCAAGGTATCTGTGTATTAGATTGTCCTGATGCACTGTAGGTAGAAAGTTACATCTGTAGTCAGGAAAGGCAGTGCCTTAATATTATCTATTTTTGAGAGAAAGAAAATGTTGTGCAAATACAATAACACATGTGCAGTAGTGCTGGATGACTACACACTGTGCATCTACCTGCGGCTCTACCATTTATAAACCTAAATAAACAAAAGTAGTTTGATTCAAGAGCTGGACAAAACATATCCTAGAAATACTCTGGTTCTGGAACACTAATGCACAGTTAGTTCTTTCCTTCAGTCGAGCTCCCAGAGTAAAAGTCTGGAAGGGAAGAAAGGAAGATGTAAAATAGAGGTTCTGATACTTACAGATCCCGTGGCATTTCCAGTAAAAGTCGCAACACTGGCATTAATATTCCAGGTTTCTACAGAATAGAATTAAATGGGTATTACAAACAATTGTATGAGGTCACAATCTGTTTTAGAAGGGAGACAGTTTTCCTTGATCTCTCAAGATCTGAAGGGTTTTTGTTAAATGTGAGAACCCAGCACTTCTCTTGTATTATTTAGCACAACTGCATGATGGGAAATATTTCACAGTGTCCTCTTGTAGGCAGTATTATATTTCCTGGTTCAACAACCAGTTATAGAAGCAAACTGAATTGGGAGATTGAAAGGAAGGGATGCAGAACAGAAGTAGCAGCTCACTGTAGAGAAAAATTTAAATGACAAGCCCACCGTGCTGGTAGGGCTATAAAGTCAAGGGCTGGGGTAACACTTCCACTTTCTCTCTAGGTAGGGGTAGATAATGGGACCCACAGCAGCAGTAACATAGAAAAAATACACGATAGCAGAGCTTTCACAGAGCTTTCATCTGCCCGGTTGGTACCAACAACAACTTCTGTCTTCTGCACCGAGTTGCATATGCCTAAATTCTGAAAGATTACCTTATTTTTCCTTTATAGCCTGAGCCCGAACTGAACAAATAAGTTATGAATAATTAACACTCAAGTCTATTTAAATTTCAAAGGTAGTGGAAGTCTTCCTCTCTAATTTTCTGGATTAGTACATACTGTTTTGATTCCAAAATGTTTGTTAAATCAGAAGAGATAGGGTTTTTTCCCTGTAGTTTTTGGAATGTGATCAAAGCCTAAGAAGGTATTAAGATGAGGAGATGTTTTGCAGAACCCAGGTTTTTACTGCTGTGGGTCAACTTATCTTCTTTTTCTAATATAATCATAAGAATCCTATCTTTCAGTTGCTACTAATGTCTCAAAATTGACCTGGGAATATAAATAGAAATATTGCTGTATCTAATAGTATACTGTTAAATTCCTATCAGCCATTTCACATCATGAGAGTTCTCTGAACAACACTGTTAAATTTTGTACAGTGCTTTACATACGCTTATTTTAACTAGACATATATTTTACTGTCTTATAATTCTCCTACATCTAAACACAGAACCGCAAGAAGCCAGGTAGACAAAAATTGCAGATGCTACTAAGGAAAATCTTTCAGCACATCTTAAGCCAGACAGTATTCTTGTATGTTTTATTTTGCAGCCATGTGCAGTGACTGTAGACCATCACCCTGCACAGATGGAAGTGCAAGTTTGAGGGCTATTGAGCATGTGGATTTTCCCAGTGTGTCACAATTACAGAAACATCTGTGCTAAATAACTTCAAGCTGATCCACAGTGAAAATTGGCAATGTTCAATAACTCTCAATATCCCTTTTTTCCCCTGTGGTGAGATGGCCTAGTGATTGCAAGTTGGACTATAGGATAAAACATGTAGCTTCATTATTTCAGGGGCTATTTAGAGATTTCTCCCATGGTATATTACCTACAAAATCCGTATGTTTTTCTTTATTTAGCTCTATAGAGCCTGAGTTTCAGAGATGCCACATGCCTGCAGCTGTCATTGACTTCAATTAGAGATGTGGATATGTAGGTTCTATGAAAATCGAGTCCTGTGGGGATATTTTTAATTGATTTTGATTTGCTCAGGGAAGGAAAACAGTCTGGGTGGCATGATCATAGCAGACCAGAAGGGAAACAGAGGCAGTTTGCCTGTAGGAACAGAGATTAAAAACTATGATCATATCTAATATTTGTATTGCACCACAACAGCACAAAAAACATTCATCGCTCTGTTTCTTTTTTTCTGGTGGAGACAGGAAAAATAGTATCCCCCTGAAAAAACTATTAAAGAATAGAAAACCTTCCTAGATGCTCTCATAATGTAATCCCACACCCATTAATATATTTAGACCACGCTGCAGTTTAGGAAAGTTCACTGTTCCTCATCTATGACTGTGTTGGGACACTTTTTCTCACTCTATATCCTCTTGCAGCATTGGAACCCAGAGGTTTTTGTGGATTTAAGTGCATTACTGAAATATTGCACATTTCCCATTCTTCATGCACTGCCACAGAATCATTTTTCAATCTTTGTTGCCTTTATTTGTTTCAGCTAGAAAAACACTCCAATAGATAGACTCCAATAGAGTCACCAGACTTTGCCCACGCCCTCCCAGTATTAGAAATAGAAAGATTCATATATTTCTCAGCTGTCACAGAGTGCACAATTTCTGCCTAATGCACATTTTCCCATGCATTGTCCAATGTCACTTGGGACAGTCTAAGTGAAGAATACTCTTCCTCAGAAGCTATGATTGTTCTTTAATGTAATAGACTCAGCAGTAGGATTCTTTCCCTTGTATCTAGTTTGAATTTTATTTTCCTCAGTTCCACCCCAATTTCTTCCAAGAATACTATTATTTGACTAAATATTTTCTTAACTGCTTTGATGTTCAGACTCTTGAAATATTAGCCATCTAGTGACATGTATCTTATCTGACATTCAGCGGACTTATACAGTGTTAGTTCTTTCATCTTAATAAACCAGTTTCCAGTATTTGATAATTTCTGCTACCTGTTTTTAAATTCTCCCTAGTTAATCTCTGATTTTCTATGTACTGAGCTGCAGTTACTATAGTATTATAGCTACCATCACATCTGAACTACAGAGAAACTATAATCTTCTTGGTTTGTTATATGGCTCCTCAGAGGGAGCAGCCAAAATCATACTGGCATTTTCTGCAGCTTTATCTCTTTGCCAGCTCTTGCATAATTTCTTGCAGTTCAATATATATCCGTCCCAGGATGGATACATAGCTAGTTGATGTTTGAGTAGGGGTCTTCTCTCCTTCTTGTTTCAAAGATGTTAAACTTCTAAGCAGGTACACTGTACCAAAAAAAAAAAAGCCCAAACAAACAAA